>JAPDNY010000006.1:189217654-189530154 GCA_029375565.1 Gekko gecko
GGGGCGGGCGGGGGTCCTGACAATATGAACACCATCACAGCCAGAGGACAGGCCATGTGGCTATACAGTCTTCTAGCCGTCGATATTTCTCAGCCCTCGAATGCCTGCAGGACACTAGTAGGCCAGAACCACGGCTCTGCTGCCCCCTCTTGGTACCCTCCAGTAAGTGCAATGAATCCCTCGGCCTTTCTTGGCCACTGGAGGTGAGTTGGTATAGTCCTCCGAGGAACACAATGCAATCCCGGTTGATGGCACTGGAAATCAAAAGGGAAACAATAATGGGAAAAATATAGTGAAGAATGTGGTGAAAATGAACTGAGGATAGAATCAATACAGAATGAGCCCTGCATGCCAAGGGTGTGCTCTTATTGTGAGGGAAGAGTTCCTCGATTAGGAAAGGTGTGTTGAACCTACTCTTGAACTGAGCTAGCTGGACCAAGACTTGGACCCAGAATACGGTACCTAGGACATTCCCATACTGGCACTTTCCTCCATCTTTGGCAATTTCACTTCCTTTCATTTGCCCAGGTGTTTCTAAGCATTATTCTGCAACCTTACGGGTGAGACTTTCTTATGGTCTCCATTTAATTCCTTGCATGAAAGCAAAGGCTCTTCAGATTCAATATATCACGTAGGAGATACCACCAGGAAACAGATGACCCTTTGTCAGTGATGGCTTCCATAAAACCTGCACCAGCCTCAAGAGCCCCAAGAACAGCTTTAGGGGCTCTGAGATTCCCTCTCCTGAGACCAGGAGAGAAGGGGAAGGGCACACAAGTATCTCGTTCAGGACATGGAGAATGCAGGAAAATCCAAATATGCATTGCAGAGAAAGCAGATGGTTTCATCAGCTGCCCCAAACTAGACCAGGACTCTGGGGGATCAGTCCTCGAGCTTGGTTTGCTGCTTCCAAGTCTTGCTATCTTCCATTGAGAAGACCGAATGATTCATTATGCAGTGGGATTTGCTGTGGTAGAAAAGACAGGACTCCTGCAAGAGACCTTGTGTAAGGCAGCAGTGTGCACACCAAGACGGACAAGCCAAAGATACACACAGGAATAGCTATGGTTGGGGTCGAGTGATGCCCCCGAATGGGAGTACCAATCCCGGGTTGTTGGTGTGATGAAACGTTAGTTAGTATGTTTTGGGTTTGGGAGTTGCCAGGAAAGCCCGTATCTCTCAGCTGTATGTCTGAGCCTGCCGATTTCCGGGGCAAGGGCATCTCTTCCAGCCCGATCCTTGCAAGGGAGGAGCACAGAACACCCCCCCAGCACGGGACTCCAGGCACAGCCTGACCCATGAGGTGTACAGTGGGACTGCGATATCTTGAAAACTGAATATTATGCCTCTGTTGATACCCCCCAAGACCACATTTGCCTTTTTTGCCGCTGCCTCACACTAACTGCTCATGTTTAGCTTACAGCCCACCCGTACCCCAAGATCTGGTTCACACACACCGCTACCCCAAAGTGTTCCCCCCATCCAGGAGGTGTGCTTCTCAATGGCACGCGAGGACTGGCACAGAAGACTTTGAGAGGGACCAGATGGTCCGTCAGGCACTCTCCTGAATTCTGGGAGGCGAGGGACTGATATCCAGGGAAGGGATCAGGAACTGGGGGATGGGGGGGGGTGGCATAAGAGAACATGAGAGAAGTTGATGTGGGATCAGGCCAGTGGCTCCTCCAGTCCAACAGTCTATGTCACACAGTGGCCAAAGAGACCAGGTGCCATCAGGAGGTCCAGCAGTGGGGCCAGGACACCAGAAGCCCTCCCACTGTTGTCCCCTACCCAAGCACCAAGAGGGTCTTTGCTGATGGGGTTTCCTGTCACACCTCCAGAGCACATGAGCAAAAGGTATCCAAGGGCTCCACAATAATAATAAGAGATTGGATTTACACCCCGATCTTCCCTTGGAGTCTCAGAGCGGCTTACAAACTCTGTCCCCTTCCCCTCCCCACAACAGACACCTGGTGAGGTAGGTGGGGCTGAGAGAGCTCTGACAGAACTGCCCTTGAGAGAACAGCTCTGGAAGAACTTAAGTCCACTGCCCTGGTCATAATCCCTGGGTCTCCCTCAGCGATTTCATAGAATCATAGAATGTTAGAGTTGGAGGGGACCTTGCAGGTCATCTAGTCCAATCCCCGGCACTCTGTAGGAGGGAACAGCGGGGTAAAAGAGGGAGCCCTCCCGGAAAACAAGCGGAGACCTGGGCAGAGACAAGCAGCCCGTGAAGGCCCTTCTGGTGCCTGCGGGTTCCACACAGTCACTTGCAGTGTGTGGGGAGGGAACGGAGGACGGCCCCGATCTGCCTCCTGAGCCCAGAAATGCTCCCCCCCCATTTTAGCCCTGCAAGCCATTCAGATCTCTCCCCTTGTCAGTGACGGGCAGGGTGGGGGGTTAAAACAGCCTCCCCTTTTATTACCCCCTCCATCAGTGGCCCATTCTGCATCCAGCATTTGCTCCGCTGTTTTACCAAACCCACGTTGGGACCCGTGTTCCCTCTAAGTTGTGTTAGTGTGAGCTAGCTCACCGGTTTTTAGCCTCTGGCTCACAGATTTTTACCTTCACTCAGGAAGGAGGGCTCCAGAGCAAACTAATTTACGCAATAGCCAAATTGCTCTCTCATGACTTTCATGCCAGGAGCTGACAACGTAGAACCTTTGCTCAGAAGACTCCACAGCTCGGACGGAACATTGGTTGGGGCAGAGACTCCCCTCGGCATTGCAGGCCACTTTCGCTTTGATTGATTGCCGGATTTTATGGCAGCGTCCAGACCGCATGCTGCGCTCACTTCCTCTAAATGCTCGGTTTTGCATGACCGTTTGATGGCCATTCAGGGGTGACTCTGCAGTCCATACGGCAGCGCTGCACTCGGGTACCTGGATGTGGTTTGGAGCAAGGCTCCCTCTTAAGCTGGGGAGTCCTGTGAGCAGAAATTCTACTTTGTGAGCCACTGGCATTGAAGTTGTGAGCAAGCGATTTGGCTCCTGCATAAATTAGTTTGCTCCGGAGCCCTCCTTCCTGAGCCAGGACAAAAAGGTGTGAGCCGGAGGCTGAAAAACTGTGAGCTAGCTCACACTAACTCAGCTTAGAGGGAACACTGGTTTTGAGCCACATCTTTTTCTGTTCCCGTGTGGGTTTGGGAAGACAGTGGAGCAAATGCTAGACACAGAATAGGCTAGTGGAGGCTAGCCTAGGAGACAGTGAAAACAACGCTGGGGAAGTGCAGAACCTGAGCGTGACTCGCACCTGGGCCCTCAAGCCAGTGTGCTCCTCCTCCTCACTGCCCCCGCCCTCCAGGACAAAGCGTCTCTCCTTGCCTATGGGCCCCCCTGGGAGGAATCCACTGGCTGCCGGGGGTGGGGAGAGAGTTCAACCCATTTATGAAGTTTCTTTCTTGTTTTAATTTATAAACATCCTGGCTCATTTTGACCCTGGAGAAATGTACAACCTGCCCCCCCCCCAAAAAAAAAAACCCTTTCTGAGCCCAGGAACTCCCATCTCCCAGGGCCACCCCAAGTTACCACCCTCACCGCTGAGCCAAAATTGCAGAAGAGAAGAAGAGATTGGATTTATACCCCACCCGTCACTACCCAAGGGAGTCTCAGAGAGGCTTATAAACTCCCTGTGAGGTAGGTGGGGCCAAGAGAGCTCTGACAGAAACGGCTCTTTTTCAAGAACAGCCGTGCCAGAACTATGAATGGCCCAAGGTCACATCAGCAGGTGGAGTGGAGGAGTGGGAAATGAAACCCGGTTCTTCCAGATTAGCGTCCGCGCACTTAACCACGACACCAAATTGGGAAGAAACAAGACCCAGGTGTGTGTGGGGGGATCTGGAGGAACTGCAAAGGGAGGGGGGCCTGCCGGAGTCCTTGGAGGGGGCGAGAGAGACGTTCAGACACCGCCCCCCAGCATGCCTCTTCCCCCCCCCATTGTATAGTGGGTTAGACGCATAATGAAACCACAGACAATGGTGTAGTGATCAACATGGTTCGCTATTATACAACACGAGACACTGACCCCTGGCCGGGAGGCCAACTATATACACTAGAAAGGGGACGCCCCCGGTACCATTGGCGGGTTTGAATTCCCGCCGCCGTTCCCATTGGTTCCCCTACTCGGGAGCCAGGAACCTCAGTCCCATTGTTCTCAGGTCCTCAGGCTCCGGTTCTTCATTGATGGCCCGTAGTGGTCTGCGGACACAACACCCCTCCCCCCATAGTTCCGATCCTGTCTAAGTGACATAGTCCTTCAGGTACGTGGGGGCTCTGCGTTCCCTAGTGGACCATCGTGGTGCAGGCATTGGGGTTTCTCCGCAGCCAAGTCGTGGTGGCGCGCCGGGCCCTACCCTCTCGCCTCCTTCCGCTGGGGAAGGGTGCGCTGTCGGGGCCTCTGCTGTTGAGGCCTCGGGCGTTGTGAGCTGTCCGTCGCTGGGGTCCGCCTCTCTGAGGTCCCGTTCCGCTTTGGGCTCTCCCTGGGCTTCTCGTGGGGCCTGCTCCACCTCCCCTTGGTTCCCCAGGTCTCCTACCGTTGGAAGTAGGCGCCACCTCAGCTGGTCCATGTGGCGCCGCAGAATCTGCCCATCATTAGTCGACACCTCGTAGGAGACGGGGCCGGTGGGGCGGATTACCTTTCCTGCTAGCCATTCCGGGCCCCAGCCATAGTTCCTTGCGAACACCGGGTCCTCTGGGAAGAAGCCCCGTGGTGCCTCCCGGTCCTCGACCCAGTTGCGTCCCGTTGGAGCCCTGTCAGGGTGCAGGCGGTCCAGGAGGATGGCAGGTCGCCAGCCCATGAGGAGCTCTGCGGGGCAATAGCCGCTGACCGGGTTGGGTGTTGTCCGGTTCGCCAGTAAGAACCGGGCTATGCGTGACTCCCAGTCCCCCTCAGTCAGGCGGCTTAAAGCTTCCTTAGCTGTGCGGACCATGCGCTCCGCTTGGCCATTTGTGGCAGGGTGGAAAGGCGCTGACCTGATATGCCAGATCAAGTTGTTCCGCAGGAACCGCTGGAATTCCTCAGATGTGAACGCCGGGCCGTTGTCGGAGACGATGGTGTCCAGCAAGCCATGCGTGGCAAATATCTTCCGGAGGGCTCGGATGGTGGCGCTTGTGGAGGTGGAGGAGACTGGACTCACCTCCAGCCACTTGGAGTATGCGTCCACGGTTACCAGGAACGTTAACCCATGGAAGGGCCCGGCGAAGTCGATGTGGAGCAGGACCTGTTGCTGGAGTGCGCTGGAGACTACCACCCGGTCCCCCCACAGCAGGCAGCCCTTGTGTGCCGATAGTTCCTCGCGCTGCGTTGTAAATGCGCTGAACTCTGGGCCCGCCGAGGCCGTAGGCCACCCCTCACCACCCAGCCGAGAACCCGGGATATGATGGGGTCATGGGCTGAGTGGCGGGCGATGTCCGTGGCCTGGAGAGGGGCGTCCGGAAGACCCTCCATCTGGAGGATGTGATGAGCTGGGGCCGGGTCCTCCCCTTCGTCCGGCAGGGGGAGGCGGCTCAGCGCGTCCGCATGGCCCATCGCCTTGCCTGGCCGGTGCTGGAGCATGTAATTGTAGCCCGCCAAGAAGATGGAACACCGCAAGACCCGAGGGGAGAGTACCTGTGGTGTCCGGCGGTCCGCTGCGAAGAGGCCTAGCAGCGGCCGGTGGTCCGTGACGATGGTGAAGGGATGACCGTAGACGAAGTCGTGGAACTTCTTCACCCCGGCCACGACTGCCAGTCCCTCGCGGTCTATCTGGGCGTAGTTCTGCTTGGCCGCAGATAAGGTCCGTGAGTAGTACGCAACCGGGACCTCCCGGCCGTCTGGGAGATGGTGCGCCAGCATGGCTCCCACCCCATATGGAGACGCATCGCAAGCCAGGACCACGGGCAGGGACTCGTCGAAGTGTGACAGGACCGAGTTCAAGATGAGCAGGGCCTTGACGGCCCGGAATACGGCAGCCTGACGAGGGCCCCAGACCCAGGGCGCCGTTTTGTCGAGCAAACTGTGGATGGGCTCGGCTACCGCCGCCTTGTGGGGGAGAAAGGTGTGGTAAAAGTTCAAGAGTCCGAGAAAAGCCTGGAGCTTGACTTTGGAGGTCGGGGGCGGCGCTTCCACAATGGCCTTCACTTTGTCCTGGGCCGGGTGGAGTCCGTCTGCGTTCACCGTGAAGCCCAAGAAGTCGACGGATGATACCCCTAGCCGGCACTTCTCGCGCTTGACCTTGAGGCCGGCGTCCTGAAAACGGCTGAGGACCACACGGAGGTGGGAGGCGAACTCGTCCGGTGTGGCTGTGGCGATCATCACATCATTGAAGAATGGTGTGATGCCGGGAATCCCTTTGAGGAGGGAGTCCATCAGTTGCTGGAATATCCCGGGTGCCACGCTCACCCCGAATTGCAGGCGCTTGACACTGAAGGCCCCCGGTGGGTTACAATCGTTTGGGCCTCTGCGGTCGGCCCATCTACCGGCAGTTGCTGGTAAGCTTGGGCCAGATCTAGTTTGCTGAAGATCTTGGCCCCTGCCAAGGTGGTCAGGACGTGGCTCACCACCGGGACCGGGTAGGAATGGTCCTGCAAGGCCCTGTTGATCGTGCATTTATAATCCGCGCAGATGCGGACGTCCCCATTCGACTTAATTGGGGTCATGATCGGGGTCTCCCACGCTGCGTGGGAGACCGGCTCCAGGACCCCTTGGGCCACCAGGCGGTCCAGTTCCGTGTCTATTTTTGGTTTTAGGGCAAACGGAACTGACCTGGCCCGCACGCGGATAGGGGCCACCGTGGGGTCAAGTTGTAGCGAGACCGGGGGGCCCATGTACCGGCCCAGGAACCCGTCGAAGACAGACGGGAACTCGCGGCACACCTCCTCGAAGCTGCGGGTTGTGCACTGCTGGACTCCCTTGATCGCGATTCCCAGGGGTTCAAACCAGGCCTTTCCCAGGAGGCTGACTAGGTCCCCTTCGACTACGAGCAAGTCCAAGTGGCCCTTGAAGCCGCGGTACTGCACCTTAAAACTCCCGACCCCCTTTACTGGCACTCGGTTTCTTTGAAAGTCCATAAGCATCACGGGTGATGGCCGCAAGCGGGGGCCCCCCTTTGGGCAAATCTGCTTTAACGTGGCCTCCGAGATTATGGAACATGCGGAGCCCGAATCTAGTTCCATTTGTAAGGGGGGCCCCTCTACTTTAACCCGGACGTATATTTTGGGGGTGGAGGCCTGGCTGGGGAGTTTCAGTACCTGTGCCGGTGCTGCCAGAGCGTTGGTCAGGAGGTAGAGGTCCTCTCCCAGTGCCGTGCAGTCCTCGAAGTGCGCCTCTGTCCTGCAGCGAGGCGGTTTTTGCGCTGCACGAGATGGCTTGGAGCGGCAAACCCTCGCGATGTGGCCCGTATGGCCCCAGTCCCAACATGTGGCATCCCTGAACCGGCACAATTTCCTCTCGTGCTGACCCCCGCAGCTGGCACACTCCTGCGCCGCCGTGCCGGGTTGCTTGCATGCGTTGCTGGCGGGCGGTGCTGGCGGGCGATGCTGTGCTCGCATGCGGTGTACCTCGGGGTCGTCGGGATCGCTGTTCCCGGGGAAGGCCACCCGGTGCACGGTGGCTGCGGCTGGGTGTGACCTCTCCCACGCGGTGGCGGTGGCTAGAGCTGAGGCGATGGTCACCTTCTCGCCCTCCATTATTCGGCGCCGGAGTTTCTCTTCCCTGAGGCCCACGACGAATCGGTCGCGGAGAGCCATGTCCAAGTGCGCCCCGAAGACGCAGTCGGCCGCCAGGCGGCGGAGCTCCCCTAGGAATTCCGCAGCGGTCTCTTTCCCCTCTTGGTTCCGATGCTGGAAAACCACGTGGCAGGTCATCTCCGACGGCTTCAGGGAATAGTAGTTCTGGACAGCCTTGACGATCTCGTCAACCGTGCACTCCTCCACCTTCTTGGGAGAGAGAAGGTACTGGGCCAGTTCTACGATCACGGGGCCGCAAGAGCAGAGCAGCAGGCCCCTCTTTCGGTCTTCGTCCGTGATCTGGTAGAACACGAAGGCTTGCCGCAGACCCGTGACCCAGGCTCCCCATTGCTGGGGCTGGGAGGCGTCGAACGGCGGCAGCAGCCCGGATCCTGGAGCGATAGCCATTGTGCTAGTCGGCGGCTGCGACACGGCTCTGGATTCACCCTCTGCTGTGCTCATGGATGACGCACGTGGAGCAGTGGAGCGAGTCTTCGGTAGCGTTGTCCAACAGACCGGTTGGAGCGCTCAACAGGATCCCACCTTCTTTGGCATTGTTGTATAGTGGGTTAGATGCATAATGAAACCACAGACAACGGTGTAGTGATCAGCATCGTTCGCTATTAAACAACATGAGACACTGACCCCTGGCCGGGAGGCCAACTATATACACTAGAAAGGGGACGCCCCCTGGTACCATTGGCGGGTTTGAATTCCCGCCACCGTTCCCATTGGTTCCCCTACTCGGGAGCCAGGAACCTCAGTCCCATTGTTCTCAGGTCCTCAAGCTCCGGTTCTTCGTTGATGACCCGTAGTGGTCCGCGGACACAACACCCCCCAGCACCTCTCTCAGCCAGTGTAATGCCAGCTCAAACACCACCACCCTACACACACCCTATCCGTCCTTAATCTGGTCCCTTGGACCCCCCAGCCTCCAAAGACCCTTCGGGTGGTGTTGTTGGGTTTCTCCTCCTACACACAACAACCCCCTCCCAAGGTAGGACAGGCTGAATGTGACTGCCCCCGGGGGGGTGGGGGGGCTCCAGAGGGTTTCCAGGTCTGGGTTGGAAAATACCTGGAGACGTTGGGGGTGGTGCCAGGAGAGGGCGGGGTTTGGGGGAGGGGCCTCAGCATGGTCCAATGCCACGGAGACCACCCTCCAAAGCAACCATTTTCTCCTTCAGGGGAGCTGACCTCTGTCGACTGGAGGTCAGTTGTAAAAGCGGGAGATCCCCAGGCCCCACCTGGAGGGTGGCAACCCTAGGGCTCCATTTTGCAGAGTCTTCGGGCGATTCTGCACCCAGCATTTGCTCCACGTTTCCTCAACTGGGTGGAAAAGGTGCCGCTCAAAACCACATCCAGATACCCCGGGGCAGCGCCGCACTGACTGCAAAGTCACCCCGAACGGCCCTATAAATAAATCGATGCAGAAGATGCCAAAAACCCGATGACGAAAGAAGGCGAAAGCGGCCCGTGATGCAGAGGGGCGTTTCTGTTCCAAGGTGGGCTTGTAAAATGGAGGGAAAAGCCAAGGCAGGGTCACGCTTCTTGCAAGAGAAAGAGCCCCGCGCCAGATGCTGACCAGCAGGGTGGACCCTCCCGCCGGTGCTCCAGCCGCCCTCCGGGGAAACGACAAGTCCCGGCAGGCTTTGCCCGCTCGAGGCTGCAGGAGCGCCCTTGGCGGCCAGGAGGCACAAGCGCTTTCGGGGGTCCTGGGAAGGGGCTCCCGGGGGCCCGGCGAGTCGAACCACGAGAGAGCATTAATTTGCATGGAGCCGATTGCACCGCATCCCGGTCATCTAGGCGCAGCTGCCCTAGGGAGAGTGCGGAGGGTGCCCCGCGCGCCTGAGGCTCGGCTCGGGCTGGAACAGACCGCGCCCCGCCAGCCCCGCCAGGTCTCTGGCCCCCTCCCCGCACACCTGCCTCCTCTTCCTCGCCAAGACCACGACACCCAGAACCCCCCACACTGGGAGGGCCACCGAGTCCTGCGTGGCCGTCCAAAGGCGACATTGCCGATCAGAAGACTTCTCCTATGAGAGTGCTACAGGGGGAAGCATATAATAAAATACATAACCAGGCCTTTTTTTGGTAGAAAAAGCCCAGCAGGAACGCATTAGCATAACAGGCCACACCCGTCGGCAGAAACTGATTAGCATGTTAGCCCACAGCTCCCAACAGCACAGCTCATTAGCCTATTAGGCCACTCCCCCGTGTTGCCAGAAGTGGGGTCATCCAGCCACACCCACCTTTGGCTTCTCATTCTGTTTATCTTGTTTGTTGTCAAAACCCAGGAAGGTTTTTTGCAGCAGGAACTCCTTTGCATGTTAGGCCACACCCCCCCCAATGCAGCCAGTGTGGGAAGGCTAAAGGGGCCGGAGGTGTGTCCTGCCTGGGCACTGGAGACAGGAGAGGTCCTGTGGGTCATGATCCTGGAAATAATTCCCAGCATAGCAAACTGGGAGGGGTGTATAAGAGGAAAAGGATTTCCAGGAATGGGCTAGATTCAAGCTTTCAGGCCAGAAGTAAGACTGACTCAAATATTGGCCCAGAACCTGAGTCAGGTAACTGATGGCCTAGTCAACCTGTTGTCTTGACTGAATATTTGTCTTTTCTACCACAGCAAATCCCACTGCATAATGAGTCATTTGATCTTCTCAGTGGAAGATAGCAAGACTTGGAAGCAGCAAACCAAGCTCGAGGACTGATCCCCCAGAGTCCTGGTCTACTTTGGGGCAGCTGATGAAACCATCTGCTCTCTCTGCAATACGTATTTGGATTTTCCTGCACTCTCCAAGTCCTGAACGAGATACTTGTGTGCCTGTTCCCCTTCTCTTCTGGTCTCAAGAGAGGGAATCTCAGAGCCCCTGAAGCTGTTCTTGGGGCCCTTGAGCCTGCTGCAGGTTCGATGGAGGCCACCACTGCCAAAGGGTCACCTGTTTCCTGGTGGTATCTCCCACGTGTTATAGATATGAATTCAGGATCTGAAGAGCCTTTACTTTCATGCAACGAATTAAACGGAGAACATAAGAGAGTCTCACCCGGAAGGTTGCAGAATAATGTTCAGAAATATCTGGGTAAATACGAGGAGGTGAAATCACCAAAGATGGAGGAAAATGTCACTATGGGAATGTCCTAGGTACCATATTCTGGGTCCAAGTCTTGGTCCATCTAGCCCAGTTCAAGAGTAGGTTCAACACACCTTTCCTAATAAAGGAACTCTTCCCTCACAGTAAGAGCACAACCCTTTGCATGCAGGGCTGATTCTGTACTGATTCTGTCCTCAATTCAGTTTCACCCTGTTCATCAGATTTCCCCCCCCCCATTATTATTTCCATTTTAATTTCCAGTACTATCCACCGGGATTGCGTTTGGTTTCTTGGAGGATGATACCAACTTGCCTCCACTGGCCAAGAAAGGCAGAGGGACTCATTGCACTTACTGGAGGGTATCAGGAGGGGGCAGCAGAGCCGTGGTTCTGGCATAGTAGTGCCTTGCAGGCATTTGACGGCTGAGAAATATCTTATGCCCCCTTCCCACACATTGTCACCACAAATAGAAATGGGGGAGGGGGCATTGTCCCCTGGCTGGAGACTGTTTGATTCCTTCTCCAAAAGGACTTTGTTTGAGTTAACAGTGCGGGAGTAGGGGTTGGTGAAACGTCCTCTGTGCCCCTTCTGCAGTCTGACCCAGGAACAATGAACAGGACACACACGTCACATGTGTCTGGGATGGTGCTCATATTGTGTGTCCCCCACAAGACCTCCGCCTTTGCCCCTGAGGGGGCTTGCACCTATATTTCTACTGAATTCTCCTTCATGACTGAGTGTCAGAAACGGTGATGGGCTGCTCTGAGACCAGGGGAGACTCAAGAATGTCCAGTTGGGGCCCTCTTGGACTCTTGGAAATGATCTAGAATCCCAGAATCACAGGGTTGGAGGGGGCCATAGAGGCCATCTAGTCCCACCCCCTGCTCAGTGCAGGGTCGGCCGAGAGCATCCCTGAGAAGGGTTTGTCCAGCTGCTGCTTCAAGACCGCTGGAGAGGGGGAGGTCATCTCACCACCACCCCAGACCGAGAGTTCCTATCTATGCCTTGTGGCTAAGAGCCACTGATGAACTTCTGCTCCGTATGTTTATCCAATTCCCTCTTATAAGAACATAGGAGAAGCCAATGCTGGTTCAGGCCAATGGCCCCTCCAGTCCAACACTCTGGGTCACACAGTGGCCAAAAATACCAGGGGCCATCAGGAGGGCCACTAGCGGGGCCAGGACACCAGAAGCCCTCCCACTGTTCCCCCCCCCCCCGCAGAAAGAAGCATCACCTGCCCCAGACTGAGAGAAACTTCTGTCCTTCCACCCTTCCAGAAGCGTGCCTGCACACGGAAGCTGAGACCCGGAATAAAACGTCCTTGTTCTCAACGGGGCCCGGCTGGACTCAGACTTTCTCCTGCTGCTTCAGACCAACACGGCGGCCCCACCTGAATTTGACTCCTGCAAGAGACCTTGTGTAAGGCAGCAGTGTGCACACCAAGACGGACAAGCCAAAAATACACACAGGAATAGCTATGGTTGGGGTCGAGTGATGCCCCTGAATGGGAACACCATTCCCGGGTTGTTGGTGTGATGAAATGTTAGTTAGCATGTTTTGGGTTTGGGAGTTACCAGGAAAGCCCGTATGTCTCAGCTGTATGTCTGAGCCTGTCGATTTCTGGGGCAAGGGCATCTCTTCCAGCCCGATCCTTGCAAGGGAGGAGCACAGAACACCCCCCCAGCACGGGACTGCAGGCACAGCCTGACCCATGAGGTGTACAGTGGGACGGCGATATCATGGAATCCGGATATTATGCCTCTCTTGATGCAACCCAAGAACACATTAGCCTTTTTTGCCGCTGCCTCACACTAACGGCTCATGTTTAACTTACAGCCCACCCGTACCCCCAAGATCTGGTTCACCCATACTGGGAGGTGTTCCCCCATCCAGTAGCTGTGCTTCTCAATGGCACGTGAGGACTGGCACAGAGGACTCTAAGAGGGACCGGATGGTCCATCAGGCACTCTCCTGAATTCTGGGAGGCAAGGGACTGATTTCCAGGGAAGGGTTGAGGAAGGGGCGGGTGGGGAGAACATAAGAGAACATGAGGGAATCCAGTGTTAGAAAAGGCCAGTGGCTCCTCCAGTCCAACACTCTGTGTCACACAGCAGCCAAAAATACCAGGTGCCATCAGGAGGTCCAGCAGTGGGGCCAGGACACTAGAAACCCTCCGACTGTTGACCCCCCCACCCCCCAGGGAACCAAGAGGGTCTGTGCTGAGGGGGGTTCCTGGCCCTTCAGCAACTGGTGAGTTGGAGTGGAAGAGGGGTGGGTGCCTGGGCACACAGAGGCAGGAGGCAGCCATTAGCTTGGGGGCTTCTCAGCCACAACTGCTTGTTGAGAGACACGCAGACAACAGCCCTTTCTCCCCAGGGGCAGGTGATGCTGGGAAGCCAAAGGACACGCAGAGCTTGGCCAGGGGACAAGAGGGAGGCAGTGCTTGGGAAAGGGCTGGCTTCCATTCCAAATGGGAAGGTTGGGCGTTTACTGCAAATTGTGACGACACCTGTCCTCTTTTGGCTCTGGTTCCTGAGCAAGATGCTCCCCAAGGAAGGGTTCATATCCCAGGAAGCTGGACGCCGGGTACTCGGAAGCGCGTTGCAGCCACACCATGAGAACTCGACTCCTTCTCCTCCTGGGGCTCCTGGCTCTTTGGGCTGAGCTGCCCTGCGCATCAGGGAAACCGCAGCCTTATAAGTGAGGACAGAATCCTAAGAACATAAGAGAAGCCAGTGTTGGATCAGGCCAATGGCCCATCCAGTCCAACACTCTATGTCACACAATGGCCAGAATGACCAGGGGCCATCAGGAGGTCCACCAGTGGGACCAGACCTCCAGAAGCCAAGAACACAGTGCATCCCTTGCCCCAGACAGAGAGCTCCTATCTATACCAGGAGCCCACCCACACACTGTTGCCCCCCCCCCCAGCACCTAAGCATCCTAAATGTGACTTTTCAGACTGCCTCCAGGTCACTCCTGTTTTGTGAGCTCCTGTCTGGTACATTGAAGAGGAGATAGTTTTCTTCTTTTTTAAAACCCAACTCTTCTTTACATGTAAAACAATAACTTTGCCTTACCGTGCTGCTTTGATAAGTGTATTGATCGAGCCGGGCGGTATTTTGCCTTTCATAAACTGCTGGTGCTCGATTGTGGTCTCGTCCAGTGTTGCCTCTAAGCTGAGTTCGTGTGAGCTAGCCTCCGGCTCACAGATTTTTGTCTTAGCTCAGGAAGGGGGCCTCCAAAGCAAACTAATTTATGCAGTAACCAAATTGCTCGCTCACAACTTTAATGCCAGCAGCTCACAATGTAGAATTTTTGCTCGCAGGACTCCGCGGCTTAGAGGGGGCATCGGTCTCGTCTCCCAAGCCCACGTCCTTCCAGAGCTGGATCCTGGGATGCGCTTTGCAATTCTTCCCCCCCCCCCGCATTTTCTGTTTGGACCCACCGGCCACACAACTCCAGTCAGGACGCTGTCATTTTATATCCATGGAAGTATGGAATAGAAACTAAATCCATCTAAGGGGGGGGAAACCCTGTTCCTAGATTGCCAAACCAGGGAGAACGGCACAGGGCCTAACCCTGTGAGGATTCTGACCCATTCTGGCTGACTCCTTTGTACCTCCCTCTGTTGCCCCCCCCCAAGTGCCAAGAAGACCGAGCATCACTGCACCACACAGGGGGTCTCATCTGTTGCCAGCTCAGCCCTCTGATCCCAGGACACAACACCATCCATGCCCTGTGGCTAAGAGCCACTGACGGACCTCTGCTCCAGACGCTGATCCAATCCATGCTTGTCGCTGCCACCACTTCCTCTGGCAGTGAATGCCACCCGTTAATGACTCTGTGAGTGAAGAAGGGGTTCCTTCGGCCTGTTCCACGCCTACTGCTCATTAATTCCATCGAGTGACCCTGAGTTCTTGTACTGTGAGGAAGGGACAAAAAGATTCCTTTCTCTACCTTCTCTAGCCCACGCATGATTTTGTAAACTTCTGTCCTTCCACCCTTCAAGAAGCGTGCCTGCACACGAAGGCTGAGACCCAGAATAAAACTCCCTTGTTCTCAACGGTGCCCGGCCGGACTCAGACCTCCTTCTGATCCTTCAGACCAACACGGCTGCCCCACCTGAACCTGCCGTAACAAATGTGATGCATTTTGCACCCAAGACTGCTGCAAGAGACCTTGTGTAAGGCAGTAGTGTGCATACCAAGATGAGACTAGCCAAAAATACACACAGGAATAGCTATGGTTGGGGTCAGTGATGCCCCTGAATGGGAATACCATTCCCGGGTTGTTGGTGTGATGAAATGTTAGTTAGCATGTTTTAGGTTTGGGAGTTATCAGGAAAGCCCGTATGTCTCAGCTGTATGTCTGAGCCTGCCGATTTCTGGGGCAAGGGCATGTCTTCCAGTCCGATCCTTACAAGGGAGGAGCACAGAACACCCCCCAGCACGGGACTCCGGGCACAGCCTGACCCATGAGGTGTACAGTGGGATGGCGATAGTCCTGGAATCTGGATATTATGCCTCTGTTGATGCACCCCAAGACTACATTAGCCTTATTTGCTGCTGCCTCACACTAACTGCTCATGTTTAGCTCACAGCCCACCCGTACCGCAAGATCCGGCTCACACACACCGGGGTATTCCCCCATCCAGTAGCTCTGCTTCTCAATGGCACGCGAGGACTGGCACAGAAGACTCTAAGAGGGACTGATGGTCCGTCAGGCACTCTCCTGAATTCTGGGAGGCGAGGGACTGATTTCCAGGGAAGGTTTCAGGAACTGTGGGGGGGGGAATAAGAGAAAACGGGAGAATACAGTGTTGGATCAGGCCAGTGGCTCCTCCAGTCCAACACTCTGTGTCAAACAGAGGCCAAAAATACCAGATGGCAACAGGAGGTCCAGCAGTGGGGCCAGGACACCAGAAGCCCTCCCACTGTTCACCCCCCACCCCCAGGCACCAAGAGGGTCTCTGCTGATGGGGCTTCCTGGCCCTTCGGCAACTGCGTGAGTTGGAGTGGAAGAGGGGTGAGTGCCTGGACACGCAGGGGCAGGAGGCAGCCATTAGTTTGGGGGCTTCTCAGCCACAACTGCTTGTTGAGAGACACGCAGACAACAGCGCTTTCTCCCCAGGGGCAGGGGATGCTGGGAAGCCAAAGGACACGCAGAGCTTGGCCAGGGGACAAGAGGGAGCCAGTTTCCGGGAAAGGGCTCGCTTCCATTCCCAACGGGAAGGCTGGGCATTTACTGCAAATTGTTACGACACCTGTCCTCTTTTGGCTCCTGTTCCTGAGCAAGATGTTCCCCAAAGAGGGTTTATATCCTAGGAAGCGGGACGTCGGGTACTCGGAAGCACGTTGCAGCCACACCATGAGAACTGGACTCTTTCTCTTCCTGGGGCTCCTGGCTCTTTGGGCTGAGCTGCCCTGCGCATCGGGGAAACCGCAGCCTTCTCTGCCAGGAGGTAAGGAGGTCAGCCAGAGAGTGGCCTCATCATGTGAGACCGAGATGTTCCACCAGGCACATGGCTGAGGACAGTGACTGTTAGAGAGATCTGCTCCATCCCCCCTTCCAGTTTGGAGAGCCAGTTTGGTGCCGTGGTTAGGAGTGCGGACTCTAATCTGGGAGAACCGGGTTTGATTCCCCACTCCTCCATTTGCAGCCAGCTGGTGTGACCTTGGGTCAGACTTAAGTTCCTCCAGAGCTGTTCTCTTAAGAGCAGTTCTGTCAGAGCTCTCTCAGCCCCGCCTACCTCACAGGGTGTCTGTTGTGGGGAGGGGAAGGGAAAGGAGTTTGTCAGCTGCTCTGAGACTCCTTCGGTTAGTGAAGGGCAGCTGGGCATAAATCCAATTTCTTCTTCTTCTTCTACCTCCCAGGTTGTCTGTTGTGGGGAGGGGACGGGAGAGGAGTTTGTAAGCCGCTCTGAGACTCCTTTGGGTAGTGAAGGGCAGCTGGGCATAAATCCAATCTCCTCCTCCTCCTCCTCTTCTTCTTCTTCATCATCTTCTTCCCTTCTCTCTTCCTCTTTCTCTCCCCCTCTCTCTGTGCTGGCTGCCCCCCATTGTCCCACCTGTGATAGATATTAGGGCGCCTTCTGATGTAGCAAAGAAGTCCTAGGTTTTGATTAAGGATAATGTGCATTTTAAATCGTAGTATGCTGAATTATTTTATTTTTCACTATATATAACTAGGAATAAGGCCCGTTGTGGAAATAAACACAATGGGCTCTAGAAAGAGGCTCTGGGAGAGTGCCCCGGCTTTGGGCGCTCAGTGACAATTTGCTGTGGCAATCTCAGCAGGGTATAATGACAGAGTCCACCACTTTCTCCAGAGGAACTGATCTTTGCTAACTGAAGAGCAGTAGTAATTTTGAGTGATCTCCAGCCCACCCCCAAGATTGGTAACAGTGGTTCCCCAGGAGGGAGTGGCTGGTTTGGAGGGTGGAGTCTATGGCATTGTACCTGTCTGAGGTCCCACCCCTCCTCAACACTCACCCTCTCCAGGTTCGACCCCTCAAATCTCCAGGAATTTCCCAACCTGGGGTTGACAACCCTATCTCCCTCCCAGCCAACCATCAACCCACCTTTAGTTTTCCATCTCCTCCCCCTCCCTCCTAGAGAGCAGTTGTAATTTTAAGTGATCTCCAGCCCCCACCTGGAGATTGGCAACAATGGTTCCCCATCAGGGAATGGCTGGATTGGAGGGTGGAGTCTATGGCATCGTACCTGTCTGAGGTGCCACCCCTCCTCAAACTTCACCCTCTCCAGGCTCCATCCCTCAAATCTCCAGGAATTGCCCACCTGGAGTTGGCAACCCGATCAGGACTGGGTCCAATGAACTTTCTCCCAAAGGCCAACATAGGTGTGGAAAGGGCCTTTTACTGACAGAGGAGAAAGTACAGGTGCCAACTCTGATTAGGGAAATACCTGGAGATTTGGGGGGTGGATCCTGTGGAGGGCACCATTTGGTGTGTGTGTGGAAGGACTCAGCAGGTTATAATGCCATAGAGTCTACCCTACAAAGCAACCATTTTCTCCCAGGGAACTGATCTCTGTCATTTGGAGGTCAATTGTAACAGTGGGAGATCTCCAGGTCCCACCTGGAGATTGGCAACCCTAGGGGAAAGTCAGCCGCACAGCGGGGAGTTGAAGAAAATGGTCTGATGGTCGCTGGCCCACCTCGCTAGCCAGCCAGCCATGCTGAAGCGAAGCAGGAGAAAGAGCCTTTTCCCATTTATTCTGATAGGAAAGTGGCCACTGGGGAGGAGGTTATGGGCGGGGGAGGGGGTTATGCTGAAAGTCTTTTGTTTCTTTGCTACCTACCAACAGCCACTGAGGGGACAGTCCCCCACAGGAGTCAAGAGAACTGTCTTCCTCAGGAGAGAGAGCTGTCTGCCAGTAAATCTGACATGCAAATCTGTCTGAAGGGGGAGTGGGTAGGGAAGAGGAGCAGACCCAGCACCGGGCCAATGGCACGCAAGTACTCTTGAGTGGCAGCTGATGGGCCAATGGCTGAGGGAGGGCATTTTACAGCAATGGGAGCGCATGGAATCTTACAAACCCAAGTGACAATCCTGTCCTATTATATAAAAGGGTAGTGGTCTGGAAAGATTCTATGCTTGGAAATATCAGTTCACTCCCTGATATGTCACTCAGAAGCTGTCCCTATCCACTAGCTGCGATCCTTGAGTTCTCTCCCACACACTGCAGCCTAGGCCACTCTTCTCTGATTGGGTCAACTTTTCAAGCTCATTTCCATATGGAAGCTGATTGGATTTCACTCCATTCCGCACCTCAAACTCCCCCTCCCCCGCAAGACAGTTGGAACTGTCAGTTACTTATGCAACCTGCTTTATTCTGAGGTGAAATATGCTGTGCAGCTGACTTTCCCCTAGGGTTGCCAACCTCCAGGTGGGACCTGGAGATCTCCCGCTGTTACAATTGATCTCCAGATTTCTCCCCTGGAGAAAATGGCTGCTTTGTAGGGTAGACCCTATGGCATTATACCCTGCTGAGTCCTTCTGTCCCCCTAATGCTGCTCTCCACAGGATCCACCCCCCAAATCTCCAGGTATTTCCCTACTTAGAGCTGGCAACCCTACTTTCCCCTCAGTGCCTGTTGGTAGGCAACCAACCTTGGTCCAGTCACCTGTTTTGGCCTTTGGGAGAAAACTCATTGGGGCCATTCCTGATAGGGTTGCCAACTCCAGATGGGAAATTCCTGGAGATTTGAGGGATGGAGCCTGGAGAGGGTGAGGTTTCAGAAGGGGTGGGACCTCAGACAGGTAGAATGCCATAGACTCCACCCATCGAACTAGCCACTCCATCCTGGGGAACCATTGTTGCCAATCTGCAGATGGGGGCTGGAGATCAATCAGAATTACAACTGCTCTCCAGGAGGCAGGGGGGAAAAGATGGAAAGCTGAAGTCAGGGGGCAGATAATGGTAGGATGACAATTGGCTGGGAGGGAGGTAGGGTTGCCAACTCCAGGTTGGGAAATTCCTGGAGATTTGAGGGGTGGAGCCTGGAGATGGTGAGGTTTGAGGAGGGGTGGTGTCTCAGACAGCTACAATGCCATAGAGTCCACCCTCCAGTCCCTCCAAACCACCTCATGGGGAACCATTGTTGCCAATCTCCATGTGAGGGCTGGAGACCACTCACAACTGCTCTGCAGGAGAGAGGGCAGAAGTCAACTGAAGTCAGGGGGGCAGATAACGGTAGGTTGATAGTTAGCTGGGAAAAAGATGGGGTGCCAACTCCAGGATGGGAAATTCCTGGGGATTTAAGGGGTGGAGCCTGGAGAGGGTGGGGTTTAAGGAGAGGTTGGACCTCAGGCAGGTAGAATGCCATAGAATCCACCCTCCAAACCAGCCATTTCCTCCTGGGTAACAATTGTTGCCAATCTCCAGGTGAGAGCTGGAGATCATTCAAAACTACAACTGCTTTTCAGAGATCAGTTCCTCTGGAGAAAATGGTGGACTCTGTCATTATACCCTGCTTAGGTCACCACAGCAAATTCACACTGTGTGCCCAAAGCCAAGGAACTCTCCCAGAGCCTCTTTCTAGAGCCCGTTGTATTTATTTCCACAATGGGTCTTATTCTTAGTTATATATAAGGAGAGAATGCCGTAAGCCACCCGGAGCCCTGATTGGCAGGGAATGGAGCAGGAGAGAAGCTGAGGTCCCCCTGCTACACTGTCTCCAGAGCCCCTGCACAAGAGGTATCCAAGGGTTCCACAATAACAATAAGAGGAGCAGATTGGATTTGCACCCCAACCTTCCCTCGGAATCTCAGAGCGGCTTACCACCCCTTTCCCTTCCCCACAACAGACACCCTGTGAGGTAGGGGGGGCTGAGAGAGCTCTTTCGAGGACTGCCCTTGAGAGAACAGCTCTGAATGAACTGGTGACTGACCTGAGGTCCCCCAGCAGGCTGCACCTGGAGGAGTGGGGAATCAAACCCAGTTCTCCCAGATTAGAGTCTTCACTCTTAAGCACTACCCCAAATTGGCTCTCACTGTGGTGTCACCATAAATTGCCATGAAGCGAAGCAGGGGCAGCGCTAGCTGGTATTTAGACAGGAGACCTCCAAGGAATACCAGGGTTGTGACGTGGAGGCAGGGAAAGGCAAACTGCCCCTGAATGTCTCTTGCCTTGAGAACCCCACAAGACCCGCATGGCCACCCCCTGCCCCTCCCGTCGCCCGGCCCCCCTCTCCTTCCCCGGAGCGTCTGGGGGGGGGTCACCTGTGGAGGGCGGGGGCGGGCGGGGGTCCTGACGGGGCAGCCAGGCACGCCACTCGAAGCTGCTCCCAGCTGTCCCGGATGGCCCCTGCTCGGGTCTCTCTGGGGGAAACTGACGTTATTGTCTCGGGGAGGGGAGGGGAGGACCCGCATCTGGCTGATCTGCTGCCGAAAGAGACGCCCGTCCCAGTCGGCCTCCCTGCTGAGTCCAGGGCCGCCTTCGCTGTTCTTTGGAGGGACGGGGTGCCCGCGAGAGGGGAGGGGGACGTTTCCCACGGAGGGGGGGGCTGGAAGGGGCCTCAGTTGCAGCTGGAGGGGGGCTTGGGGGGCTGCAGAGGGAGTTCAGGGGGTCCTCCTGGGCACCAAAGTCCGCGGGAGCTGCCCTGCGCCTGCTCAGGGTGCCTCTCTTCCCAAAACGTGTCTCTGTGCCATGAGGTGGTTCTGTGCTGCAGGGAGGCCCGGAAGACGTCTCACTCCACCGCCAAATGCCATGACCGAGTGCATGTCCAACTGCAGCAGTGACTGGGACTACCCTCCACATCAGAGTTTCCGCACCATAGGATCTTTGTTAGACTGCCTACTCTCCTGTTTAGTGAGTCACCTCCATTGCTGCTGAAGGGGGCCCTGGGGGGAAGGAGGAGACGGGGGAAGGTGGGCACCATCAGTCCCCTGGAAGGACCCCTGAAAGACTGGCATTCCCCCCACACACACACAAGAGCTCTGCACATCCTCTGACCTCTCCACTGGCTCTCTCAAGCATGGCAGGGTGGTTACATAAGAACATAAGAGAAGCCAATGTTGAATCAGGCCAATGGCCCATCTAGTCCAACACTCTGTCACACAGCGGCCAAAATATACCAGGTGCCATCAGGAGGTCCAGCAGTAGGGCCAAGGCACTAGAAGCCCTCCCAATGCTGCCCCCTCTAGCACCAAGAATAGAGTGCATCACCTGCCCCAGACTGAGAGTTCCCATCTATACCCTGTGGCTAATAGCCACTGATGAACTTCTACTCCATATATTTATCTAATTCCCTCTTGAAACGGTCCATGCTTGTAGCTGCCACCACCTCCTGTGGCAGTGAATTCCATATGTTAATCACTCTTTGGGTGAAGAAGTATTTCCCTTTATCTGTTCTAACCCGACTGCTCAGCAATTTCATGGAGTGCCCACGAGTTCTTATATTGTGAGAAAAGGAGAAAAGTACTTCTTTCTCAACCTGCTCAATCCCATTCATAATCTTATAAACCTCAATCATGTCACCCCTCAGCCGTCGTTTCTCCAAGCTAAAGAGCCCCAAGCGTTTTAACCTTTCTTCATAGGGAAGCTGTTCCAACCCTTTTATCATTCTAGTTGCCCTTCTCTGCACTTTTTCCAATGCTATAATATCCTTTTTGAGATGTGGTGACCAGAACTGTACACAGTATTCCAAATGAGGTCGCACCAATGATTTATACAGGGGCATGATGATACTGGCTGATTTGTTTTCAATTCCCTTCCTAATAATCCCCAGCGTAGCGTTGGCCTTCTTTATTGCAGCTACACACTGTCTAGACATTTTCAGTGAGTTATCCACTACGACTCCAAGATCTCTCTTGGTCCCTCTCTGCCAGTTCAGACCCCATCAACGTGTATTTATATTTAGGATTTTTGGCTCCAATGTGCATCACTTTGCACTTGGCCACATTGAACCCCATTTGAAACGTTGACGCCCACTCACCCATCCTCGACAGATCCCTTTGGAGTGTCTCACAATCCTCCCTGGTTTTCACCACCCAGAACTACTTCATGTCATCTGCAAATTTATCCACTTCACTGCTTACTCCCAATTCCAAATCATTAATAAACAAGTTAAAAAGCACCGGACCGAGTACTGATCCCTGTGGTACCCCACTGCTTACCACCCTCCACTGAGAAAGCTTTCCAATTTATACTCACTCTCTGTTTTCTATTTATAAGCCAGTTTTTGATCCACAAGAGGACTTGTCCTTTTATCCCATGACTATTGAGCTTACTTAGGAGCCTTTGATGAGGAACTGTATCAAAAGCTTTCCGGAAGTCAAGGTAAATAATATCTATTGGGTCCCCCTTGTCCACATGTTTGTTCACTCCCTCAAAAAACACTAACAGGTTAGTGAGACAAGATCTTCCCTTACAGAACCCATGCTGAGTCTGCCTCAATAGTTTTTGTTCATCAATGTGCCTACTAATTCTTTCCTTAATAACAGTTTCCACCAACTTACCCGGTATCGATGTCAGACTGACTGGCCTGTAATTTCCCGGATCTCCCCTGGAGCCCTTTTTAAAGATGGGAGTGACATTAGCTACCTTCCAGTCCTCAGGAATGGAGGCAGATTTTAAAGAAAGTTTACATATTTTTGTCAGGAGATCCACAAGTTCACATTTGAGTTCTTCCAGAACTCTCGGATGAATGCCATCCGGGCCTGGTGATTTATTAGTTTTTAATTGTCCATCAGACAGAGGACTTCCTCTCTTGTCACCACAATCTGATTCAGGTCTTTCAACCCCCTCCCGAAATCGGTGCTTCTGGAGTGGGCAAGCACTTCTCCTCTTCCACAGTGAAGACAGAGGCAAAAAATGCATTCAGCTTCTCAGCCATTTCCCTATCATCCTTCACTACTCTTTTTACCTCTTGGTCATCCAAGGGCCCCACTGCCTCCCTGGCTAGCTTCCTACTTCTAATGTATTTGAAGAAAGTTTTATTGTTGGCCTTTATGTTTTTTGCGATATGCTCCTCATATTCCCTTTTTGCTTGCCTGATCACAGACTTGCATTTTATTTGCCATAGTCTGTGTTCCCTTTTATCAACCTCACTAAGACTAGCTTTCCAAGAGTGCCGGACCCTGATCTGGAGGACTGGGTCTGATTCCCCACCACGCCTGCTCCACACGGAGGAGTCCCCCTGGGGCCCGTCCCGGTTCTCTCAGAACTCTCTCACCCCGCACCTATCTCACAAGGTGTCCGTTTTGGGGAGAAGAAGGGAAAGGCTAATGTAAGCCACTTTGTAAAGTCATATTTCCTTTTGTCCATCCTGGACCTCCTGCCCATCGGTTTCACGGGATGCCCTCCTCGAGTTCTGGTCTTTTGGGAGGGGGAGAACAAGTTCTCTTGGCCAGCTCTCGCCACCACCACCCGCATCATTCAGAAACCTCTGTCATTTCTGTCCTGTTCCCCCCTTCGTCGTCTCTTTTCTAAACTGCAAAGTCCCCGACACTTCAACCATTCCTCCTGGGGAAGGGGCTTCAACCCCCCGCATCATCCCGGTTGCCCTTCTCTGCAACTTTGTCCAGCTCTGCAATGCCCTTTGGGAGATATGGTGACCAGGACTCCAAATGAGGCTGCACCAGAGATCTCTACGGGGGCATTATGATGTTGGCCTTTTTATCCTCAAGCCCTTTCCGAATAGTCCTTTGCCTCTTTCACCACTGCAGCACACGGGGCTGGCACTTTCATTGAGACATCCCCTGCGACCCCGAGATCTTTTCCCCTCTTTGATTCAGCAACTTCAGACCCCATCAGCCCGTACTTGAAGTGGGGATGTTTTGTTGCAATGCACATCACTTTACCCTGGAGGGGCCCTTGGCCTGATCCAACTTTAGCTTCTCTTATGTTCTTAACCTAGCAGTTCGATAGCAAGAAATTGAAAGTAGGGAAGGTAACAGCGTTCCGTGTGCCTTGGTGTTTAGTCATGCCGGCCACATGACCACGGAAAAGTCTTCGGACAGCGCCGGCTCTTCGGCTTTGAAACGGAGATGAGCACCGCAACCCTAGAGTCAGATTCGACTGGCTTTCGAGCAAGGGAACCTTTACCTTTACTTTAAGCACAAACTAAAGAGCTTAGCCAGAGAGAGGGTCTATTGAGAAGGAGATTCTTAAAAGAGAAGGATCTTGTGACCAAAGACTGTGTGTGACACTCTGACAGCTACATTTTCCAGTTTTCTTTCCCCCTAAACAGTTATACTTAAGAAACAACTTATTTATGTTTAAAATTTTAGTCAATAAATCATTTTTTGTTAAAGATTATTCTAGAATTCAGACTTTTCCTCAGGACCACATAGATCCCTGGAAAGCCCAGACTCGAGGTCACTTTACCAACAGCTACTGAGAAAAGGTTTGGAATCCCTTAAATTCCTGGTGGCAGCCGAATCTACCCTGTTCATGTAGACAAAGTGCAATTTGAAAGAGGAAACCAGTCCTCCCTAAAGAGAGGACGCCACAGTCCCATATCTAGATACATTGGTTTATGGCATATGGATGATCCTGGATCTCTAACCCTCATTTCTCTTTGGTAGGATAGCCTGGTCTGAAGCCCGCAATCTCTGACGGCTGTCTGTGCAGAAGAAGTGCTCCTGCCAAGAGTCGATGTACCAGCCTGGGCCCTGATCCTCCTCCCCTCTCCCGGAGTTCCCTCTCCTCTCTATCATCTCTCCCCCCAAGGCACACCAAGACAGCCGAACTCTCCCTTAACTTGGAAGGGCCAGGCTGGAGGGGAACCGTGATGATTAAAGACACCCTTCCACGTTCCAAATGTGTGGAGATTATTGAGTCTTGTGTGCAGTTCTGGAGGCCTCCCGTCAACAAGGACGTAGAGAGAACGGAGCGGGCGCAGAGGAGAGCAAGGAGGGTGATCGGGGGCCTGGAGACCAAGAAGCCCTAAATGAGGAAAGGCTGAGGGACTTCTTGGGAAGGTTCTGTCTGGAGAAGGGGAGGTTGAGGGGGGACAGGATGGCTCTCTTGAAGCCTTTGGAGAGCCGTGTCACTTAGAGGAGGGCAGGGAGCTGTTCCTGTGGGCAGTCGAGGAGAGGACTTGCAAGAATGAGTTTCAGTTCGGGGCGGGAAGGGACCAGCTGGATATTCGGAAACCCTTTTTGACAGTCAGAGTCGTGCGACTGTGGAGTCAGCTGCCTCGGGAGGTGGGGAGCTCCCCAGGCCCGTAGCCAGGATTTTTTTTTTGCTGGGGGGCATTTAAATTCCTTAGGGGGCACTGGTTGATCGAATTAAAGGAATAGCCAGCTCCTTCCCCACACCTGCTGCTGTTCAGGGGCCCTGGGCTGGACGGGAAGTCAGGGGGCCTTGCCAGGAAGTTAGGGGGCCTTGCCCCAAGATGCCCCGCTGTAGCGATGGGCCTGGAGCTCCCCCTCCCTGGCAGTCTTGGAGCAGCGGCTGGAGAAACCCTTGTCAGGGGTGCTCGAGGCGGATCCTGCACTGGGCGGGTGGTTGGACTAGATGGCCTGTAGGGCCCGATCCCACCCTGCGTTGTTTCTGTGATTCTAGATCATTTCCAAGAGTCCAAGAGGGCACCAACTGGACATTCTTGAGTCTCCCCTGGACTCAGAGCAGCCCATCGCCGTTTCTGACACTCAGTCAGGAAGGAGAATCCAACAGAAATAAAGGTGCAAGCCCCCTCAGGGGCAAAGGCGGAGGTCTGGGGGGGGAACAATATGGACACCATCACAGACAGAGGACAGGCCATGTGGTTATACAGTCTTCTGCAAGGGGCCAGTTACCTCCCCCCAAGATTTCTGCTTGTTGTAACAGCGCGTGGGAAGGGGGCATAAGATATTTCTCAGCCCTCGAATGCCTGCAGGACACTAGTAGGCCAGAACCACGGCTCTGCTGCCCCCTCTTGGTACCCTCCAGTAAGTGCAATGAATCCTTCAGCCTTTCTTGGCCACTGGAGGCGAGTTGGTATAATCCTCCGAGGAACCAAACACAATCCCTGTTGATGGCACTGGAGATCAAAAGGGAAACAATAATGGGAAAAAAATATTGATGAATACAGTGAGAATGAATTGAGGATACAATCAACACAGAATCAGTCCTGCATGCAAAGGGTGTGCTCTTATGGTCATGGAAGGGTTCCTTTATCAGGAAGGGTTGTTGGACCTGCCCTTGAACTGGGCTAGATGGACCAAGACTTGGACCCAGAATACGGTACCTAGCACATTCCCATGCTGACACTTTCCTCCATCTTCCTCCTTGTATACCACCAAGATGTTTCGAAGCATTATTCTGCAACCTTAAGGGCGAGAAGAATCTCTTATGGTCCCGATTTAATTCTTTGCATGAAAGCAAAGACTCTTCAGATTCTGAACGCATGTATATAACACGTGGGAGATACTACCAGGAAACAGATGACCCTTTGTCAGTGGTGGCCTCCATAAAACCTGCACCAGGCTCAAGACCCCAAAGAACAGCTTTAGGGGCTCTGAGATTCCCTCTCCTGAGACCAGGAGAGAAGGGGAAGGGCACACAAGTATGTCGTACAGGACATGGAGAGTGCAGGAATATCCAAGAATGTGTTGCAGAGAAAGCAGACGATTCCATCAGATCCTCAAAGTAGACCAGGACTCTGGGTGATCAATCCTCAAGCCTGGTGGCCACTTCAGACTGAGTCTCCCTGTCTGCGAATGAGAAGTTCAAATGACTCATTATACAGCGGGATTTGTTGTGGGTAGAAAAGACAAGTATTCAGTCAAGAAGACGGATTGATTGGGCCATCAGTGACCTGACTCAGGATCTGGGCCAATATTTGAGTCAGTCTTACTTCTGGCCTTAAAGCTTGAATTTAGTCCATGACTAAATAGTAGTGTGCATACCAAAATCAACAAGTCACAAAACACACACAGGAATAGCTATAGTTGGGGTCGAGTGATGCCCCCGAATAGGAATACCAATCCCGGGTTGTTGGTGTGATGAAATGTTAGTTAGCATGTTTTGGGTTTGGGAGTCACCAGGAAATCCCGTATGTCTCAGCTGTATGTCTGAGCCTGCCGATTTCCGGGGCAAGGGCATCTCTTCCAGCCCAATCCTTGCAAGGGAGGAGCACAGAACACCCCCCTAGCACGGGACTCCGGGCACAGCCTGACCCATGAGGTGTACAGTGGGACTGCGATATCGTGGAATCTGGATATTATGCCTCTCTTGACACACCCCAATATCACGTTAGCCTTTTTTGCTGCTGCCTCACACTAACAGCTCATGTTTAGCTCACAGCCCACCCGTACCCCAAGACCTGGTTCACACACCCCGCTACCCTGAAGTGTTCCCCCCATCCCCCCATCCAGTAGGTGTGCTTCTCAATGGCACACGAGGACTGGCACAGAAGAGTCTCAGAGGGACCGGATGGTCTGTCAGACACTCTCCTGAATTACGAGAAGCGAGGGAGGGTTCAGGAACTGGGGGGGGGGGGATAAGAGAACATAAGAGAAGCCAATGCTGGATCAGGCCAGCGGCCCCTCCAGTCCAACACTCTGTGTCACACAGTGGCCAAAGAGACCAGGGGCCATCAGGAGGTCCAGCAGTGGGGCCGGGACACTAGAAGCCCTCCCACTGTTGTCCCCTCCCCAAGCACCAAGAGGGTCTTTGCTGATGGGGGTTCCTGGCCCACCTCCAGAGCACATGAGCAAAAGGTAGCCAAGGGTTCCACAATAATAATAAGAGATTGGATTTACACCCCGATCTTCCCTCAGAGTCTCAGAGCGGCTGACAAACTCCTTTCCCTTCCCCTCCCCACAACAGACACCCGGTGAGGTAGGTGGGGCTGAGAGAGCTCTGACAGAAACTGCCCTTGAGAGAACAGCTCTGGAAGAACTTAAGTCCAGCACCCTGGTCATAATTCCTGGGTCTCCCTCGGCAATCTCATAGAATCATAGAACGTTAAGAGTTGGAGGGGACCTTGCAGGTCATCTAGTCCAACCCCCGGCACTCAGCAGGAGGGAACGGTCGGGCAAAGAGGGAGCCCTCCTGGAAAACAAGCGGAGATCTGGGCAGAGACAAGCAGCCCATGAAGGCCCCTCTGGTGCCTGCGGATTCCACACGGTCACTTGCAGTGTGTGGGGAGGGAACGGAGGACAGCCCCGATCTGCCTCCTGAGCCCAGAAATATCCCCCCCCTTTGGCCCTACAAGCCATTCAGATCTCTCCCCTTGTCAGGGACGGGCAGGGTGGGGGTTAATACAACCTCCCCTTTTATTACCCCCCACACACAGCAGTGGCCCCTTCTGCATCCAGCATTTGCTCCGCTGTTTCACCAAACCCACGTTGGGACCAGTGTTCCCTCTAAGCTGTGTTAGTGTGAGCTAGCTCACCGGTTTTTAGCCTCTGGCTCACAGATTTTTATCTTCGCTCAGGAAGGAGGGCTCCAGAGCAAACTAACTTACACAATAGCCAAATCGCTCTCTCATGACTTTAATGCCAGGAGCTCACAACGCAGAACCTTTGCTCACAACACTCCACAGCTCGGAGGGAACATTGGTTGGGGCAGAGACTCCCCTCGGCATTGCAGGCCACTTTCGCTCTGACTGTCGGATTTTATGGCAGCGTCCAGACCGCATGCTGCGCTCACTTCCTCTGAACGCTCGGTTTTACATGACGGTTTGATGGCCATTCAGGGGTGACTCTGCCGTCCATACGGGAGCGCTGGCCCCGGGTACCTGGATGTGGTTTGGACCGATGCTTCCTCTAAGCTGGGGAGTCCCGTGAGCAGAAATTCTACTTTGTGAGCCACTGGCATTGAAGTTGTGAGCCAGTGATTTGTCTGCTGCGTAAATCAGTTTGCTCCGGAGCCCTCCTTCCTGAGCCAGGACAAAAAGGTGTGAGCCGGAGGCTGAAAAACTATGAGCTAGCTCACACTAAGTCAGCTTAGAGGGAAGGGGCTCCCGGGGGCCCGGCGAGTCGACCCGCGTCCCAAGTTGCGGCAGCCCGGAGCGACCAGCAGGATGGACCCTCCTGCCCTCCCACCCGGTGCTCCAGCCGCCCTCCGGGGAAACGACAAGTCCCGGCAGGCTTTGCCCCCGCGCGGCTGCAGGAGTGCCCCTGGCGGCCAGAAGGCACAAGCGCTTTCGGGGGTCCTGGGAAGGGGCTCCCGGGGGCCGGCGAGTCGACCCGCGTCCCAAGTTGCGGCAGCCCGGAGCTGCGACTTGAGCATTGCACGAAGCCGATTGCACCGCACCCCGGTCGTCTAGGCGCAGCTGCCCTGGGGAGGGTGCGGGGGGTGCCCCGCGCGCCTGAGGCTCGGCCCGGGCTGGAACAGACCGCGCCCCCACCAGGTCTCTGGCCCCCTCCCCGCACGCCTGCCTTCTTTCACTCGCAAAGACCACGACACCCAGAACCCCCCGCGCTGGGAGGGCCACCGAGTCTTGCGGGACTGAGCAGCACCGTCAGAGCGGCCTCTGGCGGTCCAAAGGCGACATTGCCGATCAGAAGACTTCTCCTATGAGAGTGTTAACACAGGAAGCATATAATAAAATACATAAGCAGGCCTTTTTTGGTAGAAAAAGCCCAGCAGGAACGCATTAACATAGCAAGCCACACCCATCAGCAGAAACTTATTAGCATGTTAGCCCACAACCCCAACAGCACAGCTCATTAGCCTATTAGGCCACTCCCCCATGTTGCCAGAAGTGGGGTCATCCAGCCACACCCACCTTTGGCTTCTCATTCTGTTTATCTTGTTTGTGGTCAAAACCCAGGAAGGTTTTTTGCAGCAGGAACTCCTTTGCATGTTAGGCCACACACACACACACCCCAATGCAGCCAGTGTGGGAAGGCTAAAGGGGCCGGAGGTGTGTCCTGCCTGGGCACTGGAGACAGGAGAGGTCCTGTGGGTCATGATCATGGGAATAGTTCCCAGCATAGCAAACTGGGACAGGTGTATAAGAGGAAAAGGATTTCCAGGTAATGGACTAAATTCAAGCTTTCAGGCCAGAAGTAAGACTGACTCAAATATTGGCCCAGATCCTGAGTCAGGTAATGATGGCCTAGTCAACCCGTTGTCTTGACTGAATACTTGTCTTTTCTACCACAGCAAATCCCACTGCATAATGAGTCATTTGATCTTCTCAGTGGAAGATAGCAAGACTTGGAAGCAGCAAACCAAGCTCGAGGACTGATCCCCCAGAGTCCTGGTCTACTTTGGGGCAGCTGATGAAACCATCTGCTCTCTCTGCAATACGTATTTGGATTTTCCTGCACTCTCCAAGTCCTGAACGAGATACTTGTGTGCCTGTTCCCCTTCTCCCCTGGTCTCAGGAGAGGGAATCTCAGAGCCCCTGAAGCTGTTCTTGGGGGCCTTGAGCCTGCTGCAGGTTCGATGGAGGCCACCACTGACAAAGGGTCATCTGTTTCCTGGTGGTATCTCCCACGTGTTATAGACATGAATGCAGAATCTGAAGAGCCTTTGCATTCATGCAAGGAATTAAACGGAGAACATAAGAGAGTCTTACCCGGAAGGTTGCAGAATAATGCTTAGAAATATCTGGGTAAATAGGAGAAGGTGAAATCACCAAAGATGGAGGAAAGTGTCACCATGGGAATGTGCTAGGCACCGTATTCTGGGTCCAAGTGACGGTCCAGCTAGCCCAGTTCAAGAGTAGGTTCAACCTGCGTTTCCTAATAAAGGAACTCTTCCCTCACAGTAAGAGCACAACCCTTTGCATGCAGGACTGATTCTATACTGATTCTATCTTCAATTCAGTTTCACTCTGTTCATCAGATTCCCCCCCCCTTATTATTTCCCTTTTAATTTCCAGTACTATCCACCGGGATTGCGTTTGGTTCCTTGGAGGATGATACCAACTTGCCTCCACTGGCCAAGAAAGGCAGAGGCATTCATTGCACTTACTGGAGGGTACCAAGAGGGGGCAGCAGAGCCATGGTTCTGGCCTTCTAGTGTCCTGCAGGCATTTGACGGCTGAGAAATATCTTATGCCCCCTTCCCACGCGCTGTTACAACAAACAGAAATCTTGGGGGGAGGTAACTGGCCCCTTGCAGAAGACTGTATGATTCCTTCTCCAAAAGGACTTTGTTTGAGTTAACAGTGCGGGAGTAGGGGTTGGTGAAACGTCCTCTGTACCCATTCTGCAGGCTGACCCAGGACCCAGGAACAATGAACAGGACACACACGTCACATGTGTCTGGGATGGTGTTCATATTGTGTGTCCCCCGCAAGACCTCTGTCTTCACCCCTGAGGGGGGCTTGCACCTATATTTCTGCTGGATTCTCCTTCATGACTGAGTGTCAGAAACGGCGATGGGCTGCTCTGAGGCCAGGGGAGACTCAAGAATGTCCAGTTGGTGCCCTCTTGGACTCTTGGAAATGATCTAGAATCCTACAATCACAGGGTTGGAGGGGGTCATGGAGGCCATCTAGTCCAACCCCCTGCTCAGTGCAGGGTCAGCCTACAGCATCCCTGAGAAGGGTTTGTCCAGCTGCTGCTTCAAGACCGCTGTGGAGGGGGACGTCATCTCAACACCACCCCAGGCAGCTGATTCCACTGTGGCCCAAATCTTCCTGCAAAAAAGGGATTCCTAATATCCAGCCAGTATCTTCCTGCCCTGAATTTAAACCCATTATGGCAAGTCCTCTCCTCGGCTGCCAACAGGAACAGCTCCCTGCCCTCCTTTAAGTGACTCAGCCCTCCAAAGGCTTCAAGAGAGCAATCCTGTCCCCCTCAACCTCCCCTTCTCCAGACTGAACCTTCCCAAGAAGTCCCTCAGCCTTTCCTCATTTAGGGCTTCTTGGTCTCCGGGCCCCCGATCACCCTCCTTGCTCTCCTCTGCGCCCGCTCCGTTCTCTCTACATCCTTGTTGAAGGGAGGCCTCCAGAACTGCACACAAGACTCAATAATCTCCACACATTTGGAACTTGCAAGGGTTTCTTTAATCACGGTTCCCCTCCAGCATGGCCCTTCAGAGTTAAGAGAGAATTCGGTAATCTTGGTGTGCCTTGGGTGGAGAGATGACAGAGAGGAGAGGGAACAGGGGAGGAGGATCAGGGCCCAGGCTGGTACATCGACTCTTGGCAGGAGCAGTTCTTCTGCACAGACGGCTGTCGGTGATTCCGGGCTCCAGACCAGGTTAATCTACCAAAGAGAAAGGAGGGTTAGAGGTCCAGGAGCGTCCACAGGCCTGGCAGTGAAACCAGCTTATCTAGATATGGGACCCTCCTCCGGACTTCGCTTTTACCCCATCAATATGCAGATGACACCCAGCTCTATCTGATCAAACTCTGCCCCGGATGACCTGCATCGGGCGTTACAGGCAGTGGCTGGGTGGCTCAGACTGAGTCGGATCGGTTCAGGGTTGGGGCTTCCTCTCCCGACCTTCGATGGGGTCCCTTTGGTGCCAGCGCCGGAGGTTAGGAGTCTGGGTGTGCTCCTGGACTCCTCTTTAACGATGGAGGCCCAGGTGGCAGCCACTGCCAGGTCAGCCTTTTACCATCTTCGGCTGGCTCGGCAGTTGGTCCCCTTCCTTGACTGCAATGACCTGGCCACAGTGATCCATGTGACAGTCACCTCGAGGCTAGACTACTGTAACGCTCTCTACTTGGGGCTGCCTCTGGCGCAAATCCGGAAACTGCAGCTAGTGCAGGATGCTGCGGCCGGGCTGTTGATGGGTCTCTCTAGGAGGGATCACATTCAGCCTGTGCTGAAAGCGCTGCACTGGCTGCCAATAGCGTACCGGATCCGCTTCAAAGTGCTGGTTCTTACCTTTAAAGCCCTTTATGGGCAGGGTCTGGCTTACCTAAGGGACCACCTTTCCCCATACGTTCTTCCAAGGGCACTTCAGTTGGGGAGCCAATATCTCCTGGAAATTACAGGTCCCAGGGAAGTAAAATTTGCTGCCACCAGAGCCAGGGAATTTTCGGTGGCGGCCCCTACCTGGTGGAAGGAACTCCCAGAGGAGATCTGGGCCCTGCAGGACCTTGCTCAGTTCCTCAGGGCCTGCAAGACGGAGCTCTTCCGCCAGGCTTTTGAGTAAGAGCCGCCGCCACCACTATTCCACCACCGCTATCTATGCATCATCGCACCACTGCCTCCACTAGGTGGTTCCATCGGGGTGCAGGGTGACCCTGGAAGGAGCAGGGATGACAGGCTATTGGTATGTTTCTGCTGGATTAAGACCTACCCCATCTTGTGATAAATGGAGCATTGAAGCTTTGTTGTTTGTATTATACGGTTTTATTCTGTTCTATGCTGTTTTAATCTGTTTTAATTCTGGCACTCGTGCCTCATTGTTAGCCACCCTGAGCCTCCGGGGAGGGCGGGATTTAAATCCAAATAAATAAATAAATAATTTTTTCTCCTTCTCCTAAAGCTTGGAAAGCGGCCGCAGTGAAAAAGGAGAATGAAGTCTGTGTGCGTGATTTATGGGGGTAAGAAGGTAACTTTACTCACTTAAACTGAACTTAATAATGCCGTAGGCATGATATTTGAACGACTGCCAAGGCTTTCTTCTTTAAAACTGTCGGGAGTTACAGTGACTAATTTAAAAGACGTAAGGAAAACGAGTAATGGAATAAATGATGAGGATGTGGAGGAAGGACAGGACGTAGAAAATTTGGAGATGGGCCAACTTACTGTGAGCAATTTAAGAAGCTACTGTTAGATGAATGTCAAAGTGGGTTTAAGGAGGCTTGTAAGAGTCTGTGGGAGAAACCTCAGCACTTACTTGTGGATTGTGATGAGGAAACAGAGGGGAATCAATCACAGCCCCAGCGAGGTCCTGTGGAAGGTGAGACCAAAAGGCAAAGTACCACAGTGCAAGGAACATTGGTTCCACGTGAGACAGGATTTGAGAAACTCAGAGTACAAACGTTCTACTTAGAAGAACCTTTGGATGAATGGCAAAGCGCACTTAAAGAGGCCTGTAAGAGTTTTCTGGAGAAACCTCAGAACTCACTTTTGGTTTGTGATGGGGAAAAAACGAGAATTACTCTCAGCCCCAGCAGTGTATTGTGAACAATCAGACCAGAAGGCAAGGTAACACTGTGCAGGAAACGCTGATTCCATGCAAGATGGGCCCTGAGAAAGTTAGTGTCCAAAAGCCGTACTCAGAAGAACCTCTGGGGAACTCTGTGATGTTGGAGGCAAAGAAAAAAAAATGTTTGGGAGCGTCTATCCAAGAAAAAGACTAAACTTGTTAAAGCAAAATTAAAGCTCGAGACAAGGAAACTTGAGAAGCGTGGAAGAAATAATGAAAGGTTAAAGAATACTGGACAGAACTTTTTTCTTTGTCTGAAATGTGAAGGAAACTAATGGAAAGGCAAGCTCATGTATTTAAGGAGAAGACATGTATGTATAGTTGTAAAAAAAAAGGATGCAGACTGAAAAGATTAGCATATTACAAAATGGTTTAGTATAAGTTTCAGGTTAAAGGAAAGATGAAAGATGGATGTGTTTTAGCAGGAATTGTGATACTTTGTGCTTATGGTGGCTTCACTGTATGCTGTGCTATGTCCAAAATACGTAACTAAGGTAACTAATAATTTACTTGTAAAGTTGCTAGTAGATGTGTAAGTTCAGTGAGTTAAAATGGCTTTTTCTTAGGACCACTGGAGAAAATGGGTATAGTATATGGTATTTTATAATAATATGGAGAGAATTTATTAAGAGGCATGTGGTATAAATATTTTAGTTATTATTTAGATTAATATTATAGTTTAGATTTCTGATGTTCCAGCTTCTTTGATTCTTGCTCCGCCTTTAAGAGATGAGATATTTTTGATGGTTTTTTTTTCTTTTTGGTTTGTTGCAAGCTGGTGAAATAAGCTATTAAGAAATAGGATAGATAAGTAGGTAACAGTTATAAAATACTATATACTAGGTAAAGGCTATGGTCATGAGTTGTTATACCTTGGATAAAAGCCATAAAAATACAAGTAAGAATTATATAGAATCTTAGTGAGGTAATAGAATTTTTGTTAGCACAGTTATGTAAAAGGGGGAAAGGCGATGGTTTACAGGTGCAGAGATGGACTGGAAGCCGAATACCATGCAATATCAAAGAGCGTGAAACCAGCTAAAGAAGTAGGAAAGAAAGGTAAAGTTAGAGATAAAATGAGTATTCTGTGGTTTATAAAAAGAATGTTGGAAAGCTGATAAGAGTTGAGAAAAGATGAGAAATTAGAAGAACATTATTCTTATTGTTGCTTTGTTTTGCTGAAATGTTGTTATTTGAATTATAGACAGACAAATAAGAATTATTTGAATTTAGTCTCCTATAGAGCTTAATTGTTGGATGAATTGTGACTAAGTTTAACGTAAGAATGATTTAGGATGTGGTTAGAAATACACTCAGAGATGCAATCTCAGATGATGTGGGGGAAGTATTTAGCCATGTTAGTCGTGTTAGAATGTTGCGTTAAGATACGATATGGCAGTCCTCCTTTTTGTGTATTTGTTTGATGTTTATGTATTGTTGATGTTTGTTTTTTCTTTTTGTGTTGCAAAATCAATAAAAAATTGTAAAAAAAAAAAAGAACACTCCCCATCTCAATTCTATGTCAACATAAACTGAAACAGTGAATAGAAACCTTTGTAAACCATTGTCAACTTGATGCAAAACCAGGATGTGTGCTTCCTAAGCAAAATAAGCAAAACAAGATCTTGTGGATCAAAAACTGGCTTATAAATAGGAAACAGAGAGTGAATATAGATGGGAAACTTTCTCAGTGGAGGGTGGTAAGCAGTGGGGTACCACGGGGATTGGTACTTGGTCTGATGCTTTTTAACTTGTTTATTAATGATTTGGAATTGGGAGTAAGCAGTGAAGTGGCTAAATTTGCAGATGACTCGAAGTTGTTCCGGGTGGTGAAAACCAGGGAGGAGTGTGAGGCACTCCAAAGGGATCTGTCGAGGATGGGTGAGTGGGCGTCAACGTGGCAAATGGGGTTCAATGTGGCCAAGTGCAAAGTGATGCACATTGGAGCCAAAAATCCTAAATATAAATACATGTTGAGGGGTCTGAACTGGCAGAGACAGACCAAGAGAGAGATCTTGGAGTCGTAGTGGATAACTCAATGAAAATGTCTAGACAGTGTGTAGCTGCAATAAAGAAGGCCAACGCTATGCTGGGGATTATTAGGAAGGGAATTGAAAACAAATCAGCCAGTATCATCATGCCCCTGTATAAATCATTGGTGCGAACTCATTTGGAATACTGTGTACAGTTCTGGTCACCACATCTCAAAAAGGATATTATAGCATTGGAAAAAGTGCAGAGAAAGGCAACTAGAATGATAAAAGGGTTGGAACACCTTCCCTATGAAGAAAGGTTAAAATGCTTGGGGCTCTTTAGCTTGGAGAAACGACGGCTGAGGGGTGACATGATCGAGGTTTATAAGATTATGAATGGGATTGAGCAGGTTGAGAAAGAAGTACTTTTCTCTCACACAATACAAGAACTCGTGGGCACTCCATGAAATTGCTGAGCCAGTCGGGTTAGAACAGATAAAAGGAAGTCCTTCTTCACCCAAAGAGTGATTAACATATGGAATTCACTGCCACAGGAGGTGGTGGCAGCTACAAGCATGGACAGTTTCAAGAGGGAATTAGATAAACATATGGAGCAGAAGTCCATCAGTGGCTATTAGCCACAAGGTATAGCTAGGAACTCTCAGTCTGGGGCGGGTGATGCACTCTATCCTTGGTGCTGGGGGGGGCCAGGAGTGGGAGGGCTTCTAGTGTCCTGGCCCCACTGCTGGACCTCCTGATGGCACCTGGTATTTTTGGCCACTGTGTGACACAGAGTGTTGGACTGGATGGGCCATTGGCCTGATTCAACATTGGCTTCTCTTATGTTCTTATGTTCTTAATCAATTAAAATATTGTAAGAAAGAAAAAAGAACACTCCCCATCTCCATTCTACGGCAACATAAACTGAAACAGTGAATAGAAACCTTTTTAAACCATTGTTAACATGATGCAAAACCAGGAAGTGCACTTCCTAAGCAAAATAAGCAAAACAAGATCTAATGGGTGGAAATTACAAGGGAGTTGTTACCAGCTAGATATCAGCAGAAACTTCCTAACTGTCAGAGTGGTTGAGCAGTGGAACAGTCTGCCTTGGGAGGTGGTGGATGCGCCTTTGCTGGATGTTTTCAAGCGCAGGCTGGACGACCATCTTTTGTGTATGCTGTAGGGCTATCTTTCGGCTGTGTTCCTGCAGAGTGCCGGGGGTTGGACTAGATGACCTGTAAGGTCCCTTCCAGCTCTAACGTTCCAGGATTCCATGATCCTATAAAGCCTATGTTTACTTTTCTTGCTGCAAGGAAGTTCTTCTTTGCTCTGAGCCAAGGTTGTGAGCCTCTAGATGGGGAGAAGAGTTCTCCAGAAACTACGCCTGGTCTCTGGACTGCTCCACAGCATTGGCCCAGGTGGGTCTCTGGAGTGGAGACCAGCCAGGAAGTCCAGGGTTGCTGCGGAGAGGCAGGCCACGGCCAACTCCCACAAGGGCCCCCAGCATGGAGGCTGCAGGCTGGTGATGGATGAGAGAAGGTCTCAGGCAATGGAGAAAAGGGGGAAGGAGGCGAGGAAGGGCCACAGATGTGGGGGATTGCGTTCCTGCAGCTGGCCTTTTCTCCCCCTAACTGCCTGAGCCCTTCTTCAGGTTTAGTGGTGGGGCCACGACTCCATGGGAGACCACCTGCTCTGGGGGCAGAAGGTCCCGGGCATCTTCCCCAGCACCCTCCCCCCTCCAAAAGGGACATTGTTCCAGGAGAGTCTCAGGCAAAGCCCTTGCTTGGTGCTGTGGAGAGGCCGGGAGTCCCATGGGAGCGAAGCTGCAGCCTCCAGTCCTCCTTTAAGAACAGAAGAGAAGCCAATGCTGGATCCGGCCAAGGGCCCATCCAGGGTAAAGTGATGTGCATTGCAACAAAACATCCCCACTTCACGTACGGGCTGTAGGGGTCTGAAGTTGCTGAATCAAAGAGGGGAAAAGATCTCGGGGTCGTAGGGGATGCCTCAATGCAAGTGCCAGCCCCGTCTGCTGCAGTGGTGAAAAAGGCAAAGGACTATTAGGAAAGGGCTTGAGGATAAAAAGGCCAACATCATAATGCCCCCATAGAGATCTCTGGTGCAGCTGCATTTGGAGTCCCGTGCACAGTTCTGGTCACCGTATCTCCCAAAGGGCATTGCAGGGCTGGACAAAGTTGCACAGGAGGGCAACCAGGATGATGTGGGGGTGGGGGTTGGAGCCCCTTCCCTAGGAGGAACGGCTGAAGAGTTTCTGGGATTTTGCAGTTTAGAAAAGAGACGACCAGGGGGGGAATGGGACAATCATGACAGAGGTCTCTGAATGATGCCTAGGGGTGGGGGGTGGAGAGAGCTGGCCAAGAGAACTTGTTCTCCCCCTCCCAGAAGACCAGAACCTGAGGAGGGCATCCCGTGAAGCTGATGGGCAGGAGGTCCAGGACGGACAAAAGGAAACACGACTTTCCAAAGTGGCTCACAATTGCCTTTCCCTTCCTCTCCCCGCAACAGACACCTTGTGAGATAGGCGGGGGGTGAGAGAGTTCTGAGAGAACCGGGACGGGCCCCAGGGGGACTCCTCCGTGTGGAGAAGGCGTGGGGAATCACACCCAGTCCTCCAGATCAGAGTCCGCCGCTCTTAACCACCGTGCCATGCTGGAGAGAGGTCAGAGGATGTGCAGAGCGCTTGTGTGTGTGTGGGAAGGGGAACGCCAGCCTTTCACGGGTCCTTCCAGGGGACTGATGGTGCGCACCCTCCCCCCCTCCCCCTCCCCGCCAGGGCCCCCTCCAGCGGCAATGGGGGTGACTCACCAAAGACGGGGGTCGTGCAGTATAACATGCACCCCCAGCTGCAGCACTTCTGAGGCTCAGGGCACAACCCGTCACCAGTACAGTTGATGATGCACGGGGTGATGATATCTTCTGGTGGAGTGGGGCATTTTCCGGGCCTCTCTGCAGGACAGAACCACCTCATGGCACAGAGACACGTTTTGGGAAGAGAGGCCCCCTGAGACGGCGCAGGGCAGCCCCCGCGGACTTTGGTGCCCAGGAGGACCCCCTGAACTCTCCCAGCAGCCCCCCCAGAGCCCCCCACCCTCCACCTGCAGCGGCAGCCCCTTCCAGCCCCCCCTCCGTGGGGAACGTCCCCCTCCCCTCTCGCGGGCACCCCGTCCCTCCAAAGAACAGCGAAGGCGGCCCTGGACTCAGCAGGAAGGCTTCCCACTTGGACCCTCCTGCCGACTGGGACGGGCGTCTCTTTCGGCAGCAGATCAGCCAGATGCGGGTCCCCCCCCCCCTCCCCAAGACAATAATGTCAGTTTCCCCAAAAGAGACCCGAGCCGGGGCCATCCGGAATAGCTGGGAGCAGCTTCGAGTGGCGTGCCTGGCTGCCCCGTCAGGACCCCCGCTCCCGCCCGCCCCCGCCCGCTCCCACCCACCACAGGTGACCCCCCCCCGGCCAGACGCTCCGGGGAAGGAGAGGAGGGCCGGGCGACGGGAGGGGCAGGGGGTGGCCATGCGGATCTGCCCCGGAGCACCCCAGAGACCAGCCAGAGTATCCGGGGGCGTCGAAGTTTCCAAGGGTGGAGGCGCCCTTCTTCTGATGCGAGTAGGAATGGAGAGCTGAGCTCATCTCAGTCACAAAGTGGGGAAGGTGCTGTGAAGAAGGCAAAGGTATAATGTGCACAACAAGTGGCTAGATCAGAGCGGAGGGGAAATGCTTGGGACAAGAGTCCTCTGTCTATTCGGGGGAGACCAGAGTCCAATGTTCCCTCTAAGCTGTGGAGTCTTGTGAGCCAAAACTCTGCTTTGTGGAGCTGCTGCCATTAAAGGTGTGAGCAGTCAGTCTGGCTACTGCATACAGTACTTTGCCCTGGAGCCATCCTTCCTGAGCCAAGACATAAATCTGTGAGCTGGAGGCTACAAAACTATGAGCTAGCTCACACTCACTCGGCTTAGAGGGAACACTGCCAGAGTCCTATATCTCGATTAAGTCCCGAGGGGGAGGGGGATCTGGGCAAGGAAAAGGAGGAGGAGGATGTTGGATCTATACCCAGCTCTTCACTACCCAGAGGAGTCCCAGAGGGGCTCACCATCTCCTTTCCCTTCCCCTCCCCACCACAGACACGCTGTGAGGTAGGTGGGGGGGCTGGGAGCCCTTTCTTGAGAACTGCCCTTGGGAGAACAGCTCTGAGAGAACTTGTGACTGACCCAAAGTCACCCCAGCAGCTGCGTATGGAAGAGGTGGGGAATCAAACCTGGTTCTCTCAGATTAGAGTCCACGCTCCTAACCTAAGGAACGTGATGGACGGCTGTCGGAAATGAGTGAGGCACACGGCACCTGAGTGAAGCCTGCTCGCTGGCCCTTCCTTGACTTCCTCTTCCCATCAGTGGGATTCTTGGTGGGGGAACGTGGAAGCCTTGGAGGTTAACTGCTTCCTTAGCGCCTGGAGTGAATGTCTGGTGGAGGTTTTGGTGGGCTCCTTAAACCCAGAAATTCTTTCCCAATCCGTTTGTTCCTGTATTATTGTTCCCTTCATTTCTTGACATCCTGCGTTTCCCCCCAAGGAGGACCCAAAGCAGCTTCTATCATTCCCTTGTCCTCCGTTTGATCCTCACAACAACCCTCTAAGGTAGGCTAGGCTGAGAGTGTGCGTGACTGGCCCCAAGACACCCCGTGAGCTTCTAGGGCGGAGCGGGGATTCGAACCTGGATGTCCCTCATCCTAGTTGGACACTTTAACCCGTGTGCCCCTCTGGGTCTCTATGACCTCTTCCTCCCTATACAATTTCCAGTCCTCTTGGGCATGTGAGTAATCTATTTCAAGACAGTTTTCCCCCTCCTCTTAGTGTGTTCCCAGGACCCACATACTTTGTCTCCAACATCTTAAAGCATCCGCCAGACCCTAAGTCATGTCCACACCTCATTTTCCTAAGTTCCAACGTTTTCCTGAGGAGTCTGTCCCGCATCGTGTCGATGGGGGCCACATGTGGTGCGGCGGTCGTGGTGCCAGACTCGGGTCTAGGAGAACCAGGTCCAGATCCCCCCACTGCCGGGAAGCTTGCTGGGTAGGGATGGGCAAGAACTGGCTCACAAAAGAAAGTTCCTTCCGAGTAACTGCAGCTGACTCGTGAATTGATGTTCGTGGACTGAAGATCCGCCATGAACTTGCATGAATGTTAAGGCAGTTCGTGGTGATTCATGAAGAGATGTTCTCTCAAGGGCAGTCCTCAAAAGAGCTCTCTCAGCCCCACCTACCTCACAGGGTGTCTGTTGTGGGGAAGGGAAAGGGGTTCTAAGCCACTCTGAGCTTCCGAGGGAAGATCAGGGTGTAAATCCAATCCCCTCCTCTTCTTATTATTGTGGGACCCTTGGATACCTTTTGCTCATGCGTTCCAGAGGTGGCATAGCAGAGGGGCCGCAGCAGTTGGCAAGTGGGAAGCCCCCCTCCCCCCCGCTGTCCCTCCCAGGCAAAGAGAGGCGATTGATGGGTCTTAACTAGACTTCTCTCCTGCTCCAGTCCCTGCCAAGCGGGGCTCGGGGTGGCTCATGGCAACCAGAAACACAATCGTTCAGCATACTCCAATTAAAAATGCACGTTATCATAAAACAAAACCTAGGACTTTGTGCCTACATCAGAGGGTGCCCCAATATCCATCACAGGTGGGAGAACGGAGGGGGGGGACAGCCGGCACAGAGGGAGGAGGAGAGAAAGGGGAAGAGAGAAGGGAAGAAGAAGAAGATGAAGAAGAAGAAGAGGAGGAGGAGGAGATTGGATTCTACCCCGCCCTTCACTACCCGAAGGAGTCTCAGAGTGGCTTACAAACTCCTTTCCCTTCCACTCCCTGCAACAGACACCCTGTGAGGTAGGTGGGGCTGAGAGAGCTCTGACAGAGACTGCCCTTGAGAGAACAGCTCTGGAAGAACTTAAGTCTGACCCAAGGTCACACCAGCTGGCTGCAAGTGGAGGAATGGTCAATCAAACCCGGTTCTCCCAGATTAGAGTCCACGCTCCTAACCACGACACCAAACTGGCCCTCCAAACTGGAATGCTACACCAAACTGGAAGGGGGGGATGCAACAGATCTCTTTAACACAACAGTCACTGTCCTCAGCCATGTGCCCGGTGGAACACCTTGGTCTTACACGATGAGGCCACTCCCTGGCTGACCTCCTTACCTTCTGGCAGAGAAGGCTGCGGTTTCCCCGATGCGTAGGGCAGCTCAGCCCAAAGAGCCAGGAGCCCCAGGAGGAGAAAGAGTCCGGTTCTCATGGTGTGGCTGCAACGCGCTCCCGAGTGCCCGGCGTCCAGCTTGCTGGGATATGAACCCTTCCCTGGGGAGCATCTTGCTCAGGAACCGGAGCCAAAAGAGGACAGGTGTCCTAACAATATGATGACAGTTTTCGGTAAACGCCGAGCCTTCCCGTTGGGAATGGAAGCCAGCCCTTTCCCAGGCACTGGCTCCCTTTTGTCTCCAGGCCAAGCTCTGCGTGTCCTTCGGCTTCCCAGCATCACCTGCCCCTGGGGAGAAAGGGCTGTTGTCTGCGTGTCTCTCAACAAGCAGTTGTGGGTGAGAAGCCCCCAAACTAATGGCTGCCTCCTGCCCCTGCGTGCCCAGGCACCCACCCCTCTTCCACTCCAACTCCGCAGTTCCCGAAGGGCCAGGAACCCCCATCAGCAAAGACCCGACAGTGGGAGGGCTTCTAGTGCCCTGGCCCCACTGCTGGACCTCCTACTGGCACCTGGTATTCGTGGCCTCTGTGTGACACAGAGTGTTGGACTAGATGGGCCATTGGCCTGGTCCAGCATTGGCTTCTCTTATGTTTTCCCCCTCGGTTCCTGAACCCTTCCCTGGAAATCAATCCCTTGCCTCCCATATTTCAGGGGAGTGCCTGACGGACCATTTGATCCTCACAACCCTCTAAGGTAGGCTAGGCTGAGAGTGTGCACGACTGGCCCCAAGTCACCCTGTGAGCTTCTAGGACGGAGCAGGGATTCGAACCTGGATGTCCCACATCCTAGTTGGACACTTCAACCAGTGTGCTGCTCTGGGGCTACATTACCTGTTCCTCCCTATACAATTCCCAGTCCTCTTGGGCGTGTGAGTAATCTGTTTCAAGACACATTTCCCTCCTCTTAGTGTGTTCCCAGGACCCACATACTTTGTCTCTGTTCCTCGTTCCACACCACCATCTGAAAGCATCCCCCAGACCCTAAGTCATGCCCACACCTCATTTTTCTTAGTTCTAACATTTTCCTGAGGAGTCTGTCCCGCATCGTGTTGATGGGAGCCAGATGTGGTGCAGCGGTCGTGGTGTCGGACTCGGGTCTAGGAGAACCAGGTCCAGATCCCCCCGCTGCCAGGAAGCTTGCTGGGTAGGGATGGGCAGGAACCGGCTCACAAAGGAAAGGTCCTCCTGAGCAACTGTGGCTGATTCCTGAACTGATGTTCATGAACTGAAGATCTGCCACGAAGTTGCATGAATTTTAAGGCAGTGCGTGGCCATTCATGAAGAGCAGGAAACCAGAGGTTAAAAGGCTCCAAGCCAGTTTGGTGTAGTGGTAGGAGTGGGGACTCTAATCTGGGAGAACCGGGTTTGATTCTGCACTCCTTCACATGTAGCTGCTGCTGTCTCTCAGCCCCAGCTGCATTGCATCCATGGGAGATGCCTGCAGAGACTCCTGTCTCCCGTGGAAGGCCATGTGTAGAAAGGCAGAGGACAAAGGAAGCGAGGGGAGGGGTCAGAGAGGGCAGCTCCCAGGTTAAGACAAAGAGGGGCACCCCATTCAAGGAGACCACACCCAGACACCCTTAGAGAGATTGTTGTAGTTACACCCCCGCCACCCCCAACGTCCAGGCACGGCGAGTCACTCACTCCAACAATTTCAAGTGGAGAATATCTTGTCTGGATCCAGCATTTCTTCAGCTAGGACAAAACTGGGAGTATTCCTTCCTACCTTTGGGAATTATGCAGGGGTTTTTTTGTTTGTTTGTTTGTTTACACAATTTTTTGCATGGTCTCCTGGGTTGACACCAGGAGGGGAGTGGCCAGGAACTCCTCCACGGGGTGGCGGGTGGAAAATGTCATCAAGTCACAGCCGGCTTCTAATGTCCCCTCGTGGGGTTCTCAAGGCAAGAGACATTCAGAAGCGGTTTCCATTTGCCTGCCTCCACGTCACAACCCTGGTATTCCTTGGAGGCCTCCTGGCTAAATACCAGCTAACGCTGACCCTGCTTCGCTTCAGGGCATTCCATGGGGACGGACCCAGTGAGAGCCAATTGGGGGTAGTGCTTAAGAGTGCAGATTGGGAGAACTGGGTTTGATTCCCCGCTCCTCCAGGTGCAGCCAGCTGGGGGACCTCGGATCAGTCACCAGTTCATTCAGAGCTGTTCTCTCAAGGGCAGTCCTCAAAGAGCTCTCTCAGCCCCCCCTACCTCACAGGGTGTCTGTTGTGGGGAAGGGAAAGGGGTTGTAAGCCGCTCTGAGATTCCAAGGGAAGGTCGGGGTGTAAATCCAATCTGTTCCTCCTCTTCTCATTGTGGAACCCTTGGATACCTTTTGTGCCTGGGCTCTGGAGGTGGCGTAGCAGAGGGGCCGCAGCACTTGGCAGGTGGGAAGCCCCTTTCCCCCCCCAGCTGTCACTCTGCCTACCAGGCCAAGAGAGGTGATGGATGGGTCTTAACTAGGCTTCTCTCCTGCTCCAGTCCCTGCCAAGCAGGGCTCAGGGTGGCTTACGGCAAGCAAAAACACAATCGATCAGCATACGACAATTTAAAATGCACGTTATCATAAATCAAATCCGAGGACTTCTTTGCTACATCAGAGGGCGCCCTAATATCCATCACAGGTGGGACAATGGGGGGCAGGCAGCACAGAGAGAGAGGGAGAGAAAGAGGGAGAGAGAAGCGAGGAAGGAGGAGGAGGAGGAGATTGGATTTATACCCCACCCTTCACTACCCGAAGGAGTCTCAGAGCGGCTGACAAACACCCTTCCCCTTCCCCTCCCCACAACGGACACCCCCTGTGAGGTAGAAGAAGAAGTAGAGATTGGATTTATACCCCGCCCTTCACTACCCGCAGGAGTCTCAGAGCGGCTCACAAACTCCTTTCCCTTCCCCTCCCCACAACGGACACCCCCTGTGAGGTAGAAGAAGAAGAAGAAGAGATTGGATTTATACCCCACCCTTCACTACCCGAAGGAGTCTCAGAGAGGCTTACAAACTCCTTTCCCTTCCCCTCCCCACAACAGACACCCCCTGTGAGGTAGAAGAAGAAGAAGAAGAAGAGATTGGATTTATACCCCGCCCTTCACTACCCGCAGGAGTCTCAGAGAGGCTTACAAACTCCTTTCCCTTCCCCTCCCCACAACGGACACCCCCTGTGAGGTAGAAGAAGAAGTAGAGATTGGATTTATACCCCGCCCTTCACTACCCGCAGGAGTCTCAGAGCGGCTCACAAACTCCTTTCCCTTCCCCTCCCCACAACGGACACCCCCTGTGAGGTAGAAGAAGAAGAAGAAGAGATTGGATTTATACCCCACCCTTCACTACCCGAAGGAGTCTCAGAGAGGCTTACAAACTCCTTTCCCTTCCCCTCCCCACAACAGACACCCCCTGTGAGGTAGAAGAAGAAGAAGAAGAGATTGGATTTATACCCCACCCTTCACTACCCGAAGGAGTCTCAGAGCGGCTCACAAACTCCTTTCCCTTCCCCTCCCACAACGGACACCCCCTGTGAGGTAGAAGAAGAAGAAGAGATTGGATTTATACCCCACCCTTCACTACCCGCAGGAGTCTCAGAGAGGCTTACAAACTCCTTTCCCTTCCCCTCCCCACAACAGACACCCCCTGTGAGGTAGAAGAAGAAGAAGAAGAAGAGATTGGATTTATACCCCGCCCTTCACTACCCGCAGGAGTCTCAGAGCAGCTTACAAAGTCCTTTCCCTTCCCCTCCCCACAACAGACACCCCCTGTGAGGTAGAAGAAGAAGAAGAAGAAGAAGAAGAAGAAGAAGAAGAAGAAGAAGAAGAAGAAGAAGAAGAAGAAGAAGAAGAAGAAGAAGAAGAAGAGGAGGAGGAGGAGGAGGAGGAGGAGGAGGAGGAGGAGGAGGAGGAGGAGGATTGGATTTATACCCCGCCCTTCACTACCCGCAGGAGTCTCAGAGCAGCTTACAAAGTCCTTTCCCTTCCCCTCCCCACAACAGACACCCCCTGTGAGGTAGAAGAAGAAGAAGAAGAAGAAGAAGAAGAAGAAGAAGAAGAAGAAGAAGAAGAAGAAGAGGAGGAGGAGGAGGAGGAGGAGGAGGAGGAGGAGGAGGAGGAGAGGAGATTGGATTTATACCCCGCCCTTCACTACCCGCAGGAGTCTCAGAGCAGCTTACAAAGTCCTTTCCCTTCCCCTCCCCACAACAGACACCCCCTGTGAGGTAGAAGAAGAAGAAGAAGAAGAAGAAGAAGAAGAAGAAGAAGAAGAAGAAGAAGAAGAAGAAGAAGAAGAAGAAGAGGAGGAGGAGGAGGAGGAGGAGGAGGAGGAGGAGGAGGAGGAGGAGGAGGAGGAGGAGGAGATTGGATTTATACCCCGCCCTTCACTACCCGCAGAAGTCTCAGAGCAGCTTACAAAGTCCTTTCCCTTCCCCTCCCCACAACAGACACCCCCTGTGAGGTAGAAGAAGAAGAAGAAGAAGAAGAAGAAGAAGAAGAAGAAGAAGAAGAAGAAGAAGAAGAAGAAGAAGAAGAAGAAGAAGAAGAAGAGGAGGAGGAGGAGGAGGAGGAGGAGGAGGAGGAGGAGGAGGAGGAGGAGGAGATTGGATTTATACCCCGCCCTTCACTACCCGCAGAAGTCTCAGAGCAGCTTACAAAGTCCTTTCCCTTCCCCTCCCCACAACAGACACCCCCTGTGAGGTAGAAGAAGAAGAAGAAGAAGAAGAAGAAGAAGAAGAAGAAGAAGAAGAAGAAGAAGAAGAAGAGGAGGAGGAGGAGGAGGAGGAGGAGGAGGAGGAGGAGGAGGAGGAGGAGGAGGAGGAGGAGGAGATTGGATTTATACCCCGCCCTTCACTACCCGCAGGAGTCTCAGAGCAGCTTACAAAGTCCTTTCCCTTCCCCTCCCCACAACAGACATCCTGGGAGGTAGGCGGGGCTGAGAGAGCTCTTTCCAGAACTGCCCTTGAGAGAACACCTCTGGAAGAACTTAAGTCTGACCCAGGGTCACACCAGCAGCTGCAAGTGGAGGAGTGGGGAATCAAACCCGGTCCTCCCAGATTAGACTCCGCTCACTTAACCACAACACCAAACTGGCTCTCCAAACTGGAACGCTACACCAAACTGGAAGGGGAGAGGGCATTCAGCAGATCTCTCTAACAGTCACTGTCCCCAGCAATGTGCCCTGTAAGCTACGGAATCTTGTGAGCAAGAATTCTACTTTGTGAGCTACTGGCATTAAAGTTGTTAGTGAGTGATTTGGCTAATGTGTAAATTAGTTTGCTCTGGAGCCCTCCTTCCTGAGCTAAGACAAAAATATGTGAGCTGGAGGCTAAAAAACTGTGAGCTAGCTCACACTAACTCAGTTTAGAGGGAACACTGGTCCTTGTGCCCGGTGGAACATCTTGGTTTTACATGACGAGGGTGCACTCTGTCTGACCTTCTTACCTTCTGGCAGAGAAGGCTGCGGTTTCCCCGATGCGCAGGGCAGCTCAGCCCAAAGAGCCAGGAGCCCCAGGAGGAGAAAGAGTCCAGTTCTCATGGTGTGGCTGCAACGTGCTCCCGAGTACCCGGCGTCCAGCTTGCTGGGATATGAACCCTTCCCTGGGGAGCATCTTGCTCAGGAACCGGAGCCAAAAGGGGACAGGTGTCGTAACAATATGATGACAGTTTGTGGTAAATGCAGAAACTTCCTGTTTGGAATGGAAGCCAGCCCTTTCCCGGGCATTCCTCTGCGTGTCCTTTGGCTTCCCAGCATCCCCTGCCCCTGGGGAGAAAGGGCTGTTGTCTGCGTGTCTCTCAACAAGCACTTGTGGCTGAGAAGCCCCCAAACTAATGGCTGCCTCCTGCCCCTGCGTGCCCAGGCACCCACCCCTCTTCCACTCCAACTCCGCAGTTGCTGAAGGGCCAGGAAGCCCATCAGCAAAGACCCTCTTGGTTCCCTGGGGGGGGGCAACAGTGGGAGGGCTTCTAGTGCCCTGGCCCCACTGCTGGACCTCCTGTTGGCCTCTGTTGTTGTTTTTTTTTGGCCTCTGTGTGACACAGAGTGTTGGACTGGAGGAGCCACGGGCCTGGTCCAGCACTGGATTCTCTGTTCTCTTATGCCCCTCCCCCCAGTTCCTGAACCCTTCCCTGGAAATCAGTCCCTCGCCTCCCAGAAATCAGGAGAGTGCCTGATGGACCATCGGTCTCTCTCAGAGTCTTCTGTGCCAGTCCTCGCGTGCCATTGAGAAGCACACCTCCTGGATGGGGGGAACACTTCGGGGTAGCGGTGTGTGTGAACCAGATCTTGGGGTTCGGGTGGGCTGTGAGCTAAACATGAGCAGTTAGTGTGAGGCAGCGGCAAAAAAGGCTAATGTGGTCTTGGGATGCATCAACAGAGGCATAATATTCAGATTCCAGGATATCGCTGTCCCACTGTACATCTCATGGGTCAGGCTGTTCCCAGAGTCCCGTACTGGGGGGGTGTTCTGTGCTCCTCCCTTGCAAGGATCGGACTGGAAGAGATGCCCTTGCCCCAGAAATTGGAAGGCTCAGACATACAGCTGAGAGATACGGGCTTTCCTGGTGACTCCCAAACCCAAAACATGCTAACATTTCATCACGCCAACAACCCGGGATTGGTATTCCCATTTGGAGGAATCCCTCAACCCCAACCTTAGCTATTTCTGTATTTTTGCCTTGTCCGTCTTGGTGTGCACACTACTGCTTTACAGAAAGTCTCTTGCAGGAGTCTTGGGTGCAAAATGCGTACATTTGTTATGACGGGTTCAGGTGGGGCCGCCGTGTTAGTCTGAAGCAGCAGGAGAAAATCTGAGTCCAGCCGGGCCCCGTTGAGAACAAGGAAGTTTTATTCCGGGTCTCAGCCTTCATGTGCAGGCACGCTTCTTGAAGGGTGGAAGGACAAGGTTTATCTCAGTCTGGGGCAAGTGATGCTTCTTGGTGCCTGGCGGGGGGGGGGCAACAGTGGGAGGGCTTCTGGTGTCCTGGCCCCACTGCTGGACCTCCTGATGGCACCTGGTATATTTTGGCCGCTGTGTGACACAGAGTGTTGGATTGGAGGGGCCATTGGCCTGACCCAACATTGGCTTCTCTTATGTCCTTATAAGAGGGAATTGGATAAACATCTGGAGCAGAGGTCCATCGGTGGCTATGAGCAGGGCTGGCTCGCCCACTAGGGGCGCCCCTGTAGGGGCGCCAAAATGCTCCCCGCCCCCCTGTGAAAAGCCCCCCTTCCTGGCCAGTGGCGGCAGAAAAGCCTGCGCCGCCACTGGGAGGGAAAGGGCGGGCGTTCTAAGCCCGCCCCTTCCCCGGCTCTCCTGCTAGGCACCCAGGACAACGGCGCTGGGCCATCTTCAGGCCCCACCGGGAGGTTGGTATCCCCAGTGGGGTGAGCGCCCCAGGCTGTCCTGCCTAGGGAGCCCAGACACCTGGGGCCGGCCCTCTCAATGAGACATAAGGTATATGTAGGAACTCTCAGTCCGGGGCAAGTGAGGCTCTGTATTCTTGGTGCTGGGGGGGGGGGGCAACAGCAGTATGTCTGAGCCTGCTAATTTCCAGGGCAAGGACATTTCTTCCAATCTGGTCCTTGCAAGGGAGGAGCACAGAACACCCCGCCCCCCCAGCACGGGACTCCAGGCACAGCCTGACCCATGAGATGTACAGTGGGACTGCGATGACTTGGAATCTGAATATTCTGCCTCTCTTGATGCACCCCAAGATCACGTTAGCCTTTTTTGCTGCTGCCCCACACTAACTGAACATTTTTAGCTTACAGCCCACCCATACCCCAAGATCTGGTTCACACACACCGCTGCCCCGAAGTGTTCCCCCCATCCAGGAGGTGTGCTTCTCAATGGCACACGAGGACTGGCACAGAAGACACTAAGGGGGACCATTGGCTGGATGGTCCATCAGGCACTCTCCTGAATTCTGGGAGGCAAGGGACTGATTTCCAGGGAAGGTTTCAGGAACTGGGGGGGGGGGGGCATAAGAGAACATGAGAGAATCCAGTGTTGGATCAGGCCAGTGGCTCCTCCAGTCCAACACTCTGTGTCACACAGCGGCCAAAAATACCAGGGACCATCAGGAGATCCAGCAGTGTGGCCAGGACACTAGAAGCCCTCCCACTGTTGCCCCCCCACCCCCCAGGCACCAAGAGGGTCTTTGCTGACGGGGTTCCTGGCCCTTCAGCAACTGCGGAGTTGGAGTGGAAGAGGGGTGGGTGCCTGGGCACGCAGGGGCAGGAGGCAGCCATTAGCTTGGGGGCTTCTCACCCACAAGTGCTTGTTGAGAGACACGCAGACAACAGCCCTTTCTCCCCAGGGGCAGGGGATGCTGGGAAGCCGAAGGACACGCAGAGCTTGGCCAGCAGACAAGAGGGAGGCAATGCCCGGGAAAGGGCTGGCTTCCATTCCAAACAGGAAGGTTGGGCGTTTGCCACTAACTGTCATCATATTGTTAGGACACCTGTCCTCTTTTGGCTCCGGTTCCTGAGCAAGATGCTCCCCAAGGAAGGGTTCATATCCCAGCAAGCTGGATGCCGGGCACTCGGGAGCACGTTGCAGCCACACTCCTGCATAAATCAGTTTGCTCCGGAGCCCTCCTTCCTGAGCCAGGACAAAAAGGTGTGAGCCAGAGGCTGAAAAACTGTGAGATAGCTCACACTAACTCAGCTTAGAGGGAACACTGGTTTTGAGCCACATCTTTTTCTGTTCCCGTGTGGGTTTGGGAAAACAGCAGAGCGAATGCTGGATGCAGAATGGGCCACTAAGTGGAGGCTCGCCTAGGAGACAGTGAAAACAAGGCAGGGGAAGTGCAGAACCTGAGCGTGACTCGCACCTGGGCCCTCAAGCCAGTGTGCGCCTCCGCCTCACTGCCCCCGCCCTCCAGGGCAAAGCGTCTCTCCTTGCCTATGGGCCCCCCTGGGAGGAATCCACTGGCTGCCCGGGTGGTGGGGAGAGAGTTCAACCCATTTATGAAGTTTCTTTCTTTTTAATTTATAAACACTGTGGCTCATTTGACCCTGGAGAAATGTGCAACCTGCCCCCCCCCAAAAAAAAAACCCTTTCTGAGCCCAGGAACTCCCATCTCCCAGGGCCAGCCCCAAGTTACCACCCTCACCGCTGAGCCAAAACTGCAGAAGAAGAGGAGAAGAGAAGAGATTGGATTTATACCCCTCCCTTCACTACCCAAAGGAGTCTCAGAGCGGCTGACAAACTCCTTTCCCTTCCCCTCCCCACAACAGACGCCCTGGGAGGCAGGTGGGGCCAAGAGAGCTCAGACAGAAACGGCTCTTTTTCAAGGACAGCTCTGACAGAACTATGGCTTGCTCCAGGTCATCCAGCAGCTGCAAGTGGAGGAGTGGGGAATCAAACCCGGTTCTCCCAGATTAGAGTCTGCGCCACCACCACACCAAACTGGGAAGAAACAAGACCCAGGCAGGGAATCTGGAGGAACAGCAAAGGGAGGGGTGCCTGCCGGGGTCCTTGGAGGGGGCGAGAGAGACGCTCAGACACCGCCCCCAGCCAGCCTCTTGCCCCCTCAGCGCCTCTCTCAGCCAGCGTAATGCCCGCTCAAACACCCCCCCCACACACACACACACACACCCTATCCGTCCTTCATCTGGTCCTTCGGACCCCCCAGCCTCCAAAGACCCTCCGGGTGGTGCGGCTGGGTTTCTTCTCCTACACACAACACCCCCTCCCCAGGTAGGACAGGCTGAATGTGACTGGCCGGGGGGGGGCTCCAGAGGGTTTCCAGGTCTGGGTTGGACCTGGAGACTTTGGGGGTGGAGCCAGGAGAGGGCGGGGTTTGGGGAGGGGCCTCTGCAGGGTCCAATGCCACCCAGTCCTCCCTGCAAAGCAGCCATTTTCTGCTCCATGAGAGTTGATCTCTGCCAGCTGGAGGTCAGTTGTAAAAGCGGGAGATTCCCCAGGCCCCGGCTGGAGGGTGGCAACCCTAGGGCTCTATTTTGCGAGTCTTTGGGCAATTCTGCACCCGGCATTCCCTCCACATTTCCTCAACTGGGTGGAGAAGGTGCCGCTCAAAACCACATCCAGATACCCCGGGGCAGAGCCGCACTGACTGCAAAGTCACCCCTGAAGGGCCCTATAAAGAAATCGATGCAGAAGGTGCCAAAAAACCCGATGACGAAAGAAGGCGAAAGCGGCCCGCAATGCAGAGGGGCGTTTCTGTTCCAAGGTGGGCTTGTAAAACAACGGAGGGAAAAGCCAAGGCGGGGTCGCCCTTCTTGCAAGAGAAAGAGCCCCGCGCCAGATGCTGACCAGCAGGATGGACCCTCCCGCCCGGTGCTCCAGCCGCCCTCCGGGGAAACGACAAGTCCCGGCAGCCTTTGCCCCCTCGAAGTTGCAGGAGCGCCCCTGGCGGCCAGAAGGCGCAAGCGCTTTCGGGGGTCCTGGGAAGGGGCTCCGGGGGCCCGGCGAGTCGACCCGCGAGAGAGTATGGCACGGAGCCGATTGCACCGCATCCCGGTCGTCTAGGCGCAGCTGCCCTAGGGAGGGTGCGGGGAGTGCCCCGCGCGCCTGAGGCTCGGCCCGGGCTGGAACAGACCGCTCCCCCGCCAGCCCCGCCAGGTCTCTGGCTCCCTCCCCGCACGCCTGCCTTCTCTCCCTCGCAAAGACCACGACACCCAGAACCCTCCGCGCTGGGAGGGCCACCGAGTCCTGCGGGACTGAGCGGCAGCGTCAGCGCGACCTCTGGCGGTCCAAAGGCGACATTGCCGATCAGAAGACTCCTATCAGAGTGCTACAGGGGGAGCATATACAGCGGGTAGGCAGACCCATTGGGCAATCCCCCTAAATATTAATATCTAGATTTTCAGTCCACTCAATTGCAGCTGGGGGAGGGTTCAAAGAGCTCCATCACATCTCCCTTGGGAGCATGATGATCACATTCCTGTGACCAATGGAAAATAGTATGGGGGGCTGCACCACAGTTGCATTCAGGTCTTGGTATTTTCCCCATTTAAACAACAGCTCTGCACAACTGCCAAAGCCTGTTCCTTTTTCTATTAGCCCTCTTTCATACATGGCAAGTCAAATCCTGCAGGCCTCTAGGTGGTGTTTATCAGGTTAAGGATATTGGGAGGAACTAAGTTAGAGCCCAGTCAAAGGTCTATTCAAGGTATGTGCTTTTGTGTGCCTTGCACACTTCCTCAGGTGCATTGAAATGGAAGTTAACAGTTCATATAAAGAGGCAGAGGCCTCTACATTAGAGTTGTCAACTCAAGATGGAAAAATTCCTGGAGATTCGGGGGTGGAGCCTGGAGAGGGCAGGGTTTGGGGAGGGGTGAGATCTCAGTGGATTATAACACCATAGAGTCCACCCTGCAAAGTCACTGTTTTCTCCAGGAGAACCAATATCTGTAGTCTGGAGATCGGTCATAATTCCAGGGTATCTCCAGGCCCCACCCGGAGGCTGGCAACCCTACTCTAGGTAGGTGAACAGCAAATCAGCATACAACTTAATGAAGATGCTCTGACATATGCAAAGGCCAAACAGCAGTAACAAGCTAAGTATGTACAGTCAACCAGGTCACCATTTGTTTGGATTTAATTGGGGGGGGGAACAGTGCAGTAAAATCAGTACATCAGAACAGGAGACCAATGTGTTGCTTCCTGATCCGAAAGTGGCGATCGGCATGTCCCTGGGCGTGTAAGGAAGGAGTCGGCAAATGGATTAGTTTGCTCTTGTGCAAGTAAGAAAACTGTTCCCTTTGGACCAACTAGTACTGACATTAAACCACAGTAGAAAATAGATTCAGGAGGGGTCACCAGTCACCATGTTGGCCTGACGCAGCAGAAGTCTTTAAGACCAACCAAGTTCAATTCTGGGCCTTATTCAGTACAGAAGGTGAAGGAAGCCATGTCCCCTGTCAGCAGCGACTTCTACATCTGTGGATTTCCCGAGAAAATGTCTTTGGTTTCTCTCTGCAATGCAAATACCTTTCTAATCGGCCCATCGAAACATCCCAAAATAGCAAGCAGAAATATTTGAGTTTAGTAGAATGCTTCATCACTCCAGAAGTTAAGCAAACAGACTGAATAAATAAACCAAGGAGGAGTAGGGGGGGAATGTTGTGTTTCCACCTTAGCAGCAGAGTCCGACTGCAGCCTGTAACTTGGGAGACCAGGGGGTGCCTGCCGCAGCCTCAGATGCCAGGGGAAGGGCGGCAAATCGGATTTCAAATTGCACTAAAAAGATCCTGAAACGAAGCAGCGAAAGGGGGGGGCGAGGGACGACCCAAACACAGTCTAATCAGGGCTTTATTTGTAGAAAAAGCCCAGCAGGAACTCATTAGCATAATAGGCCACACCCAACAGCAGAAACTCATTAGCACATTAGGCCACACCCAGTGGCAGATTAACTATTAAACAGACGAAGCACTGTGCTTAGGGCACCAGGGCCAAAGGGGGCACCACAAAGTTGGGGAAAAGGGTGAAAAGGAAAAAAAACAAACGAAGATTTGTAAAAAAAAAAAAAATTGATAAACCTAGTGCAAATTGATCAGGGTTATCTTCTATTTTTTTTTGGTGAGGTGCAGTGTCATAAAGGTAAAGGTAAAGGGTTCCCTTGCTCGAAAGCCAGTCGAATCCGACTCTAGGGTTGCGGTGCTCATCTCCGTTTCAAAGACGAAGAGCCACCGCTGTCCGAAGACGTTTCCGTGGTCATGTGGCCGGCATGACTAAACACCAAGGTGCACGGACCGCTGTTACCTTCCCACCAAAGTGGTACCTATTTATCTACTTGCAATTTTTTGCTTTCAAACTGCTAGGTTGGCAGGAGCTGGAACTAGAGACGGGAGCTCACTCCATCATGCAGCACCCGGGTCTCAAACTGCTGAACTACCAACGTTGCACAGCCTGCAGTTCAGCGTCTTAACCACTTGAGCCACCGCAGTGTCATAGGCTATGTTTAAAAGTCAAATGCATGTGTTTAAAAGTATATTGTGTTATCATATGAATACATTTTTGATTTTGTGTATCTAGTCAGACAAGTCAACCACTCAAATGGACTGGGTCAGTGTGGAAAGGAGGGGGGGCACCAAGACTGTTCAGTGCTGCCTAGGGCACCAGGGAGCCTTCATCCGCCCCTGGCCACACCCCTGACAGCACAGCTCATTAGCATATTAGGCCACACCCCATACCTTCCCTTGGCTTGCCCAGGCAATCCCCCCCTTGAAGAGAAGGGAATTGAAAACAAATCAGCCAGTATCATCATGCCCCTGTATAAATCATTGGTGCAACCTCATTTGGAATAGTGTGTACAGTTCTGGTCACCACACCTCAAAAAGGATATTATAGCATGGGAAAAAGTGCAGAGAAGGGCAACTAGAATGATCAAAGGGTTGGAACACCTTCCCTATGAAGAAAGGTTAAAACGCTTGGGGCTCTTTAGCTTGGAGAAATGATGGCTGAGGGGTGACATGATCAAGGTTTATAAGATTATGAATAGGATTGAGCAGGTTGAGAAAGAAGTACTTTTCTCCCTTTCTCACCATACAAGAACTCATGGACACTCAATGAAACTGCTGAGCAGTCGGGTTAGAACAGATAAGAGGAAGTCCTTCTTCACCCAAAGAGTGATTAACACTTGGAATTCACTGCCCCAGGAGGTGGTGGCAGCTACAAGCATGGACAGTTTCAAGAGGGAATTAGATAAGACATATGGAGCAGAAGTCCATCAGTGGCTATTAGCCACCGGGTATAGATGGGAACTCTCAGTCTGGGGCAGGTGATGCCCTCTATCCTTGGTGCTGGAGGGGGCAGCAGTGGGAGGGGCTTCTGGTGCCCTGGCCCCACTGCTGGACCTCCTGATGGCACCTGGTATATTTTGGCCGCTGTGTGACAGAGTGTTGGACTAGATGGGCCATTGGCCTGATTCAACACTGGCTCCTCTTATGTTCTTATGTTCTTAAACTGCCTTCTCTTTGTAGAGCAAGAACCCGTGTTTCCCTGGTTCCAATTTGAGCAACATACAGTCACTCAGTCCTGTGAAGGAAGAAACTTAACAGAGGTCTTTATTATTAATCGATTAATAGGGAGAAACCAAATAAACGGGGTTTGGTCCCCTCAGATACCAACCAGCGTCTCCCCCCCCGTTACAATGGGAGACATAGCATTTTATATTTCACCTTACATCAGAGGAATAAAACAGAATTATTGGTTCCATCAAACTTTGTCAAACTGTGCCACCTATTTCCCCTTGGGTTAAGAGTTGGGGGACGGGTGTTTCCAGGCAGAGTTTTTTTTTTCTTTTAAAACAGAGCACTAAACTTCTTTCTAGCCTAGGCCACGGAGTTCTAAAAGCATCTATATTAGCTGATATGGTTACAGAATGCTTATTGTTCTTCATTCTAGCTAGTTAATTGACATCAGAAACATGCGCTGTTATAGCTGGCCTCAGCGCAACAGCAGAATAGCATTTTGTTTGAATGCATTTCCAGCAATGAACCAGAGTGTATATCTGAACACATTCATGATTGATTTCTGTCCATGTACTTAAAACCATACATTGTGCTTAGCATATGTATCATAGAAAGGTTAAGTGTACCTGCTAGGCTCAATCTGTTAGTCAGTGGCAGAGTGCAAGATGTTTTAACAGTATTTCATAAACTGTGCGTACTACACCTTGACTTGTCTGGGCTCACCACAGCTGTGAGGCGCCTGGGCAAGCCAGTCCTTGGACAGACGGGGAAGGCATGGGGGGCATTTAAATGCCTCCAGGATCCTTCCAGGGGCCCCCCACCTTGGAGTTCCTGGGAGGGGGGGTGTCGCTCTCCAGGCCTTCCCCTCTGTAGCCAGGCACGCAGAGGTTTTGGCAGTAGTTGGCATGGCCAATTCTGAAGCCAGCCGGAGCTCCGTTCCTGTGCATTCCTGTCCAGAAATAGCCCTGAGTCTAATTATTTAGGATATGTATCTATGTTGCATCTTTGGAGTCCTGCGTGACGCAGATTAATATAAAAACCAGCCACGGAGGACTAGCCATTGGTCATAAGTAGCGTAAAAACTAGCCATAAAACGGAAGCACATCATTTTGAAAGCTGGCAAGGTAAACCCCTGAATTAAAAGCCGGGGTGAAAAGACGTGTTTTGGCCTGGCACCCGAAGTAAATTAAGCACCAGGCGAGCCAGGGAACCAAGTCCACCAGAGACTTGCTCTGAACCAGAATTCTTTATTAATTCTTAAATCCGTACACAAGTAATGCTCAATAGCATATAGAAAATCCCAATAAGCCACAGAAAACCCCAGTGCCTGTTACACCGCACTGTGTAGTTAATTCAGAAGGAACATTCCTGTCGGTTGACCAAGGAACCTCACAAGAGCTGTTGGCAGACAGCCCTGAACAAAAGCTAACATGGGCAATATATACCTTTTGCACTGTCAGATAATTTATTTTATATATTTATTTATTTGACTGATCGATACCTCGCTCTCCCCGCCAAAGCAGGCTCAGGAAAGTGACTGTAATGAGTGCAAGCTATAAGTGTGCATTTCTTTAAATGTTTGGTAAGTTTCAGAAGGAGGGCGGCGGGGGGGAGATGAAAGAGGGAGGTGATTGGTGGGTGAAACTGAGCGTGTGTGTGGAGCGAAGGGGGGGGTGTAGAGAGAGAGAGAGAAGGCAGAATGCGCAGTCAGCAGATGTCAGTTGGGATCAGTCTACAGCAGGGGGTGTCGAATTCATTTGTTGTGAGTGCCGAATATAACATACATGAGACCTTGCCGGGCTGGGCCACGTGTGTCATCAAATGCAATGCCAGGCAGCGGAGATATAAACTTGATAAAGGACACAAACACAAAAGGGTATTTTGTTTACTTAGAATAAAAACACGCTTAAAACATGTCGCCCTCTTGCAATATTTTGTTTATTAAACAGTGTCCGATGACTGACACCTCTTCCTCTGAATTACTGCATCAGAGTGTCTGTGCTGTTGCTGTCTTGTGTCTGCTGTTCAGGGGTGTATCCGTCAGCTGCAAACCTACGATGCTGCAGCAGCAGCAGAACTAGAAGAGGGAATTAGATAAAGATCTGGAGCAGAAGTCCATGGGTGCGTTCAGACGCGCCGTTTGAGCTGTTTTCGGCACGGCTCAGAAACGGCTTTTACCTGCGTGTTCACACGCCCAACATCTGCCCACCGTCCCCAGCCGTCGCTTTCTGGAGCAAACCCCTTTGAAACGGAGTATTTTGACACCACTTACCCAAGTGGTGTTTTCCATGATTCTCTGTTTCAAGCCGCACTTTTCCCTGTCTGATCGCTCCATCCAGCCACTTCCGGGTGCTTCAACCCCCCTCCCTCTGGGAAGCTGCCTCCAGCTTCCGGTTTTAGTCCGCCATTTTTTTTCCCCCTTAGCGGTGTGCGCTTGAGCGGAGCTCCGCACTTAAGTTATGTAAAGAAAAGCTTCAGTGGTGCCTAGTTCAGGCATTTAGACGAGTCCAGGATCTTGGGGAGGCCAGTTTCGGGGAGAAAGTCTTCATTTAAACTTTAAAGGGACGGGTTGAAATCGCTGTTCTGTGCACGTGCCAAACTTCCTGTTCGGGAGAGGGCTGCCGGTGCGCATGCTCAAAGGAGAGGGGAAACCCCCCCCCCCACCTGCAGGAGGATGGCAGGGAGCTCCGAAGGAGGGAAGGAGGAGGTGAGTGTGATCGCGATTCTCCAGTTTAAAAAAAAAACGCATCGTGCCGGAGCAGTTTAAACCGCTCCAGCACGCTGTCTAAACGCACCCCATCAGTGGCTATTAGCCACAGGGTATAGATGGGAACTCTCAGTCTGGGGCAGGCGATGCACTCTACTCTTGGTGCTGGAGGGAGGGCAACAGTGGGAGGGCTTCTAGTGTCCTGGCCCCACTGCTGGACCTCCTGATGGCACGTGGTATATTTTGGCCGCTGTGTGACAGAGTGTTGGACTAGATGGGCCATTGGCCTGATTCAACACTGGCTTCTCTTATGTTCTTATGAAGAGGAAGCAGGAGACAGCCAGTTCCAGTGCGAGCCCAACAGAAGCCCTCCGGAGGTCTGATCCAGCCCCCAGGCCACATGTTTGACATCCCAGGTCTACAGAGTCTGAGAAGCAGTCTTCTAATTAGAATCCTATAGAGGTGCTGTAAAGGGCATTAAGTTTCTAAAGGAGGAAGAAAGATACTGCGGGGGGGGGGGGTGCATATTAGACAAAATCTAATATTGTCAAACAAGGCTCCCTCTAAGCTGTGGAGTCTTGTGAGCAAAAATTCTCCTTTGGGAGCTCCTGGCATTAAAGCCGTGAGCGAGCGGTTTGGCCGCCGCATCACTTAGTTTGCTCTGGAGCAGTGTCCCCTCTCAGCTGGGTGAGTGTGAGCTAGCTCACAGTTTTTTAGCCTCCGGCTCACGCATTTTTGTCCTAGTTCAGGAAGGGAGGGCTCCAGAGCAAACTAATTCATGCAGCAGCCAAATCGCCGGGTCACAACTTTAATGGCGGTAGCTCACCAAGCAGAATGTTTGCTCACAAGACTCCGCAGCTTAGAGGGACCATTGCTCTGGAGCCCTCCTGCCTGAGCTAAGACAAAAATGTGTGAGCCGGAGGCTAAAAAACTGTGAGCTAGCTCACACCAGCTCAGCTTAGAGGCAACACTGTTGTCAGAGTATTATAAGAGTGTGAGGGGGGAAAGCTGGCAGAGACCCAAGTTAAAAAGGGAAAGACTTTACTGAGCAACATAGCATCGTAAAGATCGGAGAAGGTATATTCACGGAAGAGACAAGTAACAAAACATCTCGTAACCAGTGTTCCCTCTAAGCTGAGCTAGTGTGAGCTAGCTTGCAGTTTTTTAGTCTCCGGTTCACACACTTTTGTCTCAGCTCAGGAAGGAGGGCTCCGGAGCAAACTGGTTTATGCATCGCTCGCTCACAACTTTCGTGCCAGTGGCTCACAAAGTAGAATTTTTGCTCACAAGACTCCACAGCTTAGAGGGAGCATTGCTTGTAGCCAATACGCTTCTTGTGCAAATAAAGTTTTATCTTGTTTATTGCTAACCCAGAGCCACATGCTGTTTAAAATATAAGAGTCTCCTCCTCAGACCCACATAGCCCAACAAAGGATATTATAGCATTATAGCCCTAAAAAGGATATTATAGCATTGGAAAAAGTGCAGAGAAGGGCAACTAGAATGATAAAAGGGCTGGAACACCTTCCCTATGAAGAAAGGTTAAAACGCTTGGGGCTCTTTAGCTTGGAGAAACCACAGCTGAGGGGTGACATGATCAAGGTTTATAAGATTATGAATGGGATTGAGCAGGTTGAGAAAGAAGTACTTTTCTCCCTTTCTCACAAAACAAGAACTCGTGGGCACTCCATGAAATTGCTGAGCAGGCGGGTTAGAGCAGATAAAAGGAAATATTTCTTCACCCAAAGAGTGATTAACACATGGAATTCACTGCCACAGGAGGTGGTGGCAGCTACAAGCATGGACAGTTTCAAGAGGGAATTAGATAAACATATGGAACAGAAGTCCATCAGTGGCTATTAGCCACAGGGTATAGATGGGAACTCTCAGTCTGGGGCAGGTGATGCACTCTATTCTTGGTGCTGGAGGGGGCAGCAGTGGGAGGGCTTCTAGTGTCCTGGCCCTACTGCTGGACCTCCTGATGGCACGTGGTATATTTTGGGCACTGTGTGACAGAGTGTTGGACTAGATGGGCCATTGGCCTGATTCAACATTGGCTTCTCTTACGTTCTTAAAGGAGCCTTAGAGCTCGGGCACAATACTATGGGAAAGGGGAATTAATAAGACTGGAATTAAATCCCTGGAGGCAGTGTTACATCCCTGAGAAAGAGGGAAAGAAATAACCAGAAATTTAAAACGACATCCTACCTAACCAATCAAAAGAGAGAGGGTAACATGACAGTGACAAACTTGTCAAGACTCAGTCCCCGCATATGTTGACCGCATGAACGTTGTTCAAAGTTGGTTTACTGTCTGTTAGGTCAAGAAGCTCCAGACGGCTTTTCACCCAGGATGCGGGGCTAAGGCGCTCCTAGCATGGCAACCAGAATGATTGGGCAGCTTACATAAAATAGCATAAAAATTACAATAGTGTAAATTAAAATGAAGCAACGCCAATTGAAACAAGGAGACAATGTTAAAACCATAGAACATAATGAAGTGCTGGTCGTTACTTAGTTCTTCCATCTCACAGTCAGCTCCTTGTTCTTCTTGGGTCGTTTTAAGCTCAAGCTATGGTTTTAGGCTCTTCCTGGTACCCATGTCTCTTGGAATGTAAGCTATGTTTCTAGGCAAAAGGGCACTGGCAAAGCAACGCCTATGAACAGCTAGGGTGCAAAGCCTTGTGGGAAGGTGAACCAAAGAAAGGAATAAAAGGCTAATATGGAATGAACCGGAGACAACAGATGCCCGTTTCCATAAAATGCTCCCACGTTTTGTAAAAGGCAATATGACACATTAAAAAGGACCCGTGGGGCATTAATCTATCTCACTGCCATGGTGGATGAACTCAGTCTGGGGCAGGTAATGCACTCTATTCTTGGTGCTGGAGGGGGCAGCAGTGGGAGGGCTGCTAGTGTCCTGGCCCCACTGCTGGACCTCCTGATGGCACCTGGTATATTTTGGCCGCTGTGTGACAGAGTGTTGGACTAGATGGGCCATTGGCCTGATTCAACATTGGCTTCTCTTATGTTATGTTCCAACTGTGAACATGAGACACTTTCAGAGAGTACAGAGGAAATATATATATATTGGTCACCAGACTGTTCTATATACATTTATTTGAGGCTGGGGGAAAGAGGGGAGGGTGGCCACAAAGGAAAGCAATAGGCACAGAGAAGGGCCTCTTCAAGGGCAGCTACCGTAAAACAGTTCATGGCCACAAAAGAGCAGGGTCACCCACTTCAACAGGTTTCCTTCCTGCAATCAAAAGGCTCTTCACATGTTAAAATCCTATAGAGGAAGGTAACCTGTTCCCATGTTCCAGGCATTTATATGGCTTCTCCCATGTGAACCTTCTGATGTCGTCTTAGGTCGCCACTTCGAGAGAAGCACTTTCCACAGTCCAAGCATTTATATGGCTTCTCCCCTGTATGAATCCTTTGATGAGCATTTAGGGTGTCATTCCGCGAGAAGCACTTTCCACAGTCCAAGCATTTATATGGTTTCTCCCCTGTATGAACCTTTTGATGTACATTTAGGTCACCATTTCGAGAGAAGCACTTTCCACACTCCAAGCATTTATACGGCTTCTCCCCCGTGTGTACCCTTTGATGTGCATTTAGGGTATCATTCCGAGAGAAGCATTTTCCACACTCCAAGCATTTATATGGCTTCTCCCCAGTATGAACCTTTTGATGTATATTTAGGTCACCATTCCGAGAGAAACACTTTCCACAGTCCAAGCATTTATATGGCTTCTCCCCTGTGTGAACTTTTTGGTGTGCATTTAAGATGGCACTCTGAGAGAAGCATTTCCCACACTCTGAGCATTTATATGGCTTCTCCCCTGTATGAATCTTTTGATGTCTTTTTTGGTCATTACTCCGAGAGAAGCACTTTCCACACTCCAAGCATTTATATGGCTTCTCCCTTGCATGAACCTTTTGATGTCTCCTTAGGCTGACATTCAGAGAGAAGCACTTTCCACACTCCAAGCATTTATATGGCTTCTCCCTTGTGTGAACCTTTTGATGTGTAGTTAGGTCACATTTCTGACAGAAGCACTTTCCACACTCCATACATTTATATGTCTTCTCCCCAGTATGAATCTTTTTATGTGCATTTAGGCTGCCATTCCGAAAGAAGTACTTTCCACACTCCAAGCATTTATATGGCTTCTCTCCTGTATGAATGTTTTGATGTGCTTTTAAGCTGACATTCTGAGAGAAGCACTTTCCACACTCCAAGCATTTATATGGCTTCTGTCCTGTATGAATGTTTTGATGTATTTTTAGGTTGTCATTACGAGAGAAGCACTTTCCACACTCCAAGCATTTATATGGTTTCTCCCTTGTGTGAACCTTTTGATGTATTTTTAGGTTGTCATTCCGAGAGAAGCACTTTCCACACTCCAAGCATTTATATGGCTTCCCTCCTGCATGAATGTTCTGATGTATTTTTAGGTTATCATTCCGAGAGAAGCACTTTCCACACTCCAAGCATTTATATGGCTTCTCCCCAGTATGAATCTTTCGATGTGCAATTAGGTGGCCATTATTGGAGAAACACTTTCCACATTCCAAGCATTTATATGACTTTTCCCCTGTGTGAATCCTTTGATGCCGACTTCTTGCACTACTCCAATGGAAGCACTTTCCACATTCCACACATTTATATCTTTTCCAGCATGTTGTAACATTCTGATATGTTTTAACACTGAATTTGCAGCTGTGCCCATTTTGGTTCATGGCACCAGTAGGCCTTCTTTTTCTCTTCCCTGTTTCATCTTTTGCTGAGACCTCAGGCCTATTTCTGCTCTGACAGGCCACCAATCCCTTCCTTTGCTTCTGGTTTGTTTCTCTTTTTCTTCTGTAATACTTCTTTGGTACCACTTGATCACCATATTTTGCTCCCGCCTGCAAAATGATGTCTTTCATAACTCTCCCTCCTGATTCCTTCTCATTACTCCTCTTCCTCACATCTGCAGCTGCAAAAGAGAGACAGAAATCCAGTGAGAACCAAAAGGTACAAAAGCCAGCTAGCGGGTAAAGGGAGAATGGTATTTTCTGCAATGTGAACCCAGGGCCTGGAAGACCTCAGCAATATTTAAACACAAAACACGACGACTTGGAAAAGGAGAAATGAATGACCAAAGGGAGAGGCAGGAGATTTCTTGCTTCTGTTGCAGAAAGTTGCTCTTGAGATCACATTAAGGTTAATATTTTTTTTGGTGTTTATTCAAGAAACACACACAACACGGAATAGGAAAGGAAATGCTTTAAAAATCTTGAATTTTATCGAAATATTTTTGTTTAAACAAAAATAATAAAAAATGGGATACTTAAATCTAGAGACATGGACAGAGAATGTAGATCTTTCTACGAACCTGGAAAAATGACCCAGGCTTGCAGAAAAATCTGGGGGGAGAGTATATTGGGGGTTCCCTCTCCCCCCAAAAATAATAGAAGTGCCGGTTAACATAAGCAAAAAAGGCCTTCAGTGGCCATTACGAGTCCAGCAGACAATACTGTCAGCCGTCAAGCCTCGGTTTCTGTTAGTTAGAGGCAGGGGCAGGTGACAGTGCCCTTTAGAAGGTTGCTTTGGCTCTTGAGGAAAGCCTACCCTGGGCCCGGTCCAGCAGCAAATGGAGACAGGCCACAATACCACATGACTTGCATGACTCAACCAGGACTGGCTGCTTGCTACTATTCAACAACAGCGACACTGAAAAAGCCAGTGTGGTCTAGTGATCAGAGTTTCACACTAGGGTCTGGTTGACTGAGATTGGAACCCCTATTTTGCTCTGGAAGCAAACTTTAGACCAATCACAGACATACATACAGCCTAATGTACCTTACAGTGCTGATGTGAGTGTAGAATGGAGTAGCAGAGAATCATGTAAGTTGCTCTGAATGACTAGTAGCAAGAAAAGTGGGGTATAAAGGAAAGAAATTAGCAACATATCTGAACACAGGTGGAGCAGATTAAAGGATAGGCTAGTTAGTGGAGAAGGAAACATGGAAAGTAGATCACGGGGGGGCTGCTAGGGAGGGGGACACAGGGGAAAATAAGGGACTCCCCACAATGCCTTGCAGGTTCCCCTCTATGCAACTGGGCCCTGCCTGACTAGTACCACATGACAGGACCCACCCTAGTGACTGGGCCGGCACAGCATGACTGAGCCAGATTTTCCCCGGGCAGAGGCTGCTGGGAAAGGGACGGAGGAAAAGGCGAAGGTAGAGGGCAAATAAAGGTAGATTGGTTGGGGGGGGGAAGAGGGGAAGGACCCAGAGAAACGTGAAGATAATGGGAGTTGCCAGGAAGGAAAGGGGGAAGAGTGTGGGACAAGGGATACAGTGGGAAATGAGGTGTCCCCCAGAAGCTGTGCCAAACATGTAAAAAGCAGGAATGTGCCAGACCAGGCAACCTGAGACTCCGCCCCCGCCTCCCGCATGATTTTTGTATTGGAAACTACGGTTGACAACGGAAGGCATAACTCCTCAAAAATAAAGCTCTCAATGTCGGACACCCACTGCAGGCTGATGGTGGGACCTGAAATGCAAACAATGAAGGGAATCGAACCATCCTGGCACAAATCGGATCTACGGCACTGTATGGAAGCAGCACGTGCTTCTGTTTTTATTTTTAGATGATTAACTTGAAATAAGACATTCTAAGTGGTTTCAAGGAGCTGCGGTGGCTCAAGTGGTTAAGACGCTGAACTGCAGGCTGTGGAAGCTCAGTAGTTCAGCAGTTCGAGACCTGGGTGCCGCATGACGGGGTGAGCTCCTGTCTCTAGTTCCAGCTCCCACCAACCTAGTTCGAAAGCAAGAAATTGCAAGTAGATAAATAGGTACCACTTCGGTGGGAAGGGAACAGCGTTCCGTGCACCTTGGTGTTTAGTCATGCCGGCCACATGACCACGGAAACGTCTTCAGACAGCGCTGGCTCTTCGGCTTTGAAACGGAGACGAGCACCGCAACCCTAGAGTCGGATTCGACTGGCTTTCAAGCAAGGGAACCTTTACCTTTAAGTGGTTTCAGCCCCAGCCCCAGCCCTGTGAACTGTTGTAGCTGAAGATCCTGGAGCCTTTTCCTTTTTCTTTATAGAGCTCCACAGCTGCAAATAATAATTAGCTACTTGGCCTTGAGTGGCCAGCAAGCATTAATAAGGGAGGTTTCTTTTTAGAAGATGACTAACTTACTTAGTGGTACCGCGGGCCGGGGAGCACGAAGTTTTGTGAATGCTGATATGTCTTTTTGCTGTAATCATCTTCAATAAACTTGTCAAGCTTTCTGAGACTTGGATTGAGGAGCAGCGTTGTCAACGGGCACCTCCCTCCCTTTCCGCAGAGTCGAACCCAGGACCGAAGAGGTGAGCTTTTAAAGTGCAGAGCGCTTTGAGTTCTGATAAAGTAAACCAACCTGTTCTGTGCCGGTTTGAGGCCTGAGCTCTATCACACAGGCACCCCTCTGCTATTTGCAATGGAAGCAAAGGTTTACTCTTGAGAAGCCAGGAAAGCGCCGCAGCACAGACAGGGAGGGGAAATATCTCCTCTCTACAACCCGAACAGGATTCAGCAGCTTCCCTGAGCTATCAGATCCAGTGTTGTGTAGTGGTTAGAGCAGGGCTGTCGAACTCAATTGTTACGAGGGCTGGATCTGACATAAATGAGACCTTGTCGGGCCGGGCCACGTGTGTGCCATAAAAGGTAACGCCAGGTGGCGGAGATATTAACTTTATAAAGGACACAAACACAATTGGAGGTATTTTTTCTTAAATTACAAACAGGATTAAAACATTTAGCCCTCTTGCAATATTTTGTTTATTTAACAGTCTTTGATAACTGACACCTCTTGCTCTGGATTACTGCATCAAAATCTGGAGAAAATGTCTGTGCTGCAGCAGTCTTGAGTATGCTGTTCAGGTGTTTATCTGTAAACTGCAAACTTACTTTTGCTTTATTGACATTCCTTACAGAAATCGCATGGTCAATGCTCTGAGCCTGGGACTCGGGGGGGAAACATAAAATGTCTGGGCATTGCGAGCTTTTATACACAGAGTGAGGGCCATGTGTTTGTGACAGTTTAGTGTTGTGGTTAAGTGTGCAGACTCTAATCTGAGGGAACCGGGTTTGATTCCCTACTCCTCCACTTGCACTTGCTGGTGTGACCTTGGGTCAGTCACAAGCTCTGGCACAGCTGTTCCTGAAAGAGCAGTTTGTGTTATTATTTATTTATTTATTATTTTCCTTTTATATCCTGCCTTGTCAAAAACCTATCAGAGCTCTCTCAGCCCCATCTACCTCACAGGGTGTCTGTTGTGGGGAGGGGAAGGGAAAGGAGTTTGTGAGCTGCTCTGAGACTCCTTTGGGTAGTGAAGGGCGGGGTATAAATCCAATCTCTTCTTCTTCTTCTACCTCACAGGGTGTCTGTTGTGGGGAGGGGAAGGGAAAGGAGTTTGTCAGCTGCTCTGAGACTCCTTTGGGTAGTGAAGGGCGGGGTATTAATCCAATCTCTTCTCTTCTTCTTCTAAAAAACTATAGTCTTCCCCAGACAAATAACTACGTCTCCTATGAGGCAGTGCAAGAACAGAGAGACTGCTATGTACAGTGGTCAGGATCAGCCTGTTATCTGAGAAGCCTAGGTTCAAAATCCTCAGTCTACAAAAGAAATGTGTTGGGTGAACATGGTCTGGACACACACTCTCGGCCTAATCCACCTCACTGGCGTGTTGTTCTTCCTTATCTAACACTGAGAAAGACTGGATCCTGAGGGCATGAATACAGTGAAAAAGAGGAGGAGAGGCGAGGCGAACCCAATTGCACCCAGGAGAACCATGGCATAAGGAGCTCAACTAAACACACACGAACACACAATAGCAAAGCACAGGAAAGCTCATACCTTGAATAAAACCTTATTAGTCTTAAAGGTGCCACTGGACTCAAACTTTGTTTCACACACCCACCCACGGCAGCAAGGGGTGGGTGGGCAGAGCCTCAGCCAATGCAGGGAAGACAGGATTGTCTTTGTGTGACTGCGGGAGCCGGCCAAAGCAAGTTCTTGCTCTTTCCCCCTCCCTGCTCTCAGCTGGCCAAGGAAGAGCCAAACGTTAGGAGGAGAAGCACTTCTGCTTCCCAAATCTCCATGCAGCATCCGGAAGGTGGGTGCAGGCTTCTCTTGCCGGGCTTCTCTCCCCCCGCCTACCACCTTCATCACAGCTTGCCTGGAACCAGAGCTTTTTTTGTAGAAAAAGCCCAGCAGGAACTCATTAGCATATCAGGCCACACCCCTGACAACACAGCTCATTGGCATATTAGGCCACACCCCCATATTACCAGAAGTGTGGTCATCCAGCCACACCCACCTTTTGCTTCTGATTCTGTTTACCTTGTTTGTTGTCAAAACCCAGGGCTTTTTTTGGAGCAGGAACTCCTTTGCATGTTAGGCCACACACCTCCTAATGTAGCCAATCCTAACGAGCTTTTACTGTGGGGTGTGGCCTGTTATGCTAATGAGTTCCTGCTGGGCGTGGCCAACTCGGGAGCCAGCTGGAACGCCGTTCCGGTGCGTTCCTGCCCCAAAATAGCCCTGCCTGGAACTTTCCATAAAGCCCAGCTGAGTCCACTCCAAGGGGTGGTGCCTTGGGAGGGTCTCAGGTGGGAGGCTTTGCCAGCCCTGCACTTGAAGAGTCTCCTCTCTAAATCCCTTTTTCAAATGCCGTGGACTGGATTACAGACTTTTAGAGGCACAGAAGCTCCGCCACTGTGCAAGGGCCCCTTCTCCGGCCTAGTCGAATCAATGATGCCTTTCCTCCTCTCCCCCCATCAGCCTCACTCACTCAAGCAAAGGACTGTGGAAGAGCCACTCCACATCAAAACAGAAAGGCTGGAGAAGAAAAACACAAGAAACAGGGATTTCCTAGGAGGAACCTAGCTGGAAATCATCCTTCTCTCCCGATTAGAGCCCTCTCCATCAACAGGTGTCTCTTTACAGTATGAAAGTATATTTTCTTTTTTCAGGTGCTGTAAGATCCTCAGGTGTGGGAGCTCCGTTCCTTCCTGTGTGCCCTGGAATCAAAGACTGTCAAAGGAAGACGCCACTCCCCTCCCTCCCCTTCCATGACCATAACAGAAGGGGAAATATCCTTACCCAGAGAGGCCACGGTCTTGAAATTTTCCTTTGTAACATCCCAGTAGAGTTTTCTTTGGCCTGGATCCAGCAGAGCCCATTCCTCCTCCGTGAACAACACGGCGACCTCCTCAAAAGATACTGGGGCTCTCTGAAAGAAGAAAATATGGCCTAGTTCGTCATCTGTTCCTGTCCCCAACCATCAAGAAAGAAAGGAGAATCCCATCAGCCAGTCAACTGATTAAAGAACACAATATATCAAACCGTGGTGGCTCAGAGGTTAAGATGCTGAACTGCAGACTGGAAGGTCGGTAGCTCGGCAGTTCGAGACCCGAGTGCCACGTGATGGAGTGAGCTCCTGTCTCTGGCCCCAGCTCCTGCCAACCCAGCAGTTGGAATGCAAGAAACTGCAAGTAGATAAATAGGTACCGCTTTGGTGGGAAGGTAATGGCGTTCCGTACGCCTTGGAGTCTAGTCATGCCGGCCACATGACCATGGAAAAAGTCTTCGGACAGCGTTGGCTCTTCGGCTTGGAAATGGAGATAAGCACCGCCCCCTAGAGTCGGATTCGACTGGCTTTCGAGCATGGGAAACCTTTACCTTTACTATATCAAACCGATGGTAAGGAGAACTGCATTTGTTTTTTTTCTTCAGACTCTGACAAGTATTATATTTCTTGGAGACATTCAGTATATAAATGCAAGCAGGGCTCTTTGTGTAGCAGGAACTTCTTTGCATATCAGGCGACACACACCCCTAATGTAGCCAATCCTCCAAGAGCTTACAGAGCTCTTCTTACAGGGGCTACTTGTCAGCTCTTGGAGGATTGGCTACAGTAGGGGTGTGTCGCCTAATATGCAAAGGAGTTCCTGCTACAAAAAGAGCCCTGAACGCAAGACAATTGCAAAGAACTGGGCTTCTCTTAGTCAGATCCAGTGAAATGTGGGAGAAAAAACAATAGACTGTACAGCTGACATTCTACTACCTTGCATTTTTAACCCCAAAAATATATGGAAATGTTTCTGCTTTAACCATTTTTGTCTGCAGAGGCATTCCGTGTTACTCTACAGGTAGCATCCAGCAGTGTAAAGACAAAATGCCCTAATGAAAGTCAAAGTGTTTTGTGCTCACCCCAGGACGTGTGATCCTTGGGGCTGGGTGGGTGAGAGACACGGCACAAGACACCCAACGCAACCCTGCTGCCTCAGAGACCTTTCCAGATATTTGTGCACCGAGGAATACCGGCGGTTGGTGCAGCGTGTCCTCGAACTGCAACTAAGCTACTGCATCATCTGAACAGATTTTGGACTTTTGTAACAGAAATGCCTTAAGACAAAGATAAGTACACGCGTGCAATTGTGTAAGTGCCGTCAAATTGCTTCTGAGTTATGGGGACCCTACGAAAACACCGTATCTTTAAGAGCCTTGCTCAGGTCTTGGAAACTGAAGGCTTTTGTGGTTCCCTGGATGGAGTCCATCCATCGCCTGTTGCCTCTTCCTCATTTCCTGCAGACGTCAACTTTTCCTAGCGTTATTGTCATTTCCAGGGACTCTTGTCTACTCATACTGTGGCCAAAGTACGATACCTTGGTCATCACCAGCAGTGTTCCCTCTGAGTTACTGTGAGCTAGCTCACAGTTTTTTAGCCTCTGGCTCACACATTTTTGTCTTAGCTTGGGAAGGGGGGCTCCAGAGCAAACTGATTTATGCAGTAGCCCAATCGCTCCCTCACAGCTCCAATGCCAGTAGCTCACAAAGTAGAATTTTTGCTCACAAGATTCCACAGCTTAGAGGGAACACCACCAGTGACAAGTCCTTACACTTAAGGATCTCTCCTGGCTCCTCCATGGCTCCCCTTCCTAGTATCCATCTCCTGATTTCCTGGTTGCCATCTCCCTTTTGGTTGAGGATGAAGCTAAGGAATAGAAAATCTTAAACAACTTCCGTTTTCTCATCACCAGCCTAAAAGTTGTGTATGCTAGTACTCCTTACTTTCGTCTTCTTCATGTTCAGCTGTAACTGTCAGGTACCCCTGCCATAGGGGTGAAGGGAGGGGAGGAGGTGTCAATGGATGTATCTGTGTATTCTCTGGTATGTGGGGAGGTGACGGGGTTGCCTGGGAGACGGTGCAGTTTCCATCTCGGGCTATCTCCAGATGGCCAAATGGCCTTGAAAGCCAGGCTGTTTGTCTCCTTTCTTTTTCCTAAGAAAACAGCTAGGCATGGGAATTTATTGCTTTATGGTAATGTAGTAATGTAGCACCTTTTGCTTTATTTCCCGCGAGCGGGCTCTATCGCCATTGGTAGAATGTAGGGTGGGTTTCACCTCTGTAGAGTATAACCAGAGATGTTCCTATTGTATGGGTTATTCCTGACAATGCGAGTGTTCTAGTGCTTTTAGAATTGCAGTATAATAAACGCTATCCTTTTCCATGAGGCCTGGTGTTGACTGACTTTCTGAAGCGCCTGACAGTAACCTCAATTTAGCACTTTTTGCTTTAACCTTCATCAGGAGTTGTTTCATGTCTTCGCTGTTTTCCGCCAGCAGTGTGGTGTCATCTGTACATCTCAACATGTTAATGTTACTTCCACCCATTTTCACTCCACCTTCATCTAAATCTAACCCAGCTTTCCTTAGGATATGTTCTGCATATAGATCGAAGAGATAGGGAGTTGAAATGCATCCTCGTCTGACACCTTTTCCAACTGGAAAACCTTGTTTCTCCGTATTCTGTCCTAACGGTGACCTCTTGTCCGGAGTACACGATGCGCATCAGAACAAAGAAAAGGCACTGCAGAAACATGACTAAGCTGGGGGAGGGAAATTATTTTTCTCCATAATACTAACATGAAAGCCAGGAGCCTCAAAACTGGCCACACCAGCTTCAGCAATAAAGAACAGAAACACTGTGGCCCAGATTCACCCCAGAACATTCCTCTGCTATTCTGCAAGGGAAGCAACCATTTACTCCCGAGAAGTCAGGAAGGTGGAGCCAGCACGGATCGGAGCAGATCCCCTCTCTCAGAAAAGAAACACAGAGACCAGTTTCCAATTCACAGATCTTCCGGAGGGTGCAGTCATATTCTAGACTAGGGGAAGCAACAGCAGGTATTTAAAATACCTCAGTTATAGGAGCAAAGCATGGCCAAACACATCTTTTGGGTTTCGCCCACAAAGTATGCAAAAAATAGAATAGCAAGCGCAGCAAGCTATGGGAGACAGTAAGAAAGGTAAGAACAAGTAATGAACCCTGCTAGGTCAGACCAGGAATCTGTCCAGACATAAAGAATAAAGAGAAGTCCTTGGCTGGTTGTACAGAACACATTCAAGTGGGTGAAAACACACGTAACCCACAAGTAGGTGAAAACACACATAACGCACACACATACCCCGTGTACAGATCTTGCCCAGGAAGCCTCTCTCTTGACGCTCCCTCCGGCCAGCTCTTCCTCCCCCGGTCCTACTCACACACATTTTTCTCTCCCCTCCCCTATTCTTGCCCAAGAGCTGTGGATGAAATCCTGAACTCACCTTTCCTGCAGACAAGGCAAGGCCAAATTGACCCTCCATCCAGGGGAAACAAGAAAGAAGAGAGTCCCTGTGGAACTGCATATTCCATAGGCTTCCATCTCTATCTTGAGGAAAGACCATGCCCTTGACAGCCAGATAAGGCCGGGTTGATTTCTCTGGTGCTCGCAAGTCCTTCTGGGAAATGTAGTCCCCTGCAACGGCAATATCCAAATGGAATTAAAAAACTGAAGTATTTGGGAATGTGGAACAGAAGGTTTCTTTGCTCATCTGAGAGCCAGTTTGGTATAGTGGTTAAGTGCATGGACTCTAATCTGGGAGAGCCGGGTTTGAGTCCCCACTCCTCCACTTGCAGCCAGCTGGTGTGACCTCGGGTCAGACTTAAGTTCTTCCAGAGCTGTTCTCTCAAGGGCAGTTCTTGGAAGAGCTCTCTCAGCCCCACCTACCTCACAGGGTGCCTGTTGCAGGGAGGGGAAGGGAACGGAGTTTGTAAGCTGCTCTGAGACTCCAAGTGAAGGGCGGGGTATAAATCCAATCTCTTCCTCCGCCTCCTCCTCCGCCTCCTCCTTCTTGCTCTGTGGGGCAGCCTCCTGTGTGTATAGATAGTTCTTCTTCCTTGTTTTATCAGTCCTCCTGCTTCACTGACCTCTGTCCTTTTCAGGCTCAGGATAAAACCTGCCTCACGGCAGTGACCCAAAGCCTTTATACTCACCTCCTTCTGAGCATCTTGTCACCAGTATTCCCTCTAAGCTGAGTGAGTGTGAGCTGGCTCACAGTTTTTTAGCCTCCAGCTCACACATTTTTACCTTAGCTCAGGAAGGAGGGCTCCAAAGCAAACACATTTATGCAGCAGCCAAATCACTCACTCACAACTTGTCACTGAGGGGAAGCCTTATACCACGAGAAATGAAAAGGAAATTGTGTGGAAGGGCGTTCGGAAATTCAAGAGGGCCAAAGCAAGATGCTCCCCCCTCCCTTCACTTACGTGATCATAACAAAAGGGGAAAAGAGCCTTACACAGAGAGGACACGGTCTCGTAATTTTCCTCCATCACTTCCCAGAAGACTTTTCTTTGGCCTGGATCCAGCAGAGCCCATTCCTCCTTCGTGAAGAACACGGCCACGTCCTCAAAGGACACCCGGGATCTCTGAAAGAGGGAAAATACCAGGTGCCATCAGGAGGTCCAGCAGTGGGGCCAGGACACTAGAAGCCCTCCCACTGTTGACCCCCCCCCAGCACCAAGAATACAGAGCATCCTTTGCCCCAGACTGAGAGTTCCCACCTATACCTTGTGGCTAATAGGGCCACTGATGGACCTCTGGTCCAGATGTTTATCCAATCCCTTCTTATAAGAACATAAGAGAAGCCAAATGTTGAATCAGGCCAATGGCCCATCCAGTCCAACACTCTGTGTCACACAGGGGTCTTTTGTAGAAAAACAGCTGCAGGAGCTCATTAGCATATGGTATGCCAATGAGTTATTAGGCTATTAGCATATGCCATGCCCCCTGACATCACCGGCAGTGATGTCAGAAGGGGAAGCAAAAGGGGAGAGGCATCTCAAAAGCCTCCTCCCCTTCCCCAGCTGGTCTGGGTGTGGAGCTAAGAGAGAAAGGGTTTAAAGTTTAAACTCCTTCTCATGAGAGTTGGGCCACAGAAGGAGGAAAGAGGGAAGGAAAGAGAGAGAGAAGGAAAGAAGGAAGGAAAGAGGGCAAGAGAAGGAAAGGGAAGGGAAAGAAAGAGAGGGAAGAAGGAGGGAAACAGGGAAAGGAGGCAAAAAGAGAAGAGAAGAAGGTGGGAAAGAAAGAAAGAGAGAAGAAGGAGGGAAAGAGGAAAAAAAGAGAAGGAAAGGAGGGAATGAAAGAAATTTGGCGGCAATTCGGCCCCATTATATCCTATGTGTGGAAACTTACTTTTTTCCCACCATAGAGAACAATGGAGGGAATAGGGGCAACCTGTTTGGGGGCCCATAGAATTGGACCCCCTAATCCAATGTTCTTGAAACTTGGTGGGTATCTTGGGGAGAGGCTCCATCAGCTACCCTGTCAGTTTGGGAGTCTCTCCTCTCAAACCTCCTCCCCTCCAGCCCCCAGAATATACCCTATGTTTTCACCATTGACTTCAATGGTCCATAGGATATAATGGAGCTGAAATTGACATTCGGCTGCCTGAAAGACTCCCCGGGACGCCGGCTGGGGGCGGGGCTTGGCTCCTGAGCTCCCACAGTGGCCAAAAATGCCAGGGGCCATCAGGAGGTCCACCATTGGGGCCAGGACACTAGAAGCCCTCCTTTTCATTTGAAGATCATGATTTTCAATCCATTGAAATTGTGAAATTGGAATTTAACACTTCTTTTGGGAGTGTTAAATAGTAAATATTAAGTATTGCTTCAGATCCCCAGCTTATCTATTGTAATTTTTCTTTGTATTTCTTGTATTTCATGTATTGAATGCTATTATATATTTGAGAAATATTTGGAGCCTTATTCGACATTAAGTCATAGACGAGCGAAGGGGCCCCACCCAGCAAGAACAGGCGACAAAACCCGGCTGGATCAGGACCGGGGTCCGTCGAGGTTTTAAGACCCAAATCAGGCCGGGGGTGGGGGGGCGTTGCAGGGAAGGCGTGCAAGTGGGGGGGACGACGACAAGGCAGCCCATGCCCAGACCTTGCCCGGGAAAGAAAGCCTCTCTCCACACGGGATGCTCCTGCCTCCCGGCCAGTTTCCCTTCCCAAACACTTTCTCTAACCCTCCGCGGTTCCTGCCCAGGAGCGGTGCTGGGATGTCCTCGGCTCACCTTTCCTGCAGACATGCAAGAGCCGGACCGCCCCTCCCGCCGGGGGGAGCGAGAAAGCGGGCGGGCGCTGCCAAACTCCGGAAGGACCCCCCCAAATTCCCTCTCCCGAACCCTCGGCAAAAAAAAACAACCCTGGAAAAGGCAGGGTTGACCTCTCGGCTGCTTGCAAGGCCTTCTGGGGAACGTAGTTCCCTGCTGCAACAAGCAGAGCCGCGTGGAAGAACAGAAGCGACGCGCCTGGGATGGAAAGAAATGTTTGCAACCCGAAGGTTTCTCGGCTCTTCAGTGGCAGTGCGGAGGGGGGGGTCGCTTCCCATGAGGGTCCCGCTCCAGGAGAGAGCATCTGGTGGAAACCTGAAAAAGAAAGAGATGGGGAAGAAAACCCTTTTCTGCCCAGATCTTCAATTAGCACTTTGTTCTCCTGCGGGGAACTACACTCTCCAATGTATTGAGGTATTAACGGGACGGAAAGCTTGTCCAAGAGAGTGTAGGAAATACTCCATATTTCATAGAATTGGAAGGGACCCCCCAGGATCCTCTAGTCCAACCCCCTGCACAATGCAGGGAATTCACAAATACCTCCCCACAACACACACACACACACAGTGACTCCTGTCCCACGCCCAAAAGATGACAAAAACCCTCCAGGATCTCCAGTCAAACTGGCCTGGAGAACAATGGCTTCCTGACCCCAAGGTGGCGATCAGCATTTCCCTGGGCGTGCAAGAAAGGGCCACGAGAACTAAGCATTGGAGGCAACCCTTCCTGCCCTCCCTTCTTATGATCTGCCTAAATTCATATAATCAGCATTGCTGTCAGGTAGCCATCTAGCCTCTGTCTGAGAACCTCCAAAGAAGAGCCCCACCACCTCCCGAGGAAGCCTGTTCCACCAAGGAACTGCTCTAACTGACAGGAAGTTCTTCCTCATGTTGAGCCGAAAACTCTTCTGATTTAATTGCAACCCCTTGGTTCTGGTCCGACCTTCTGGGGCAACAGAAAACAACTCCACTTCATCCCCTATAGGGCAGCCCTTCAAGTACTTGGTTCTCCTATCACCGCTCGGTCGTCTCCTCTCCAGGCTAAACATACCCATCTCCTTCAGCCTTTCTCTCCCCTTCATGTAAACAACAACACCTTGAGAGAGGAGGAAGGTCTTGCCTCAAAACTAGGGCTGGAGAGAACATTTCCTTCCCAGCTGAATAGCCTGAGGGCAAGTAGGAGGCTGAAGCGGGTTCCCAGTTCCTTATTTGTTCCTGTAGCGTACTGGATTCGACGCGTAGAGAAGAAAGATGCTACATGATTAACAGGTCATAAGAACATAAGAGAAGCCCATGTTGAATCAGGCCAGTGGCCCATCTAGTCCAACACTCTGTCGCACAGCGGCCAAAATATACCAGGTGCCCCAAAGGACCCATCCCCACCCTCTGGAGACTGTCCCCTGCATGAAGACATACAGTGGTGTCCAGTGCAAACACTGGTTCTGGCACCACAAGCTTCCATTTGGAGTGCCACAAAGAAGTCTGTATTACGAAGAAGATTTGAATACAGAACTGGAGTGGCTGCATGCCCCAAAGCAGAATTTTTAAACTCTCCTGATTTTTTTTTCTGGCATGGGTTCACAAATAAGGAATGTATAAGGAACAAATAAGGAATGAATGTTTTTATAAATGACCTGGAGGAAGACATAGTGGTGATGCTTATCAAATTTGCAGGTGACACAAAGCTGGGTAGGATTGCTAATTCTGAAGAAGACAGAGTCAGGATTCAAAATGATCTAGATAGGCTGGAACAGTGGGCTGAGGCAAACAAAATGAAATTCAATAGAGTTAAGTGCAAAGTCCTACATCTGGGCACAAAAAATCAAAGGCACAGATATAGAATGGGAGGGACTTGGCTTGACAGCAGCACATGTGAAAGGGAACTGGATGTTCAGGTTGATCACAAGTTCAACATGAGCCTGCGGTGTGATGCGGCTGTGAAGAAAGCTAATGTAATCTCAGGATGCGTGAACAGAAGCCTTGTGTCCACATCACGGGAGGTGGTGGTTCCGCTCTATTCTGCTCTGGTCAGGCCTCACCTGGAGAACCGTGTCCAGTTTTGGGCGCTCAAGCATGTCCAGAAGAGGGCGACCAGGATGGTGGGAGGGTTGGAATCCAAGTCTTACAAGGAAAGGCTGAAAGAGTTGGGTGTGTTTAGCCTGGGAAAGAGAAGGCTTAGAGGGGACATGAGGGCAGTCTTCAAGTAATTGAAGGGCTGTCATGTACAAGATGGAGCAGATCTATTCTCTCTTGATACAGATTGCAAGACTAGATCGAATGGGTGGAAATTACCAGGGAGTCGTTACCGGCTAAATCTCAGGAGAAACTCTCTAACTGTCAGAGTGGTTGAGCAGTGGAACAGTCTGCCTCGGGAGGTGGCGGATGCTCCATCGCTGGACATTTTTAAGCGGAGGCTGGACAACCATCTTTCAGGTATGTTGTAGAGCTGTCTTTCGGCTATGCTCCTGCAGAGTGCAGGGGGTTGGACTAGATGACCTGCAAGGTCCCTTCCAACTCTAACATTCTATGATTCTATGATTTTGTTATTGTTCTTTATATAGCAGTGCTGGCAGTAAATTGGTGTAAAGTGTTATTCAAGACTGAATGGCTAAGTACACAGACAGAAACCTTGCTGAAAAGGAATCGGCCTTGCTTCTGTAGAGGGAAGTCCTGCCTCATCAAAGGCCGAGAATTGTTCGAAAGTGTTAGTATGTGTATAGGACAAGTGTGGCTTTTTGGACTTCCAAAAAAAGTGTTTAACAAGATGCCTCATCAAAGGCGTCGGAAAAAAGTCATATAGTTTGGATTAGGGTTTAAGAGGGGCAGACTCTAATCTGGAGAACTGGGTTCGATTCCCCACTCCTCCACATGAAGCCAGCTGGGTGACCTTGGCTTAGTCACGGTTCTCTCAGAACTCTCTCAGCCCCCAAAAAACAAATCTAGGTTGCCACCTAGTGGTGCATAATGCAAAAAAGAGCTAGAACTTGTAGCTGCCAGACAATCTTAGGATCTCCTGGCTATACAACACACACTGCATGATGATGATGATGATGATGATGATGATGATGATGATGATGATGATGATGATGATGATGATGATGATGATGATGATGATTGGGGGAGAGGACACTGATTTTCATGGACTGGTACTAGGCTAAAAATGGCAAGGAGGGTAGGAATAAATGGACAGTATTCACACTGGTGCTGCTTTATGGAGGAGAGGTGTCAGGTATTGCCTGCCATAATGGATGGAGAAGGGAGGGAGGATGGGACTGTATAGAGAAGGGAGGGAGGATGGGAATGTCGGGTGTTGATTGATGCTTTGAGACTGGTGGGATGGAATGTGGGGAGCTGCCGATGCTGCCCGGGCAACCGGGTCGTATCTTAAGATCCCAGGCCAAGAGTGGCCTTGAATGCCAGGCTGACTGTCTCCTATCGCTTTCTAAAGACAACAGCTAGGCTGGGAAAGGTGGGATGGAGGGTGAACTATTATTTACAGCTTTTGGGCTTCCCGCGCGCGCGAGGTTCGTCCATTGGTAGAAGGGAGGGGGACCTTCCCCCCCTTTAGGGTATATCTCTATGCTTCATGTAACCAAAGTATTCTTAACAATGCTTCTGTTTTAGCAACCTAGTCTTGCAGCTTAATAAATACTATTCTTGTTTAAATGAACAAGGCCTGGTGTTTGGCTGACTAACTAAGGACCCTGACAGTTTGTTAAGAATCCTCTTTTAGTCGGGACTGGTCTGAAACCCGCTGCTCCAAAATGAGTGACGGTGAAGAAGACACTCTCCCAACCGACAAGGATCAAGATCGGCAAGACGACCAATGGGAGGAGAAGAAACCTCCCGTAACGACAGTGCCAGTCACTACCACGGTCGTCACCACGGAAGGGCCCATTACCTACGTTCCGGTAACCTGGGGCCCGGACTACGACCTGGGGGGACCTTACGGGGACCCTTATGGAGCGGCTTGACAACCTTATGGCGGCGTGACAACCCGGCCCAAGCAGCGGAGGGATTGGGTGAAGCCCCTAGCCGAGACGCATGAGATGTGGTTCTACACCCCGCGTGCTTCAGTGAGAGAGAGTCGCTACGAGCGATTGATACACCGGCTGAGCGCAGCGGAAGGGATGGAAGACCTGACCAGAGAGTCCAGAGGTGAGGAGGGGATCGGAGGGAGTCGGAGATGGAGCGGCGACCCGAGTCACGGCCGCTTAATCCGAATGCTAGATGAGTCCCTTTCCCGCATCCCTAAGATGATTTCGGATGGCATCCGGGAGGAGATGGACCGGAGGCAACGAGAGGCGCCCCCAGGGCAACCACCCCCTGACCAGCGCATCGTACCGGTGGGCCCGCCCGTGCAACCAGCAGGGCCACCGGAACAACCAGCGGGACCCCCAGTACAAGAGCCGCCGGCGCCATGACCGCAGCGGCCTTGGGGTTTCCTCCCGCCGAAGCCGGCCGAACTCCTCGATGCAGACTTCGATGGGACCCCGGAGAAGTTCTCGTTTTTCCTGGTGAGAACGGAAAAGTTCATCGAGAACTGGGGTCACCTGTTCCAGAGTGAGGATCGGATGGTAGACGCCATCGTGTCGCACCTGAAGGAAGCAGCGGCTGACTGGTATGTAGCCTTGCACCAAGCGGATGGGAGAGAGTTACGAGAGATCGATGCGTTTATGTGGGCCATGAAGGAGCAGTTCGAAGATGTCAACGCGAACAAGACAGCCCGAGCGGCCCTACGCGCTCTCAAGCAAGGCTCCCGATCAGTCCGCGAATACATAGCGGAATTCCGCCGGCTCGCTGCGAAAATACGGGGATGGCCTGACGGAGTCTTAGCGGAGCAGTTCTGGCTGGGGCTCAACTCCGAAATCTGCCGCACCGTGACGCGCGGAAACGACCCCGACACACTGGCGGGATGGATGCAGTCAGCGGTCACCATGGAGACCCGCCTGAGAACCATCCGTCTGGATGATGCGGCAGCGCTGGGGAAAGGAGGCCAATCGGGCCCACCGCCGACCCAAAGGGGGAAGAACCAGCCGGCAAACCCGAGACCCAAAGACGGCACGAGAGAATCCAGGATGAAGCAAGGGCTCTGTCTGAAGTGTGGAGAGGCGGGCCACTTCGCCGCGAGCTGCCCCGGAGCTTCTACGCCACCCGGGGGGACGAAGGGAACCAAGAAAAAGTTCGAGACCTCCACGCCCAAACCGGTAGCGAAACCGAGGGGGGCCAGAGCTCTGCAAATCACCCCTCTGAGCGAGACTTCGGACTCGTCAGATGAGGAAGCAACGAAGGCGGGAAATGAGAAGGACCTGCTGTAAATAGCACTGAACAGCAGGTCCCGGACTCACAAGTGCAAATCCCGGTAAGCAGACCCCATTCTCTTTTCTTCCTTACCGTGACCCTAATGGACCCGGGTCTACAGACCCATGTGAGAGTACGAGCTCTCATTGACTCGGGGTGTGGGAAAGACCTCATTAACCCCTCATTGGTGACGGGCCTGGGGGCGAAAGTGGTAAAGCTGACAGAACCCCTAGTATTTACACAGATGGACGGCTCCACGGTAAGGAAAGAGCCGTGCAAATACGAGACTGTCCCGTTGCGCGTGGGGATAGGGAATCACTGGGAAGTGAGACCCTTCATAATTACCCCTGCGGCCCGTTTCCCCCTGGTCCTAGGCAGTGCGTGGTTCTTCGACCATGACCCGCACATCTTGTGGGGGGACGGGAAAATTAATTTCATCTCGGAAAAGTGTAGAACTCTTGGCAAAGAGACTGGGGATCCCTACGTGTGGGTAATGATCCAGTGACGGTGGGGGTGGCAGAGGCCGAACTGGAGGCGATTCCCAGGGAGTACCGAGACTTGGCTGCTGTCTTTGGGGAAGAAGAAGCAGATGAGTTGCCCCCCACAGAAACTGTGACTGTGCTATTGAGATACTGCCGAATCAAAAACTGCCTAAAGGCAAACTGTATTCCATGAGCCCATCCGAGAAGGTGGAGCTGAGAAAATTCATTGACAAAAACTTGGAGAGGGGGTTTATCAGACCTGCCTCTTCCCCTTTTGCCGCACCCGTCCTGTTCCGGAAAAAGAAGGATGGGGGCTCCGACTTTGCACTATAGGGGGTTGAATGCACTGTCTAGCATTAACGCATACCCCATGCCCCTTATCAAAGACCTCTTGGCAGCGGTGGCTGGGGGAAAGGTATTCTCCAAATTGGATTTGAGAGATGCTTACTTCCGAGTGCAGATCAGGGAGGGGAACGAATTTAAAACTGCGTTTAATACCCCCCTGGGGCAATTTGAATACTTGGTTATGCCTTTCGGACTTCAAGGGGCACCAGGAGTATTCATGAACCTGATTAATGAGGTGTTGCACAAGTATTTGTTCAAGGGGGTCCTTGTTTACCTTGATGATATACTTTTGTACTCCCCCGACCTAAAATCACATATGAAATTGGTGAGAGAAGTCCTCCAAACGTTGCACAAGCACAAACTCTTTGCTAAACTGTCGAAATGTGAGTTTCACAAATCTGAAATCCCTTTTTTGGGCTACCGCATATCTCAAAGGGGGATTGAGATGGACCCTGACAAAGTAAAAGATGTGATGGGGTGGGAGCCCCCCAAGACGAGGAGGCAACTCCAAGCATTTCTCGGATTCGCCAATTTTTACAGATCATTCTTATCGAACTTTGCTCAGGTGGCCCTTCCCCTTACTGACTTACTTAAAACAAAGGGGAAAGCCCCTGATTGCACACGGCCGGGCGCACGTTTAAACTGGTCTCCGGAGTGTCAGCTTGCGTTTGAGCGCCTGAAAGCTCTCTTTACTTCGGAGCCCGTGCTGGCCCACCCCAATGAACTAAAGAAATTCATTGTCCAAGTTGACGCATTCGATGTCGCCATGGGGGGGCGATCCTCCAAGAGGGGGAGGACGGCAAACTTCACCCCTTGCTTATGTGTCTAAAAAATTCAATGAAACAGAACGGAACTGGTCCGTGTGGGAAAAAGAAGCGGGATCGATCTGCTTAGCGCTGGCAACATGGGTCACTGGCTGGAAGGGGCGCGAGTTCCATTTGAGGTGTGGACTGATCACAAAAATCTGGAGCTCCTTCACTCACCCCGCTCCCTAAACGCCAAACAATTGCGCTGGGCTGATTTCTTCTCGAAGTTTAACTTCACTTTGCACCATTTTCCTGGGAAGTCTAACTCGCTAGCCGATGCCTTGTCCCGCCTCCCACAACACGACAGCAAAAGGGAGGAGATCCGGGACTCAGTCTTTACGCCCTCCCAATTGGGGGGGGCGGTTACTACACGCAGACAGGCACTCACCCCTCCCACCCCCCGCCTCCTTCCGACTGGGAGTCGAAGTTCGCTTCCACCATGGCTCCTACTGACCATGAGGCGCTTAAGGGGGAGGAGGGGGTGTCGCAGGATGCACGGAACTGTTGGCGGAAAAATGGTAAACTTTTTGTGCCACTATCCCTGCGGGGGAGGTGATGAACTGGGCTCACAGCTCAAAACTGGCGGGACACACCGGCTTTGTGAAATCCCTCCAGCTTTTACAACGGCAATTTTGGTGGCCTGGACTGCGTAAAGATCTTTCCCTGTTCACCAATGCCTGTCAAACATGTTTAATGAGCAAACCTCGGCCGGGGAAACCCCCCGGAGCTTTACAACCCTTGCCCACCCCGAATCGGCCTTGGGAGGTGATTTCAATGGATTTTATTACCGACCTGCCGCCCAGTGGGGGGAAGACTGTTATTTGGGTTGTTGTTGACTTATTTTCCAAACAAGCTCACTTTGTTCCTTTCACTTCAATCCCCTCTGCTAAGAAGCTGGCCTCAGCGTTCTTACAGCACGTCGTTAGACTTCACACTTTACCGGCTAAAGTGATCTCAGACAGGGGGGTGCAGTTCGTCTCCAAGTTCTGGGGGGAGTTGATGTCACTGCTAGGGGTGGAGCGGGGGGTCGGCAGTGCGTACCACCCAGAGACGGATGGGCAAACTGAACGGGTCAACCAAACCCTTGAGCAATATCTCAGATGTTTTACTAATTTTCAGCAAGATGATTGGCATTCCCTCTTGCCTCTAGCTGAGTTCTGCTACAATAACACTCAGCACACATCGATGGGAATGTCACCATTTATGGCGGTGCACGGATATGAGGCCCCGCCTCTGCCATTTTTGTCCTCTCCCGACCTTCTGGCAGGAGATGCAGGTGACTGGTGCAAGCACCTACAAACGGCTTGGCCTCTGTTGACACAGACTCTTGAAAATGCTAAGAAAACCTATAAAGTGCAGGCTGACAAAAAGCGTGACTTGTCATGGACCCCAAAGTGTGGAGACTTTGTTTACCTTTCCACGCAAAACCTTCGGGGCGTGCAGCCGAGCCGCAAACTTGGCTGGAAATATGTTGGACCTTTTGAAATTGTACGTGTAATTAATAATGTCACCGTTGAACTTGACTTGCCTAAGTCGCTAAAGTCTATTCATCCTGTCTTTCATGTAAGGCTCCTGCGACGTGCGCCTGCAGAGAATGCATGGAGACTTCGTCGCCCCGCCCCGCCGCCACTCATGGTGGGGGGGGAAACCGCATTTTGAAGTTGCGCAGATCTTGGATTCAAAGATGTCTCGGAATCGACTGTATTATCTGGTGGAATGGGTGGACTTTGGGCCTGAACAGAGGGAGTGGGTGCGGGCGGAACATGTTCTTGCGCCAAAGTTGGTCCGGGCATTCCATAAATTGTACCCTTTGAAACTGAAGGGATAGATTTGTTATCAGGAGGGCAGAATGTCAGGTATTGCCTGCCATAATGGATGGAGAAGGGAGGGAGGATGGGACTGTATAGAGAAGGGAGGGAGGATGGGAATGTCGGGTGTTGATTGATGCTTTGAGACTGGTGGGATGGAATGTGGGGAGCTGCCGATGCTGCCCGGGCAACCGGGTCGTATCTTAAGATCCCAGGCCAAGAGTGGCCTTGAAAGCCAGGCTGACTGTCTCCTATCGCTTTCTAAAGACAACAGCTAGGCTGGGAAAGGTGGGATGGAGGGTGAACTATTATTTACAGCTTCTGGGCTTCCCGCGCGCGAGAGGTTCGTCCATTGGTAGAAGGGTGGGGCCCTTCCCCCCCTTTAGGGTATATCTCTATGCTTCATGTAACCAAAGTATTCTTAACAATGCTTCTGTTTTAGCGACCTAGTCTTGCAGCTTAATAAATACTATTCTTGTTTAAATGAATAAGGCCTGGTGTTTGGCTGACTAACTAAGGACCCTGACAAGAGGTCTAGCAGTGGCTACTGGCTTCAAGAGGGAATTGGATGAGCATATGGAGCAGAGGTCCATCCGTGGCTTTTAGCCACAAGGTATAGATAGGGATACTGGGGCGAGTGATGCTCTGTATATTCTTGGTGCTTGGGGGGGGCAACAGTGGGAGGGCTTCTAGTGTCCTGGCCCCACTGCTGGACCTCCTGATGGCACCCAGTGTTTTTGGCCACTGTGTGACACAGAGTGTTAGACTGGATGGGCCATTGGCTTGATCCAACATTGGCTTCCCTTATGTTCTTATAAGAGAGAATTGGATAAACATATCGAGCAGAGGTCCATCAGTGCCTATTAGCCACAAGGTAAAGACAGGAACTCTCAGTCTGGGGCAAGTGATGCTCTGTATTCTTCGTGCTTCGGGGGCTGGGGTTCAACAGTGGGAGGGCTTCTGGTATCCTGGCCCCACTGCTGGACTGCCTGATGGCCCCTGGTATTTTTGGCCACTGTGTGACACAGAGTGTGGGACGGGATGGGCCACTGGCCTGATCCAACATTGGCTTCCCTTATGTTCTTATAAGAGGGAACTGGAGAAACCTATGGAGCAGAGCTCCATCAGTGGCTATTAGCCACAAGGTATAGATAGGAACTCTCGGTCTGGGGCAAGGGATGCTCTGTATTCTTGGTGCTGGGGGGGACAACAGTGACCTCCTGGTGGCCCCTGGTATTTTTGGCCACTGTGTGACACAGAGTGTTGGACTGGATGGGCTACTGGCCTGATCCAACGTTGGCTTCTCATATGTTGTTATGTTCTTATCATGACTAAAGGGAACCTCCACGTTCAGAAGCAATCAACCTCTGAATCCCAGAAACAGGAAGCAACATCAGAGAAGGCCTCGGCCTCTCTGCCCTGTTGCTGGCCCTCCAGAGGAACTGGTTGGGCGACTGTGTGAGACAGGAGGCTGGACTAGGTGGACCCTCACTGGTCTGATCCTGTAGGGCTCTTTGTATCTTCATTTATTCATAAATTGCCTGGAATTGGGACTGAACAGTGAGGCAGTGAAGTTTGCGGGTGACAATGATTTGTTTAGAGCAGTGAAAACACAATTGGGGTATTTTGTCCTTTTATTGGGATCTTCCCGATTTCCTGTGCTGTCTCTGTGTTGTGAGCAGGTGTGATTTCCTTGCACGAGCGGCTGAGACCTGGGCAACCAAGCATGGCTGCCTGGCAAAGAAGGTGCCCTTGTAGAAACTGAAGTACTTCAGACTGATTCCTCCTCCTCCTCCTCCTCCTCCTCCTCCTCCTCCTCCTCTGGAGTTTGCTACATTTCGCTTCCCCTGCGGCACTGTCACGCCATGCTTCTTTCTTAATCCCCTTTCAAAGGCACTCCCTGCCTTGTGGTAGACACACAAGCACACAACCTTGTTTACTCGCCGGAGCACAAGGTTTCTGCCGCCACCTGGCCCTGGATCAAGCCCTCTCAGATGACCTGTCTCACCTTGACAATCATGGATCTGCCGCTTGTTATGTAACTCTTGAAATGTATCCTGGACACGCAGCACATAACAGCAGCAGCAGTGGCAACAAAGAATGACTTTGGCAAAGGGTGGGTTGAGATCGGAAGGGCCTGCAACGATTGCTGGTTTTTGCTTTGGAAACCAGTTGCCTGTCCACACACTCTGAAAAGCAGGCTCTGGGATTTGAAGATGGGGGAGGCGGAGGTGGAAGAGAGGTCCATCAGCAGCTACGAGGCATGGTGACTCCACATTCAGAGGTACTAAACCTCAGAATCCCAGAGCCAGGAGGCAACTGCAGGGGAAGTCCTCAGCCTCTGTGCCCTGATGTTGGGCCTCCAGAGGAACTGGTTGGCCCCTGTGCGAGACAGGATGCTGGACTAGATGGGCCCTCACTTGTCTGACCCAGCAGGGCTCTTCTTGTGTTCTTAAGAAGGTGTCATCCTCTATGCCCAGTGGTCATCCATCCAGAGGAACTGGTTGGCCACCATATGAGACAGGATGCTGGACTAAAGGGGCTATTGGTCTGATCCAGCAGGTCTCTTCATATGTTCTTAAGAAGGCCTCAGCCTGTATGCCCTGTGGTTGGACCTCCAGAGGAACTGGTTGGCCACCGTGTGAGACAGGAGGCTGGACTAGATGGACCACTGGTCTGATCCAGCAGGGATCTTCTTATGTTCTTATGAAGGTGTCAACCTCTATGTCCTGTGGTTGGCCAGCCAGAGGAACAGGTTGGCCACTATGTGGGACAGAAAGCTGGACTAGATGGACCCTCACTGGTCTGATCCAGCAGGGCTCTTCTTATGAAGGCCTCAGCCTCTATGCCCTGTTGTTGGACCTCCAGAGGAACTGGTTGGCCACTGCATGAGAGGATGCTGGACTAGATGAAACACTGGTCCGATCCAGCAGGGCTCTTCTTATGTTCCCCATGCCTCGTTACCGCATTGCCAGCATGCTGAGCTAGTCAGCTGGGTTGGTCTATGTGAGCTCCAGTCTTATAAAATAACACGGGTGAGGAGAGATGACAAAGGGAACTCTTTCTCCCTCTCCCAATGTACTAGAACTTGAGGGCATCCAATGAGGCAATGGGCAGTAGGTTCGGATAGACAAAAGGAGAGTGATTAAAATGTGGAATTCGCTGCCAGAGGATGTCGTGATGGCCACATGAAGGCCAAGTTCAGACTGAAGCGGGAGCGAATCGTGGCAAAAAAGCCCCAGAACAGTTTTTCCCGGTCACACTGTGCCAACTGATGTGGGAACATACCGGGGAGGAGGCCTGAGGGAGCATTCAAACTGTTGGCCTGAAGGCATAGCTTTCTGTTTCACTAATCTGGAGATATGCGCTTATGCGCATGAGCTCTTATGTATATCAGCGCATATGCGCATGAGCACACAATCAAAATCGTGGATTTTAGCATTCACTGTGTTGGTGCAGGATATATGTAGGATAGACACGCTTTCTGGGGTTTGATACCACTTTTAACAGGTATCTTTTAAACTTGGGAACGAAGCGTTACAAGACAGGTTGAGTAGGCCAGACAGATGTGCCTGTGTGAACGCCCCCTTTAATCCGCTTGTGAAGTGTTGCTGAAACGCACCTCTCTCGGGGCAAACTGCCAGTCTGAACTCGGCCGAATAAACAGCTTTAAAAAGGGATTAGACAGATTCGTGGAGGATAAGTCTGTCAAAGGCTAGTAGCTGTGGGGACTGAGTGAAACCTCCACATTCAGAGGCACTAAACTTCTGAATCCCAGAGACAGCAGGCAACATGAAGAAAGGTTAAAACGCTTGGGGCTCTTTAGCTTGGGGCTCTTTAGCTTGGAGAAACGATGGCTGAAGGGTGACATCATCGAGGTTGATAAGATTATGCATGTGATAGAGCAGGTCGAGGAAGAAGTCCTTTTCTCCCTTTCTCACAGTACAAGAACTCGTGGGCACTCCATGAAATTGCTGAGCAGTCGGGTTAGAACAGATAAAAGGAAATACTTCTTCACAGGAGGTGGTGGCAGCTACAAGCATGGGCAGTTTCAAGAGGGAATTAGATAAACATCTGGAGCAGAGGTCCACCAGTGGCTATTAGCCACAGGGTATAGATGGGAACTCTCAGTCTGGGGCAGGTGATGCACTCTATTCTTGGTGCTGGAGGGGGCAGCAGTGGGAGGGGGCTTCTAGTGTCCTGGTCCCACTGCTGGACCTCCTGAGGGCACCTGGTATATTTTGGCCGCTGTGTGACAGAGTGTTGGATTAGATGGGCCATTGACCTGTTTCAACATTGGCTTCTCTTATGTTCTTATGTTCTTAACATCAGTGGAAGGCCACGGCCTCTGTGCCCTGTTGTTGGCCCTTCAGAGGAACTGGTTAGCCACAGGATGGTGGACTAGATAGACTTTCATTGGTCTGATCCTGTCATTTGATGTCTCATTGGGAGGGTTTCCTGTCATCTGGTGCACCACGTTCAAAGTGTAGCTTTCAAAACAACAATTTATTTTTATTTATGTTCAGGTATTTCTATTCCATTCTTCAAAACTCCTAACCACTTTACCTACCATAAAGTACTGAAGAGTCTTCCATAGTTTGGCCACCATGAACATCATCCCCACCAGCACTTTAAAATTCTTCAGAAGCCAATTCTTAAAGGCCAGAAGGTCACCAGTCCCTTCTGCAACTGTGAAGCTACAGGTGAAGTCGCCCTCTCTTTCACTGGTTGCCACCTGCACCTCCCAGTGAGAGGGAACCAACGGCAAAGATGTCTGGAAGGTCTTGGGGTCCAATTGGGTCTATACCTGCAGTGGCAACCAGACACTTATGATCATGGAGGGCTTTAAAGGACACCTCTGACCCCTTGAATTGAACCTGGAAGCAAATTAGTCACTGATGTTGCTGCTTTAGAACTCTTCTAATATGCACAAACTTGCTTTAGTGTAGTGGTTAAGTGCGCGGACTCTAATCTGGGAGAACCGGGCCTGATTCCCCACTCCTCCACTTGCACCTGCTGGATGACCTTGGGCAAGCCATAGTTCTGGCACAGCTGTTCTTGAAAAAGAGCAGCTTCTGTCAGAGTTCTCTCAGCCCCGCCTACCTCACAGGGGTGTCTGTTGTGGGGAGGGGAAGGGAAAGGAGTTTGTAAGCTGCTCTGAGACTCCTTTGGGCAGTGAAGGGTGGGGTATAAATCCAATATCCTCCTACTCCTCCTCTTCTTCTTCCTGGCTGGATGACCTTGGGCAAGCTGTAGTTCTGATAAGAGCTGTTCTTGAAAAAGAGCAGTTTCTGTCAAGAGCTCTCTCAGCCCCGCCTACCTCACAGGGTGTCTGTTGTGGGGAGGGGAAGGGAAAGGAGTTTGTAAGCTGCTCTGAGACTCCTTTAGGTAGTGAAGGGCGGGGTATAAATCCAATCTCTCCTCTTCTTCTTCTACCTCACAGGGTGTCTGTTGTGGGGAGGGGAAGGGAAGGGAGTTTGTCAGCCACTCTGAGACTTCCTTGGGTAGTGAAGGGCAAGGGGTATAAATCTAATCTCTTCTTCTTCTTCTTCTACCTCACAGGGTGTCTGTTGTGGGGAGGGGAAGGGAAAGGATTTTGTAAGCCCCTCTGAGACTTCTTTGGGTAGTGAAGGGCGGGGTATAAATCCAATCTCTTCTTCTTCTACCTCACAGGGTGTCTGTTGTGGGGAGGGGAAGGGAAGGGAGTTTGTAAGCCCCTCTGAGACACCTTTGGGTAGTGAAGGGCGGGGTATAAATCCAATCTCTTCTTCTTCTACCTCACAGGGTGTCTGTTGTGGGGAGGGGAAGGGAAGGGAGTTTGTAAGCCCCTCTGAGACACCTTTGGGTAGTGAAGGGCGGGGTATAAATCCAATCTCCTCCTCCTCCTCCTCCTCCTCCTCCTTCTTCCTCCTCCTACTGTGAGCAGTGAAGAAGCTGAATTCTTCCATGGGGGAAGTTTCCAAGCTGTCTTCAGTAGAGCGCATTTGAGGTACCGTGGTGGACCACCCTGACCAGATCCCCGGAGCTGCTTCCAGGTCTGCTGATGCCCTGGCATGCCCTGTACTCCGGCATGGTGGAAAGTGTCCAGCCCCCAGCGAGTGGCGTCTTCAAGTGGGACGCAAGACGTACCACAGATACCCCACTGCTTTTCGGAGGATTGGAAAAGCAGCACTCTTCTTTTTGTGGGTATGGAAGGCAAGATTTAATCCACTGTTTTCCCAGCACTGAGCGGACCAGACGGGTTCCTTCCTTGTAGGGCACAGAGGGCAAATGCATAGGCAGGGTTGCCAGCCTCCAGGCAGGGCCTGGGGATCTCCCGTTTTTACAACCGCTCTCCAGCTGGCAGAGATTAGCTCCCCTGGAGAAAAGGGCTGCTTTGGGGGGGGGGCTCTGTGGCATTGCACCCTGCTGAGGCCCCTCCCCTCCCCAAACGCCGCCCTCTCCCAGCTCCACCCCTCAAAGACTCCAGGTATTTTCCAACCCAGACCTGGCAACCCTGGCAAAAGAGGGCAGCGTTAGGGACACGAGATGGTCAGCCAGTTGGGTCCTGTGTGAAAACGTTGCCTTTCCTGGCTCGCTGGGTGGGTGGGTGTCTCTGCCTGCATGCCTGCATATCTGCAGGAGAGGGCGGCCTTTTGTGGTTTCATTTTGGCTCAGCTGTGGATTCTAGGAATCACACTCTTCAAACATAGCCTGTAGCCTCCTGGGAATGCAAAAAGCTTTTATTTACTAGTATAAGGATTAGGATCAGTGTTCTCTCTCAGCTGAGTGAGTGTGAGCTAGCTCGCAGTTTTTTAGCCTCCCGTGCACCCATTTCTGCCTTCGCTCAGGAAGGAAGGGCTCCAGAGCAGACTAATTTATGCAGCAGCCAACTGGCTCGCTCACAACTTGAATGCCAGCCACCCACAAAGTAGGATTTTTGCTCACAAGGCGCCACAGCTTAGAGGGAGCGTTGATGAGGAACCACTAGAATGCGGACTCAGCAGTGACCAAGGCTGTTTCTCTGAGCCTGGCCCCATCCACCCACCCTGCCCCACCCCACCCCGCCAGCCATTCCAGGCCCAGACATTCAGCCCCAGGCAAAACAACACCTTGGGGAAGGTGGGGGGGGCGGACGATGTTAGGAGTGCCTTGTTGATACAGCAAGACGGATTGAGCTGCAGGGAGGGGAACTCTGGCTAACAAAGGTGACCTGGGCGCTGCCCCTCCCAGCATCCACGTCCCATCCCTGCCCCCTGCCCCCTCCCAGGGCTTATAACCTGGCCCGTCCTGGCTTGGAGACCCAGTTCCCTTCTGGCAGCACCATGAAGTTGGGGCTCGTTCTTCTCCTCGTGGGGCTCCTTGTGGGACTTCTGGGACCGGAGCCTTCGGAGGCAGCTCCAACGACGCAGGCCCCAGGCGGAGGTGAGTGCAGAACAGCCATGGGGTGACCCAGAAGCACCACAAGGACCCTGCAGTTCCCACTGGTGGGGCACGGGGGTCGGGGTGAGTCCTAAACCATACCCACAAAAATCAAAGGCACAGATACAGAATGGGAGGGACTTGGCTCGACAGCAGCACATGTGAAAGAGATCTGGGTGTTCTGGTTGATCACAAGCTCAACATGAGCCTGCAGTGCAATGTGGCTGTGAAGAAAGCTAATGCAATCTTGGGAGGCATTAACAGAAGAAGCCTTGTGTCCAGATCATGGGAGATGGTGGTTCCGCTCCATTCTGCTATGATCAGGCCTCACCTGGAGTCCTGTGTCCAGTTCTGGGCACCACATTTTAGGAAGGATGTTGACAAGCTCGAGCGTGTCCAGAGGAGGGCGACCAGGATGGTGAAAGGGTTGGAATCCAAGTCTTATGAGGAAAGGCTGGAAGAGTTGGGTCTGTTTAGCTTGGGAAAGAGAAGGCTTAGAGGGGACATGATGGCAGTCTTCTAGTATTTGAAGGGCTGTCATGTAAAAGATGGAGCAGATCTATCCTCTCTTGCTCCAGATTGCAAGACTAGATCTAATGGGTGGAAATTGCAAGGGAGTCCTTACTGGCTAATTATCAGGAGAAACTTCCCAACTTTAAGAGTGGTTGAGCAGTGGAACGGTCTGCCTCGGGAGGTGGTGGATGCTCCTTCACTGGATGTTTTCAAGCGGAGGCTGGTCGACCATCTTTCGGGTATGTCATAGGGCTCTCTTTCGGCTCTGCTCCTGCAGAGTGCAGGGGGTTGGACTAGATGACCTGCAATGTCCCTTCCAACTCTAACATTCTATGATTCTGTGGTACAGCGATCCAAGTGTTGGACTCCAATCTGGGAGGGCCAGGTCTGAACCCTCACTCTGCCATGGAAACCTCAGGCCAGTCACACACGCTCTCAGCCTAACCCTACCTCGAAAGGTTGTTGTGAGGGTAGAAATGGAGGTGAGGAGAACCACGTAAGCCACTTTGAGTCCCTGTTGAGGAGAGAAGGGAGGGAGGGAGGGACTTCATGTGGCATCTTCCAGACCAGCACATGGACTGTGGTGTACCCCTTCCAGGACTGCCACTCACCTGGTCAGATTCACAACCAATCTGCTCCAACAGAAGAAGAGCAGGAGGAGGAGGAGGAAGAGGAAGAAGAAGAGGAGGAGGGAGGAGGAGGAGGAAATTGGATTTATTCCCCTTGCCCTTCCCTTGGCGTCTCAGAGCGGCTTACAAACTCCTTTCCCTTCCCCACAACAGACACCTTGTGAGGTAGGCGGGGCTGAGAGAGCTCTCTCGAGAACTGCCCTTGAGAGAACAACTCTGACAGAACTGTGACCAGTGTTCCCTCTAAGCTGAGTTAGTGTGAGCTAGCTCACAGGTTTTTAGCCTCCAGGTCACGCATTGTTGTCTTAGCCCAGGAAGGGACGGCTCCAGAGCAAACTCATTTATGAAGTAGACAAATGGCTCGCTCACGACTTTAATGCCAGTAGCTCACAAAGTGGATTTTTTGCTCGCAAGACTCCACAGCTTAGAGGGAGCATTGCTTGTGACTGACCCAAGGTCACACCAGCAGCTGCATGTGGAGGAGGAGTGGGGATTCAAACCCGGTTCTCCCAGATTAGAGTCCGCCGCTCTTAACCACTCCACCAAACTGGCTCTGAAGGTGACCAAAGGAGGGCTCTGGGGAGGGTTGCCCCCTCTGGGTTGGAAAATACCTGGAGACTTTGGAGGGGCGGAGCCAGGAGAAGGCGGGGTTTGGGAAGGGGAGGAGCCTCAGCAGGGTATAATGCCAGAGAGTCCAAAGCAGCCATTTCCTCCAGGGGAATTCATCGCAGTCATCTGGAGATCAATTGTGAAAGCAGGAGATCTCCAGATGCTGCCTGGAGGTTGGCAACTCTAGCTCTGGGACGTTGCTTCAGGCAACCGTCCCCTCATCGTTCTCCCACCCAGAGCTGGGCCCGTGTCCTCTTCAAGAGACCAAGCTTTTTTCAGTTGGTGCTCCCACCTCGTGGCCTGGGTTGCCAGAAGAGCTGTGGAAGGCCTCCCCCTTGAGAGCTGTCCAGTGGAAGGCCTGCTCAGTTTTTAAGGGGTTTCTGTGTTGGCTGGGTTTGCTCCTGGATCAGTGGCCACAGGGTGGATTATTTCTTGGAGTATAACATTTTTTAAATTGGAGTTGCTGGGGGGTGGTTGGGAAGGAAGAGAGACCGTATTTTTTGTGATTTTATTATTTATTATTTTAGCCCTTCTGAGCCCCATTCTTTTTGTGGGGAAAGGGACCTAAGTCTCCTATTATATAAAAGCAATTTGGAGTGGCAAGATTCCATGCGCCTCCTCAGCCATTGGCTTGTCAGCTGCCACTCAAGACTACTTGCGTGCCATTGGCTGGGGGCTGGGTCTGCTCCTTTTCCCCGCCCACTCCCCCTTCAGCTAACGTGCCCTGTCAGAATTAGCTGCAAGGCTCACCCAGATTTCCTCCCCATGACTATGGGGGCCGAGCAAGCCAAGGGAAGGAGAGGCAATTTACACAGCCTCCCCTCCACTCTCAGAGCCAGCTTGCTCGACCTCCCTGCGCAACGGGTGGGGGGGAGGAACAAGGCCAGGCGGCTTGGCCCACCACCACCTTGAACAGGTGGGGGGAGGTGAGGCCATCCGCCTTGGCCAGCTGGCGCCTCAATCACCCGGGGGGCGGGAGGAATGATGCCAGTCATCTTGGCCCACCGGGGACTCAAGCAGCCGGGGGGGAGAAAATGGGGGCCCACAGGCCCCTAGCCAAGCTAGCGCCCGTTGTATTTATTGCTGCAACGGGCCTTCTTCCCAGTCTTATGTACATAGCAAAAACAGGCTAATGTGTCTAACTCTCCACAGTCTGAAACTGGGGGGGGGGGGATCTCTCCTGGTCCTGAAAGACATGAGCATGGAAGAGCAATTTTCTGTCTTGGGCGGCAGAGCTGCCCCAGGGGTGCCCTCTTCTACTGGCCCTCAGACTCTGCAAAGTGTCAGAAATCAGACCAGGGCTGGGAACAGGGTCTTGCACAGCAAAAGAACATAAGAGCATAAGAGCAGCCAGTGTTGGATCAGGCTAATGGCCCATCCAATCCAACACTCTGTGTCACACAGTGGCCAAACATACCAGGTGCTGCCAGGAGGTCCAGCAGTGTAAGCCGCTCTGAGACTCCTTTGGGTAGTGAAGGGCAAGGGGTATAAATCCAATCTCTTCTTGTTCTTCTTCTACCTCACAGGGTGTCTGTTGTAGGGAGGGGAAGGGAAAGGAGTTTGTCAGCCGCTCTGAGACTCCTTTGGGTAGTGAAGGGCAGGGTATAAATCCAGTCTCTTCTTCTTCTACCTCACAGGGTGTCTGTTGTAGGGAGGGGAAGGGAAAGGAGTTTGTCAGCCGCTCTGAGACTCCTTTGGATAGTGGGCGGGGTATAAATCCAATCTCTTCTTCTTCTACCTTGCAGGGTGTCTGTTGTGGGGAGGGGAAGGGAAAGGAGTTTGTAAGCCGCTCTGAGACTCCTTTGGGTAGTGAAGGGCAGGGTATAAATCCAGTCTCTTCTTCTTCTACCTCACAGGGTGTCTGTTGTAGGGAGGGGAAGGGAAAGGAGTTTGTCAGCCGCTCTGAGACTCCTTTGGATAGTGAAGGGCGGGGTATAAATCCAATCTCTTCTTCTTCTACCTTGCAGGGTGTCTGTTGTGGGGAGGGGAAGGGAAAGGATTTTGTGAGCCGCTCTGAGACTCCTTTGGGGAGTGAAGGGCGAGGTATAAATCCAATCTCTTCTTCTTCTTCTTCTACCTTGCAGGGTGTCTGTTGTGGGGAGGGGAAGGGAAAGGATTTTGTGAGCTACTCTGAGACTCCTTTGGGTAGTGAAGGGTGGGGTATAAATCCAATCTCTTCTTCTTCTTCTTCTACCTCGCAGGGTGTCTGTTGTGGGGAGGGGAAGGGAAAGGATTTTGTGAGCTGCTCTGAGACTCCTTTGGGTAGTGAAGGGCGGGGTATAAATCCAATCTCTTCTTCTTCTTCTACCTCACAGGTGTCTGTTGTGGGGAGGGGAAGGGAAGGGAGCCGCTCTGAGACTCCTTTGGGGAGTGAAGGGCAGGGTATAAATCCAATCTCTTCTTACATAAGAACATAAGAGAAGCCAATGTTGAATCAGGCCAATGGCCCATCTAGTCCGACACTCTGTCACACAGCGGCCAAAATATACCAGGTGCCATCAGGTGGTCCAGCAGTGGGGCCAGGACACTAGAAGCCCTCCCACTGCTGCCCCCTCCAGCACCAAGAATAGAGTGCCCCAGACTGAGAGTTCCCATCTATACCCTGTGGCTAATAGCCACTGATGGATTTCTGCTCCATATGTTTATCTAATTCCCTCTTGAAACTGTCCATGCTTGCAGCTGCCACCACTTCCTGTGGCAGTGAATTCCATGTGTTAATCACTCTTCTTCTTCTTCTACCTCGCAGGGTGTCTGTTGTGGGGAGGGGAAGGGAAAGGGAGTTTATAAGCCGCTCTGAGACTCCTCTGGGTAGTGAAGGGCGGGGTATAAATCCAATCTCTTCTTCTTCTTCTTTCTTCCCCTGGTCCTGCAGTCCTGACTGGCAGCACGCTCAAGAGTGTGGCAGGGCCGGAGGAGGCAGGTGGGCAGCAGGCAGAGGTGGGACGTCACCAGCAGGGGCCTTTCAAACTTTAGCAGAAGCTCTGCTGACAGAAGAGTCAGCTGAGGTCCAAGAGGGCTCTCTTCTGCCCTTTGAAAATCTAACCTCCAGTCTCTTTAAGACTGCAACCCCCCCCCTTCTTGTTGCTGAACTCTGAATACAGAAGAGTCCTATTTCTGGACTTGAAAATCCTTGGTGCTGTTTGCCAGCTTAACAAGAGCCAGTCTCTGAAAGCCAGTATAGTTCAGTGGCTACAGCTCAGGACTTGGCTCTAAGAGGAAACACTATAAGAACCTCAGAAGAGCCCTGCTGGATCAGACCAATGAGGGTCCACCTAGCCCAGCATCCTGTCTCAAATAGGGGCCAACCAGTTCCTCTTCAGGGCCAACAACAGGGCAGAGAGGCCGAGGCCTTCATAAGAACCTCAGAAGAGCCCTGCTGGATCAGACTGGTGAGGGTCCATCTAGTCCAGCCTCCTGTCTCACACAGTGGCCAGCCAGTTCCTCTGGAGGGCCAACAACAGGGCAGAGAGGCCAAGGCCTTCATAAGAACCTCAGAAGAGCCCTGCTGGATCAGACCAGTGAGGGTCCATCTAGTTCAGCCTCCTGTCTCAAATAGGGGCCAACCAGTTCCTCTTCAGGGCCAACAACAGGGCAGAGAGGCCCAGAGAGGCTCAGAAGAGCCCTGCTGGGTCAGACCAGGGAGGGTCCACCTAGTCCAGCATATCCCGGCTCACAGAGTGGCCAGCCAGTTCCTCTGGAGGGCCATCAACAGGGCAGAGAGGCCGAGGCCTTCATAAGGACATCAGAAGAGCCGTGCTGGATCAGACCAGGGAGGGTCCATCTAGTCCAGCATATCCCATCTCACAGAGTGGCCAGTCAGTTCCTCTGGAGGGCCAACAACAGGGCAGAGAGGCCAAGGCCTTCATAAAGACATCAGAAGAGCCCTGCTGGATCAGACCAGTGGGATGAGGTTCGACGTCTCTGTGGGCCCTACAGGAATATCACAGCAAGAAAGCTGGAGGATGGGAGGAACTCCCGGTGCGTACACAAGAGGAACTTCGCCTCGAAACCAGAGGATGGTCCTTTGAGCTTAGGCTGCTGATCTCTGCCGTTCAGCATTCTGTACTGCTGCATTGGGTAGCCAGGCACCCCAGGGAAGCTGACAACAAGCTTTTCGCCTGACTTGGCAAGAAGGATCCACCCATTCATTTCCCCTCCAGATACTCAGCATCCAGCTCCACACGCCACCATCCCCTTGGGGGGATGTGCTAACCAGAAACTCCACGGGCCGGTGCTTCTCTAAGGCCGTGAAGGACTCCCTTCTGTTTGCTCTGCAACTGTCACTCCTCCGCTTCCGCAGGTGATTCCCTGCTCTAGTTTCGGAGACAGAGCCCACAAGCTGCCCTCATCTGTCACTCTCCACCCCCCCATCTTTTTTTTCCTTCCATCGAAAGGCATCAGCTCCCCACTCGGGCTTTGCAGCCTGCCAGCCTCGACAAACTGGTTGCTTTGCGTCCCGAGCGCAAACAAGGGCAGGGCTGCCCGTGAGCAGGAAGTCCTTTTATTCCCGTGGGCAGGAATGCAGACATCACAGCAAAAGTCAACCTCTGGATACACCCCAAGTCCCCATTGCAAACACCGCAACCTGGACTGTGTCCATACGGGGTGGGTGTGTGGGGTGGGGTGGCCCTTGGCCAACCAGTCTGGTCCGTCCTGCCCGTTCCCCCTGCAATGAAGTCCCCGGGGGCTGGTCGTTTGGCCACAGGGTCTGCTCTGCTGGAAAAGGGGGGGTCATTACCTAGGGGAGGAGGCACACATGAAGAGTGAGCAGAATCAGAAATGGACTTCAAGCTCAGTGTTACGCACTCCTCTTTACTACAAATGTGTGTGTTTGTGTCTCTGTGTGAAGTGTTACCAAGTCAACCCTATGAATGCATCACATCCCAAACATCCAATTGTTAACAGTCTTGTTCAGGTCTTGCAGACTCAGGGTAGTGGCTTCCTGGATGAAGTCAGTCCATCTTGGAGGGGCCAGGGCTCAGTGGCAGAGCATCTGCTTGGTGTTCAGAAGGTCCCAGGTTCAATCCCCGGCATCTCCAGTTAAAAGACCTGGCAGTAGCTGATGGGGAAGGACCTCCGCCTGAGACCCTGGAGACCCTCCGCCAGTCTGAGTGGACAATACTGACCTTGGTGGACCAAGGGGGGTCTGATTCAGTAGAAGACAGATTCAGGTGTCCATGTTAGGTCTTCTTTTCCTGCCATGTCCAACTTCTCTTAGTTATTGTCTTTCTCAGTGACTCGCGTCTTTTCATGATGTAAGGTAAAGGGTAAAGGTTTCCCTTGCTCGAAAGCCAGTCAAATCCAACTCTAGGGTTGCAGTGCTCCGTTTCCAAGCCGAAGAGCCAGTGTTGTCCAAAGACGTTTTCCATGGACATGTGGCCGGCGTGACTAGATGCCGAGGCACACGGGGAACGCTGTTACCTTCCCAACGAAACGGGACCTATTTATCTACTTGCAGCTTCTTGCTTTCGAACTGCTAGGTTGGCAGCAGCCAGGGCCAGAGACGGGAGCTCACTCCGTCATGCGGCACTCGGGTCTCGAACTGCTGAACTACCAACTTTCCAGCCTGCAGTTCAGCATCTTAACCACTGAGCCACCACAATACAAAGCTCAATAGCCTCAGTTTAGTCATTTTAGCTTCTAGGGAGAATTTAGGTGTGACTGGACCTACGACCCACTCACTTGTCTTTTTTGGTACCTGTAAAACTCACCTCCCGCGCCGCACTGCAAATAAATTGACTTTCTTCCGGTCAGCTTTCTTTGTAGTCCAACTTTCATGCCCCTGCATTGTGATGGGGAACACTCTGGTAGCACCCAAGTGGCCAAAGAGATTTGGTGACTCTGGCAAGCTTCTACCCAGAAAATCTTGTTGTTCTATAAGGTGCAACTAAACTCCTATAGGCTATGTGGAAATGGGAGTGCATGAAGTAATGTTGATAGCAGCTACTTATGCAAACACCGAATGGTAACATGTTTGACAAATGTTTACTCATAATCCCTGGCTGACTGGTTTGTTTACTGTTTGTTTATACCGTTGGTAACAGAGTTGACACGCAGGTGTGTGAAGGACTTGGGTATGTCCAGGGTTCAATTGGAACATGCCGGGGTGAAGCACTTTGGTTTGCTTGTAGGGATGCCGCGAGTTTCTCACAAAACGTCTTCAGCAGGCAAGTTTCCTGCATTCAAATGTGGCGATCAGACGTGAGCCAAGCACCCCGTCTGTTCGGTTCATGGCGAACAGCTTGAATGCCGGCCGAAAGGGTGTACAGTGGGCTGTTCAGAACTGACCACGTAAAACGCTGCCCTTCGAAACAGACCGGCAGCCATCAAGGACAGCTTAGACAAACGCCAAACCATGAAAGGTTTTAAAAGCACGGCTTTTAGTTATGACTGATTTGTATTTTTAATTGATTCGACCGTCTGCAGTTCGATCCTGATGCGTAATTTTGTGTCGTTCAACGTGTCCTGTTAACACGTCTGCTTTGCTTCAGTTCTGCTTTTTAGACTTCTGGTTGGTTCTGCAACCCTAATCCTGTTGCATCGGTTATCGAATGTCCCATTGCATTGACTCACTCTGCGCAATCCGCTTGGCATCCCAGTGAGAAAAGCAGATTATAATTAATGTAAATAAATAAAATAAATAAACAAGCATTTTCCCAACATTCCCCACTTGCTGTGAACCAGAGGGCTTTTTTAAAAAGAATTAACTATTGAGAAAATGAGCACATTCTAACTATCTATTTATTTATTTAAAACATTTCCTAGCCACCTTCCTTCTTTACAGAGCTCAAGGGGGGCAACATCATCAATGAAACACATGCACTAAAATACATTAAAAATATGAAAAACTAAAATCTAAAAATCACAACTCAGGGCTGCTGGTGAACGTAACCAAATGCAGTCCCAAATAAAACCATCTTCGGCTTCCTCCTAAGGACTGAAAGGGAGGTGAGCCAGGCAGACCTCTGTGGGGAGTTGCTGTTGTTCAGTCGCACAGTCAAGTCCGACTCTTCGCCACCCCATGGACCCCATCATGCCAGGCCCTCCTGTCTTCCACCGTGCTCTGGAATTTGCTTCATTGCATATTCATTGCATCGAGAACACTGTCCAACCATCTCATCCTTTGCCATCCCCTTCTTTGGTGTAGTGGTTAAGTGTGTGGACTCTAATCTGGGAGAACCGGGTTTGATTCCCCACTCCTCCACTTGCACCTGCTGATGTGACCGTGGGCAAGCCATAGTTCTGAAAAGAGCTGTCCTTGAAAAAGAGCAGTTTCTGTCAGAGCTCTCCCAGCCCCACCTACCTCCCAGGGTGCCTGCTGTGGGGAGGGGAAGGGAAAAGAGTTTGTAAGCCACTCTGCGACTCCTTTGGGTAGTGAGGGTGGGGTATAAATCCAATCTCCTCCTCTTCTTCCTCTTCTTCTTCTTCCTTTAATCTTTCCCAGCATCAGGGTCCTCTCCTGTGAGTTGCTCATTTGGGGGCCAAAGTATTTGAGCCTCAGCTTCAGGATCTGGCCTTCCAGGGAACAGTCAGGGTTGATTTCTTTTAGGATTGACTGATTTGATCTCCTTGCGTGGTTAAGTGCGTGGACTCTTATCTGGGAGAACCGGGTTTGATTCCCCACTCCTCCACTTGCACCTGCTGATGTGACCTTGGGTCAGTCACAAGCTCTGGCACAGCTGTTCTCTCAAGGACAGTTTGTGTTAGAGTTCTCTCAGCCCCGCCTACCTCACAGGGTGTCTGTTGTGGGGAGGGGAAGGGAAAGGAGTTTGTCAGCTGCTCTGAGACGCATTTGGGCTGTGAAGGGCGGGGTATAAATCCAAACTCTTCTTCTTCTTGCAGTCCAAGGGACTCTCAAGAGTCTTCTCCAGCACCATAATTTGAAAGAATGTATTCTTCAGCACTCGGCCTTCCTTATGGTCCAACTCTCGCAGCCATACATTACTACGGGGAATACTGCTTTGACCATGCGGACTGTTGTTGGCCGAGTTAGGAGACAGCTCCATAATTGTGGGGCTCCCCAAATGGGCTTCTTTGACTGATGGGGCAGTCCGGAGAGTCTCTTCCTGTGATCGTCATTCCCAGTAGGGTTGCCATCCTCGAGGTGGTGGCTGGAGGCCTCCTGGGATTACAAGTGGTCTCCAGGTGACAGAGAGATCAGTTCCCCTGGAGAAAAGGGCTACTTTGGAAAGTGGGCTCTATGGTATTGTACCCCACTGAGGCCCCTGTCCTCCCCAACCCTGCCATCCTCAGGGTCCACCCCCAAAACCTCCAGGTATTTCCCACCCCAAAGCTGGCAACCCTGATTCCCAGGCTGGAACATAGGAGGGAAATGGCCCTTCAGACACCCTGGTCCTCCCAGCCATGCAGGGCTTTGGAGATCGAAACCAACACCCAGAACTATTTTTGGGCAGGAACGCACAGGAACGGAGTTCCGGCTGGCTCCCAAGTTGGCCACACCCAGCAGGAACTCATTAGCATAATAGGCCACACCCAACAGCAGGAACTCATTAGGACTGGCTACATTAGGGCTGTGTGGCCTAACATGCAAAGCAGTTCCTGCTACAAAAAGAGCAACAAACAAGGTAAACAGAATAAGAAGCAAAAGGTGGGTGTGGCTGGATGACCACACTCATGGTAACATGGGGGTGTGGCCTAATATGCTAATGAGCCGTGCTGTCAGGGGTGTGGCCTAATATGCTAATGAGTTCCTGCGGTTGGGTGTGGCCTATTATGCTAATGAGTTCCTGCTGGGCTTTTTCTACAAAAAACGCCCTGCCAACACCCAACCCCAGTCTGAAGCCAAACTGAAACAGCTCCAGAAAACCAGCCTGTTCCAGGAGCCCCCTGGAGCTGAGAAGCAGCCGCCCACCCTGCCCAGGAATGGAAGATTGGAGACCGGCCAGCAGTTCTCCAACACAGTAGAGCTCAGGGAGTTTTTTTTTTCCAGAACAGGTCTGATCACTGCCTCCTTCAGCATGAACGGCACAACTCCTGCTCTCAAGGAAGCGGGGAAGGGCTGTGGCTCAGTGGCAGAGCATCGGCTTTGCATGCAGAAGGCCCCAGGTTCAATCCCGGCTTCTCCAGTTAAAGGATCTGGTCAGTGGTGATGGGAAAGACCTCTGCCTGAGACTCCAGAGAGCCACTGCCAGTCTGAGTAGGCAATACTATCCTTGATGGGCTGAGGGTAAGAACACAAGAGAAGCCAATGCTGGATCAGGCCAATGGCCCATCCAGTCCAACACTCCCTGTCACACAGTGGCCAAAAATACCAGGGGCCATCAAGAGGTCCAGCAGTGGGGCCAGGACACCAGAAGCCCTCCCACTGTTGCCCCCCCCAAGCACCAAGAACACAGAGCATCACTTGCCCCAGACTGAGAGCTCCCATCTATACCTTGTGGCTAATAGCCACTGATGGACCTCTGCTCCATAGGTTTCTCCAATTCCCTCTTCTAAGGGAAGGGAACATAAGAGAAGCCAGTGTTGGATCAGGGCAACAGCCCATCCAGTCCAACACTCTTCTGTGTCACACAGTGGCCAAAAATACCAGGGGCCATCAGGAGGTCCACCAGCGGGGCCAGGACACCAGAAGCCCTCCCACGGCTGCCCCCCCGCAAGCACCAAGAACACAGAGCATCCCTTGCCCCAGACCGAGAGCTCCTCTCTATACCTTGTGGCTAAGAGCCGCTGATGGACCTCTGCTCCAGGTGTTCATCCAATTGCCTCTTGCAGCCGTCACCACCTCCTGTGGCAGGGCCTGATTCAGTATAAGGCAGGTTCATGTATTCACGTAAGCAGGGCTTTTTTTCTAGAAAAAGCCCAGCAGGAACTCATTCGCATAACAGGCCACACCCAACAGCAGAAACTCATTAGCATATCAGGCCACACCCCTGACAGCACATCTCCCTCCCAAGATCGGCTTCCCCAGGTGCCTCGCAGCTCCCCAACGAGGGGAGTAAGTTTAAACTGCCTTCCCTCCCTGGATCGGCTTGGCTTCCCCAGGCACCCCATGGCTTGTGAGGCACCTGGGGAACCCGGGGGGGGGAGGCTGTAGGCGTGGCCATCTCCAAAGCCAGCCGGAACTCCCCTCCTGTGCGTTCCTGTCCCAAAATAGCCCTGCAGATAAGCATTTACCACTCCCCTGACCCACTCGGCCAGCCCTGCTCTGGCAGCTTTTATCAGCCAGGAAGGGCAAGGATCACGAAGGCAGGTGGAAGGTCTCACGTCTCCAGGGATCTTGTCCATCTCCTCAGCTTTCACAAACTGAAAGGCACCCATAGAAATTAGATGAGCAGGTGCCAAAGGTACATTGTCGGAATATGCGTCTGTGGCCACCATCTCTGAATTCCCAGCTTCCACTGCAGAAATTCCTACAGTTGGGGAAATGTTGTACCACTTTAGATAAACATATGGAGCAGAAGTCCATCAGTGGCTCTTAGGCACAAGGTATAGATGGGAACTCTCAGTCTGGGGCAGGTGATGCACTCTATTCTTGGTGCTGGAGGGGGCAGCAGTGGGAGGGCTTCTAGTGTCCTGGCCCCACTGCTGGACCTCCTGATGGCCCCTGGTATATTTTGGCCGCTGGGTGACACAGGGTGTTGGACTGGATGGGCCATTGGCCTGATCCAACACTGGTTTCTCTTATGTTCTTACAAGAAGGGATTGGATAAACATCTGGAGCAGAGGTCCATCAGTGGCTCTTAGCCACAAGGTATAGATGGGAACTCTCAGTCTGGGGCAGGTGATGCACTCTATTCTTGGTGCTGGAGGGGGCAGCAGTGGGAGGGCTTCTGGTGTCTTGGCCCCACTGCTGGACCTCCTGAGGGCACCTGGTATTTTTGGCCCCTGTGTGACAAGAGTGTTGGACTAGGTGGGCCATTGGCCTGATTCAACATTGGCTTCTCTTATGTTCTTATGTTATGTTCTTATGTTGGCCCCAGCTGAAAGAACAGATGATTGTCTAATAAGAGGAGGAGGAGGTTGGATTTATACCCTGCCCTTCACTCGGGAGTCTCAGAGCGGCTTACAAACTCCTTTCCCTTCCCCTCCCCACAACAGGCACCCTGTGAGGTAGGTGGGGCTGAGAGAGCTCTGACTGAGAACTGCTCTTGAGAGATCAGCTCTGAGAGAACTTGTGACTGACCCAAGGTCACACCAGCAGCTGCAAGTGGAGGAGTGGGAGGTCGAACCTGGTTTGCCCAGATTAGAGTCCGCGCACTTAACCACTACACCAAACTGCATTGCTAGGGAGGAATACAGAGAAGCAGCCTGTTGGATGCCGTAAGGTTGCCAGTTCTGGGTTGGGAAATACCTGGAGGTTTGGGGGGTGGAACCTGAGGAGGGTGGGGTTTGGTGAGGGGAGGGAGTAGAATGGGGATAGGACACCACACAGTCCACCCTCCAAAGCAGCCAAGTTCTCCGGGGCAACTGATCTCTATTGTCTGGAGATTAGTTGTCAAAGCAGGAGATATCCAGCCCCCACCTGGAGGTTGGCAACTGTATTGGGCCAGTAGAGAGTCAGCTGGGGGTAGTGGTTAAAGAGCAGCAGACTTTAATCTGGGAGAACCAGGTCTGATTCTCCACTCCTCCACGTGCAGCCAGCTGGGTGACCTTGAGCCAGTCACAAGTTCTCTCAGAGCTCTCTCAGCCCCATCTACCTCACAGGGTGTCTGTTGTGGGGAGAGGAAGGGAAAGGAGATTGTCAGCCACTCTGAGACTCCTTCAGATAGTGAAGGGCGGGGTATAAATCCAACTGTTCCTCTTCGGAACAGCCACAAATGACTCAGTGAGCAGTTGAGCTGGCAATTGAAAGAAAAAAGCTCCCTATTCTCCACCGGCTGAAAGGACATGACCATGAGCGGAACGGGCGGGTTTTCATTCATTCATTTATCTGCTCTATTTAAACCCCGACTTTCTCTCTGAGGCTCAAGGAAGGTTACATAGTGTAAACAGGGCAATCAAAGAGCATGAGTCACCCAGCAATACTCTCTCCTTACTCCGTATTGTGCTGTACAATACTTCAAGAGAGCAATCCTGTCCCCCGCCCAACCTCCTCTTCTCTAGACAGAACATTCCCATGTCCCTCGGCCTTTCCTCACAGGGCTTCTTGGTCTCCAGGCCCCCGATCATCCTTTTAACATAAGAACATAAGAGAAGCCAATGTTGAATCAGGCCAATGGCCCATCCAGTCCAACACATAATCTTATAAACCTCGATCCTGTCACCCCTCAGCCGTCGTTTCTCCAAGCTAAAGAGCCCCAAGCATTTTAACTTTTCTTCATAGGGAAAGTGTTCCAACCCTTTGATCATTCTAGTTGCCCTTCTCTGCACTTTTCCCAAAGCTATAATATCCTTTTTGAGATGTGGCGACCAGAACATTTGGCGTTCTCCTGCTGTGCACCTGCCCCAAGTTTTCCCCATCCCTTTTGAAGGGAGGCCTCCAGAACTGCACACAAGACTCCAGGTGCGGCCTGACCAATGCCGTGTACAGCGGGGACTATGACGTCTTGCAATTTGGATGTTATGCCTCTGTTGATATACCCCAAGATCGCATTAGCCTTTTCTGTCGCTGCGTCACACTGGCTGCACCTGCACTGTGGCTCCATCCCCAAGAGCTCTGTTACAATGGTGGGGGAGAGCAGGAGCCTTTCCCCCCAAAGAACTAAAGTATGCTGAAGCGAAGTAGCATTTCTGGTGGGCTGTGTCTCCTACGTTGCTGCCCCTGAAAACTTTTCCAGCTCTGTTCAACTTGCCCTGCCCACACTGACTCCATATCTGTGGGTTCCTTCAACCTGGGTTGGTCTGGCCAGGCCAATCCAAAGTGTTAGGGTTCAGCTGTGATTTGAAACCAGGGTAGGCACTCCATGCAGTAATCCAAGATGACTCTCACCCTTCAAGACTGTGGTGAGATGGGACTTGCAAATACTCATTCCTGCCCTAGGAAGGAGTGAGAAAGCCTCCTGCCCCCCCCTTCTTCCGAAGCACTGCCACCAACAAACCAGTTTTGGGGCTGTAGCAAGGTACTTCACTCCTGCACCCAATTAGAGAGTCAGGGCCAAATAGGTCCAGAAGGACTTTGCCTATTCAAACCATTTAGCAGCAGAGTTCTCCAGGATTTATTTATGAAAGGCTGTCTATCAGCCTTTAAATCTGGTAATTGTTGTTGTTGTTCAGTCGCACAGTCGAGTCCGACTCTTGGTGACCCCATGGACCAGATCACGCCAGGCCCTCCTGTCTTCTGCTGTCCGCTGAAGTTTGCTCAATTTCATGTTCGTTGCATCGATGACACTGTCTAACCATCTCATCCTTTGCCGTCCCCTTCTTCTTTGACCTTCAGTCTTTCCCAGCATCAGGATCTTCTCCAGTGAATGCTCCCTTCTCATTTGGTGGCCAAAGTATTTGAGCTTCATCTCCAGTCTCTGGCCTTCCAGGGAGCAATCAGGGTTGATTTCTTTTAGGATTGACTGATTTGATCTCCTTGCAGTCCAAGGGACTCTCAAGAGTCTTCTCCAGCACCATAGTTCAAAAGAATCTATTCTTCGGCGCTCGGCCTTCCTTATAGTCCAACTCTCGCAGCCATACATTGCTACGGGGAATACCATTGCTTTGACCATGCAGACTTTTGTTGGCAGGGTGATGTCTCTGCTTTTTATCATGCTGTTTGCCATTGCTTCCCTCGCAAGGAGCAGGCATCTTTTAATTTCATGGTTGCAGTCACCATCTGCAGTGATCTGGGATCCCAGGAATGTGAAGTTTGTCAAATCTGGTAATACAGACCAGCAAACCAGATGGGAAAACTTCAGGTGCTTTATCTTTTACTGGGAAAAAAAGAAATAATTTCCTTTATTAGACAAGACAGTCAGACGTACGGGCCTGTGAAAATCAACCCTACAAATACTGTAAAAACAAGTGCTAGAATCATCAAACTTCCTAACATTGCTTAATCATATTATAGTGAGTAACAGTTTTAAACGCAAAGCAGGTTTCAGGTTTTTGCCTCACTGCTTTTAGGGATTATCAAATAAGCCCAAGTCACAGGCACACACCCAGAAATCTCACCTAATCTTTCTCTGAAAATTCCATCCAGAGAAGTTTTATTTACTTATCATGGTGGTGGTGTTCAGTCTTACAGTTGAGTCCGACTCTTTGCGACCCCATGGACCACCTCACGCCAGGCCCTCCTGTCTTCTGTCATCCTCCAGAGTTTGCTCAATTTTATGTTTGTTGTTCACTGTCTAACCATCTCATCTCCTTTGCGGTCCTCTTCTTCTTCTTTGGCCTTCAGTCTTTCCCAGCATCGGGGTCTTCTCCAGTGAGGGCTCCCTTCTCATTTGGGGGCCAAAGTATTTGAGCTTCAACTTCAGGATCTGGCCTTCCAGGGAACAGCCAGGGTTGATTTCTTTTAGGACTGATTGATTCGATCTCCTTGCAGTCCAGGGGACTCTCAAGAGTCTTCTCCAGCACTTATCATGGTAGTGTATATTTATAGAAAAAAATCCATCTTATCTTCCTCTAAGACGCCGCTATCATGATTGTGTGATTAATTCTTAATAGCGTAGCCAGCTCTGGATTGGGAAATACCTGGAGATTTTGTAGGGGGTTCTGGGGAGGGCAGGGTTTGGGGAGGGGTCTGTCCTTCAAAGCAGCCATTTCCTCCAGGGGAAGTCATTGTGGTCATCTGGAGAGCAACCGTAATAGCAGAAGAGCTTCAGGTACCTCCTGTAGGTTGGCATCCCTAGCTCTAAATGAAGTATGCACTAATCAAGGCAAGTGCAAATGAGCAGATAATTAAGTGCATCTGAGTTACATCTGATAAAGCAGGTTAACTCTTAACCGCTACTGGAAAGCAATTAATCTACCTTTTCCATTGCTGTTTCAGTTGCCCATGATAAAAGTGGCTTTAACCTACTTTAAGCTCCCTGACAGGTGAAGGGTGTGAGAACGCTCAGCTGACACGCATGGTCAGCCAGGGAAAACAGGGAAGTAACCAGATACTGCTGTGGGGTTTGCTCTCGGCCTGAGGGTCTGAGCCAAGTTTGCCACGTCAAGGGTTTGCAGTGGTACGTGGCGGGGGGGGGGGAGTTCAGCATCCCCAGGAAAATCCCCTGTGGGATGTTGACTTGCCTCTCTCCTCCTGTCCACCACGGGGAGGGGAGGGTGTCATTTGTTTAAACTGGCCAAGGAATGTTATGGTAACATCATTAGAACATAAGAACATAAGAGAAGCCAATGTTGAATCAGGCCAATGGCCCATCTAGTCCAACACTCTTCTATGTCACACAATGGCCAAAATATACCAGGGGCCATCAGGAGGTCCAGCAGTGGGGCCAGGACACTAGAAGCCCTCCCACTGCTGCTCCCTCCGGCACCAAGAATAGAGTGCATCACCTGCCCCAGACTGAGAGTTCCCATCTATACCCTGTGGCTAATAGCCACTGATGGACTTCTGCTCCATATGTTGATCTAATTCCCTCTTGAAACTGTCCATGCTTGCAGCTGCCACCACCTCCTGTGGCAGTGAATTCCATGTGTTCATCACTCTTTGGGTGAAGAAGTATTTCCTTTTATCTGTTCTAACCCGACTGCTCAGCAATTTCATGGAGTGCCCACGAGTTCTTGTCTTGTGAGAAAGGGAGAAAAGGACTTCTTTCTCAACCTGCTCAATCCCATGCATAATCTTATAAACCACGATCATGTCACCCCTCAGCCGTCGTTTCTCCAAACTGAAGAGCCCCAAGCGTTTTAACCTTTCTTCATAGGGAAGGTGTTCCAACCCTTTTATCATTCTAGTTGCCCTTCTCTGCACTTTTTCCAATGCTATAATATCCTTTTTGAGATGTGGTGATCAGAACTGTACACAGTATTCCAAATGAGGTCGCACCAATGATTTATATAGGGGCATGATGATACTGGCTGATTTGTTTTCAATTCCCTTCCTAATAATCCCCAGCATAGTGTTGGCCTATTGCAGTTATCCGTGTATGATCCGTGTAACAATCCGTGTATGAAGTTAATTGGATCCCCAGCTTTAATTTTGCAGCTCTCCAGCCCTTTTTGTTGGGGAGGGAGGCCTCTTTTTAATCACAGTAAGGAAAAGAGCTGGAGATTCACCGAAGGTGGGGGGGGGTCCAGCGAACGCAGGTTTGTTATGGCATTATAATGATGGGGGGGGGGACGGCCATTGCCCCGTGTGTGTCGGGGGGGGCACACATTGTTCCTGGAGAAATCTGGAGTTCAGACAAACGTAGTCATGAGTTCTGTGCTTGGAGCTCAACGGCCAGGGATGCAGGAGCCCCATTCAGTTTGGACCAAGACATATGGGAAGAGGGTGATTCTCTTAATTCTGCACCATCTGCCAACCTGAAAGGCCTGCAGGAAGCTACCTGCCCCATCGGCAGGGGTGGATGAAGGCTCCCTGGTGCCCTAAGCAGCACTGACCCATCTCGGTGCCCCCCTCCTTTCCACACTGACCCAGAGTCCATTTTAGTGGTTGACCTGCCTGACCAGATCTACAGTGCAGGCTGCAGCAATACAAACATTTATTCATCTAAGCCAAGCTTTGGCTACATAAAGTTCTATGCAATACAATGCAATACAACGTCTGTTTTGATATTTCACAAGTTAAATGTGTCAAAGTTCCAATATTCATGACCTGAAAGGCATTTTTCTACATTTTTTTACCCTTTTCCCCAATTTCGTGGTGCCCACTTTGGCCCCGGTGCCCTAAGCACGTGCTTGGCCTGCTGAATGGTGAATCTGCCACTGCCCATCAGGGAAGGCCACATGTACCCATGGAGCTAGGGTTGCCAACTCTGGGTTGGGAAGTTCATGGAGATTTGGGAGCAGTGCCGGGGGAGGGACCAGTGCAGGGTGTAATGCCAGAAAGTCCACCCCCAAAGCTGCCATTTTCTCCAGGGGACTGGTCTCTGTAGTCCAGAGATCAGTGGTGATTCCAGGGGATCTCTCAGCCCCACCTGGAAGTTGGCAGCCCTGTATGGAGCCCTCTGTGGGACAAATAGCACCCCCATACACACACATACCTCCAATCCATTACAAGTTAAGGAAACAGTGCAAGGGGAAAGGCAATAAGGCACCCTGTCCCCTGGCACCAACTTGGTTGGTTTACTTCATTTATACCCGGCCTTTCTCCCCAAGGGGGCCCAGAGCAGCTTACATTATTCTCCTCTTCTCCATTTTATCCTCACAACAACCCTGTGAGGTAACGTTAGGCTGTCCAGTCTGAATCGGGGCCCAGCACGCCTGAGAACTGAGGACAGAACTCTCATAACATATGTCTGATGAACAGCCCCTGCGGTAGACTTCTGGGCGTTGCAACCTGCAGTTCATAGAATCATAGAGTCGGAAGGGACCTCCAGGGTCATCTCGTCCAGCCCCCTGCACAACTCAGGGAATTCACGAATACCTCCCCTTCCACACCTACAGTGTCCATGTCCTGCTCCACGTCCAGAAGATGACAAAACCTTCCAGGATCCCCAGGGCCAAACTGGCCTGGAGAAAAACTGCTTCCTGACCCCAAAGTGGCCATTGGCATTTCCCTGGGCGCGTAAGAAATGGCCCCAAGAACTGAGCACGGAGGCAACCCTTCCTGCCCTCCCTCTCATGATCTGCCTAAGTTCCCAGAATCAGCATTGCTGTCAGTTGGGGCCATCGAGCCTCTGTTTGAAAACCTCCAAAGAAGGAGAGCCCACCACCTCCTCCCAAGGAAGCCTGTTCCACTGAGGTTCTTTTGTGTGTGGAATGGCTGTTGAAACTCTAGTCTTATCTGTAGTGCTATTGTCAGCTGTAGAGCATTTTGTGTTTTTCAGGACAATAAACCATGCCCTATTTTTAAACTCTCTTCTTTCCTGTTGAAATTGTGTTTATGTTTATGAATTTCAATGGTTTCCCTGTGTAATCTGACATGGTAATTGGAAGTGTTGTCCAGTCTTTCAGTTTTTTTGAACCAAATGCTGTGTCCTGTTTGCTGTGTCCACACACAAAAGAACCTCCTCAGGAAACAGTCCATAGACAAAAGAACCTCCTCGGGAAAGCTCCTCCATTAGCATGTTCATAGCCTGGGGAACTCCTACAAGATAATGACTCAGCCTTACCCACCTTCTTGAGTAGAGCTAAATTACCTGCCTACCATTTTTATGCTCACTTTGACACAGAGAGTACTCCGTCTTTCTGTGTTATACTTCTGAGGATGCCAGTCACTGCTACTGGCGAAACGTCAGGTCCTACAGTGCCAAGACCACAGCCACACAACCCAGAAAATCTACAGCAACTAAAGTTCCTCCTAATGTTGAGCCGAAAACTCTTCTGATTTAATTTCAACCCATTGATTCTGGCCCATCCTTTCCTCGCTTTTCCTTGATCGGCAGTGGTCAACCAAGGAAATTTTCTCAATATAACATTTTACATCATGGGTGGATTTTTTCTACCTGCTCAGCCCCACCCTTGTCTCTCGTTAGTACGTTATTGATTATTGGTTACTGTCATATTGGCTTGTCTGGTATAAGTTTGCCACCTGGGCTGGTGGGCAGATTCCTCGGTCTCTGTGCCGGGGAACGCACTGAACGCTTGTGAGCGGGTGTACGTTGCAAAGGAAGAGGGCCATGGAGCCGGCCAGCTGTCTGCCGTCACTGGGCTGAAGAGCTCTTGGGGTGCTCCCCGGGGGACCCCACCGCTTGGTGTCAATGACCCAGTCAAAGAATTGGAGTAGAGCAGCTGACTCAACCCTCTCCTTCGCCCGGCAGTGAAAGGCAGGTCAGCCCGCCCACCAGCACCCTAAATCAACTTTGGCACAGGTAGAGGCAAAGAGGCAATCTGTGTTCATCACAAGGACGCTGCAAGCCACCTGTGCTCCCTGCATGCATGAACACGTCGACTCAAATTGGCAGTGGCTCTCCAGGGTCTCAAGAAGAGGTCTCTTCCGTCCACCTCCTGCCAGGTCCTTTAACTGGAGATACCGGGGAATTGAACCTGGGACCTTCTGCATGCCAAGCAGATGCTCTGCCACGGAGCCAGAGCTCCTTCCTCCTCCAAAGGGAGCCAACCTGGCCAAGCGCCACCCCTGGGACTTCTTATTACTTGGTGAAGTTGGGTGTAAGTATGAAGTGCTCCCCTTCATGGGCCAGGAGGTAAAGGGGGACATCCCAGCAGATGCAATAGAACATTCAAGAAGTGAGGTTGGAAGCTCGTAACCGACCCACACAGCAACTCCGGTTTTCTGCACGCAAGATCCCCGCCCCTGTTCCTCCTGCGGTCTCTGCTCCAAGCACAGGGTGTCCCCTCCAGGTCCCTGAAGGACTCGGGCGTTGTCCGTCGCCAAGGGAGTGGCCAGAGGCTGTTCTTTCCTCAGGTCAGGGGTTCCTCTGCAGCAAAATGGGGATTCTGATCAGCTCCTGGGGCTGCAAGAAGAGAGGCGGGACCTGCGTTTAGCTTGATTCAGCTCACGTGGGCACAGAGCAGCCTGCTGGCCTTCTGACGGCAGCCTCATCACCGGCTTCTGGCTCCTGCCCCCTCATCCAGGGGACCACGTTGAGGCTGAGGGAGAAGCTCTTTGGCCAGAGCGCATGGAGATGCGGCCCGTTTCCCCATGCAGTAGTGGGGGTCCCGTCGTGCCAAATGTCCCCTCTCAGTGCAGCCGGGCTCTGACTCCCCCCGCCACCACCCTCGGGTCCTACTTCTCCATGGGGATTTTGGGGTCCGCTCCGGCTCCAGCATCGCAGGCAGCTGCTTGCTGCAAGACCAAAAGGCCCGGAGCGGCCGGAGAAAGAGAGCCGTGCCCCTCTGGCCGCACAGAGCCTCCCCGGCCCTCCCCAGCCGGCCTCTCTCCCGGCCTGCCTTTCTCCCCTGCCAGCGGTGATACCTGATCCGTGCGGATTGTGCAATGGAATGAGGAGAGTGTTCGGCTCAGCTTGTTCTCTATTCATCACCCGGGAGCCGGGCCTCCTTCTCCCCCCCACTCCCCTCCCTCCCTTTTGGCCAGCCACACCTGGAGAGAGCTTAAAGCCCAGCCTGGGGCTGCCACCGCCCCACAGACTCCTCGCAGCTCCGCCATGAAGTCCGGCCGCCGCGGCTGCCCCTCCTCCTCCTCCTCCTCCTCTCCTCTGTGGGGCTCCTCTTCTTCGCTGCACAGCTGCCGGGCACCTCTGGACACAACGTGACAGGTGGGTGTGAGTCCCAGAGCTTTGGCAGGAGACGGCGGCCGCAGGCCCGGCCCGCCCCTGCCCCACTCCAGGAAACAAACCCTCTCCCCTGTCATGCCTGAGCAGTGGGCACCCGGCCCAGATGCCAGTCTACTGGGCACCCTGACCCCCTGCTGAACGTCCGCGCAAGGGCATCGGGCATCTGCCTGCCATTTCCTTGCCCTTCGGGACGGGACGGGGAAGGGCCACTCCCTAAGGCCCAAAAGCCGAGTGGCCGAGTTGGGAGAAGGAAACCCGAGGGGCTACCTGTCCCCTGTGCCTTTCCCCTTGCAGAAAAAGCCGGCACCTGCCCCCAGACAGAGACGGTGACGGCCAGCGGGAACTGCACGGAAGACTGCCGGTCGGACGACCACTGCGCGGAGAACCAGAAGTGCTGCCCGACGGCCTGTGGGACGTCTTGCCAAGTCCCTGACGGTACTGGCCGCTTCCACCATCCATTTCTTACCCCCATCCAGGGCCCCCGCTGCCCCTCTGGCCCGGCAGGTTGGCGACGGCAGGCCCTCCCTGGCAGTCTCATCTGGCTCAGGTCCCGAGGGGCAGGGGCTTGTCTTCGAATAGGCTGCCCGCCGCATTGGGAGGCTGATCCCCCTGGAAGGAGGAGCCCAGGCCCTGGCACGATGGCTTGGCGTCCCATAATAGAAGGAGTGAGGCGGCACCCAGGTCCACTTCCCACATTATGGTTTTGAGCCAGTTTGGTGTAGAGAGAGGCAGTTTGGTGTAGTGGTTAAGTGCGCAGACTGTAATCTGGGAGAACTGGGTTTGATTCCCCACTTGCACCTACTGATGTGACCTTGGGTCAGTCACAAGCTCTTGCACAGCTGTTCCTGAAAGAGCAGTTGCTGTCAAGAGCTCTCTCAGCCCCACCTAACCCACAGGGTGTCTGTTGTGGGGAGGGGAAGGAAAAGGAGTTTGTCAGCCGCTCTGACACTCCTTAGAGTGAAGGGTGGGGTATAAATCCAATCTCTTCTTCTTCTTCTACCTCACAGGGTGTCTGTTGTGGGGAGGGGGAGGGGAAGGAGTTTGTAAGTCCCTCTGAGACTCCTTCGGGTAGTGAAGGGCGGGGTATAAATCCAATCTCTTCTTCTTCTTCTTCTTCCTCACAGGGTGTCTGTTGTTGGGAGGGGAAGGGAAAGGAGTTTGTAAGCCGCTCTGAGACTCCCTTGGGTAGTGAAGGGTGGGGTATAAATTCAATCTCTTCTCTTCTTCTTCTTTTTCCAGAGCTGTTCACTCAAGGGCAGTCCTCGAAAGAGCTTTCTCAGCCCCACCTCCCTCACAGGGTGTCTGTTGTGGGGAGGGGAAGGGAAGGAGTTTGTAAGACGTTCTGAGACTCCTTTGGACAGTGAAGGGCGGGGTATAAATCCAATCTCTTCTTCTTCTTCTACCTCACAGGGTGTCTGTTGTGGGGAGGGGAAGGGAAGGGGTTTGTCAGCCGCTCTGAGACTCCTTTGGGTAGTGAAGGGTGGGGTAAAAATCCAATCTCTTCTTCTTCTTCCTCACAGGGTGTCTGTTGTGGGGAGGGGAAGGGAGGGGAGTTTGTGAGCCACTCTGAGACTACTTCGGGTAGTGAAGGGTGGGGTATAAATCCAATCTCCTCTTCTTCTTCTTCTTCTTCTTCTTCTTCTTCTTCTTCCTCCTCGCAGGGTGTCTGTTGTGGGGAGGGGAAGGGAAAGGAGTTTGTCAGCCGCTCTAAGACTACTTTGGGTAGTGAAGGGCGGGGTATAAATCCAGTCTCTTCCTCTTCTTCTACCTCACAGGGTGTCTGTTTTGGGGAGGGGAAGGGAAAGGAGTTTGTCAGCCGCTCTAAGACTACTTTGGGTAGTGAACGGCGGGGTATAAATCCAGTCTCTTCCTCTTCTTCTACCTCACAGGGTGTCTGTTTTGGGGAGGGGAAGGGGAAGGAGTTTGTCAGCCGCTCTAAGACTACTTTGGGTAGTGAAGGGCGGGGTATAAATCCAGTCTCTTCCTCTTCTTCTACCTCACAGGGTGTCTGTTTTGGGGAGGGGAAGGGGAAGGAGTTTGTCAGCCGCTCTAAGACTACTTTGGGTAGTGAAGGGCGGGGTATAAATCCAGTCTCTTCCTCTTCTTCTACCTCACAGGGTGTCTGTTTTGGGGAGGGGAAGGGAAAGGAGTTTGTCAGCCGCTCTAAGACTACTTTGGGTAGTGAAGGGCGGGGTATAAATCCAGTCTCTTCCTCTTCTTCTACCTCACAGGGTGTCTGTTGTGGGGAGGGGAAGGGAAAGGAGTTTGTCAGCCGCTCTAAGACTACTTTGGGTAGTGAAGGGCGGGGTATAAATCCAGTCTCTTCCTCTTCTTCTACCTCACAGGGTGTCTGTTTTGGGGAGGGGAAGGGGAAGGAGTTTGTCAGCCGCTCTGAGACTCCCTTGGATAGTGAAGGGTGGGGTATAAATCCAATCTCTTCTTCTTCTTCTTCTTCTTCGATGCGTTTGCATTTCCTGTGTTCATTGTAACACTTGATGACCGTATGTTTGCCTTCAGGCATGCGCGGTTGGCAGCTGGTGTTAGTGTGCCCACTGGGGCCAACACAGGCTAGGCGCTGCGTAATGTGTGAAGCATCCCTTCAAGGAACCGTGTGGGGCCCTCCAAGAGCCCATCTCAAAGCTTTGTGGGGAAGCTGCTCTGTGGCCTGCCTGCCCAGGAGCCGCTGAACTGGCAGGGCCTGCAGAAGGGAACTGGGGCATGTCGAGGCTAAAGGTGCTGGGGATGGGGAAGGGTCATGGCGCAGTGGTTGAGCTTCTGCTTGGTAGGCGGGAGGTCCCAATCCCTGGCAGCACCTGTGATGGGAAAGACCTCTGGCTGAGACCCTGGAGAGCCTGAGAAGACAAGGCTGACCTTGATGGGCCAAGGGCAGACGCAGTGGAAGGCAGCTTCCCATGTGTCCGTGTCTTTGGCTTTTGGGGAGGAGCTGTGGCTCCGTGGCAGAGCCGCTGCCAGTCTGAAGAGATGATACGGACCTTATAGAATCCTAGAATGATAGAGTTGGAAGGGACCTTGCAGGTCATCTAGTCCAACCTCTGGCACTCTGCAGGAACACAGCCAAAAGAGAGCCCTACATACCTACAACCCCCGAAAGATGGTCGTCCAGCCTCTTCTTGAAAACATCCAGCGAAGGAGCATCCGCCACCTCCCAAGGCAGCCTGTTCTACTGCTCAACCACTCTGCCAGTTAGGAAGTTTCTCCTGAGATTTAGCCGCTAATGACTCCCTTGTAATTCCCACCCATTTGATCTAGTCTTGCAATCCGGAGCAAGAGGAAAGAATAGATCTGCTCCATCTTCTACATGACAGCCCTTCAAATACTTGAAGACTGCCATCATGTCCCCCTCTAAGCCTTCTCTTTCCCAGGCTAAACATACCCAACTCTTTCAGCCTTTCCTTGTAAGACTTGGATTCCAACCCTCTCGCCATCCTGGTTGCCCTCCTCTGGACACACTCAAGCTTGTCAACATCCTTCCTAAAGTGCGGTGCCCAAAACTGGACACGGTACTCCAGATGAGCCCTGACCATAGCAGAATAGAGCGGAACCACCACCTCCCGTGATCTGGACACAATGCCTCTGTTAATGCATCCCAAGATTGCATTAGCTTTCTTCGCCGCCACATCACACTGCGGGCTCAGGTTGACCCTGTGATCAACCAGAACACCTAGATCCCTTTCACGTGTGCTGCTGTCAAGCCAAGTCCCTCCCATTCTATATCTGTGCCTTTGATTTTTTGTGCCTAGGTGTAGGACTTTGCACTTACATCCATTGAATTTCATTTTATTTGCCTCATGGACAAATATTTATATTTCCTTGATGGATAAAGGGTCCAATCCAGTAGACAACAATGTGCGTTCCTGGTGTCGGCAGTGTAGGGTGGGACTGGGGCCCAAGGAAGCCGCTCTTCCACTCCTCCAGACATTGCTGCCATGTCGCGTGCTCTCTGGTTCTTCCTCATAAAAGGAAGATAAAAGGAAGTCCTTCTTTACCCAAAGAGTGATTAACATATGGAATTCACTGCCACAGGAGGTGGTGGCAGCTACAAGCATGGACAGTTTCGAGACGGAATTAGATAAACATCTGGAGCAGAAGTCCATCAGTGGCTATTAGCCACAGGGTATAGATGGGAACTCTCAGTCTGGGGCAGGTGATGCACTCTATCCTTGGTGCTGGAGGGGGCAGCAGTGGGAGGGCTTCTAGTGTCCTGGCCCCACTGCTGGACCTCCTGATGGCACGTGGCATATTTTGGCTGCTGTGTGACAGAGTGTTGGACAAGATGGGCCATTGGCCTGATTCAATGTTGGCTTCTCTTATGTTCTTAACAAGGGAGTACGGCGAGTCCCAGTGGAAGCAGTGATTCGGCCATGTATATAGGTGGATGCGCCAAGCCAATTTTTATTATTTTTTTTTAAAGCCATCCTGCCCAAGCAGTGGCACAGCTATCTGAACAGTGCCCGGAGCCTTGTTGCGCGATGCAAGCAGTTCAGGGAGGGATGTGTGGTCATCTCAAACCAAAAAGAATTATTCCCAATCAAATCTATAGTGGGAGCAAATCGAGATAAGCTTGCCGTGTGACCACAGCCAGAGGGAAGAGGGAGACGGAAGGAAGTTGCTTTTCCCTAAAGTTGATCTACACTTCAAAGGGATACTCAGTGACAGCAGAGAGTAAACAGGGAGATGCTTAGGGATCGCCCGTCTGCCTGCAACTCTCTGTGGTCACTTGCTTCTGGAGGCTGAGGCGCTGGGACATCGCATCTGGTACTTCCAACAGTCCAAAGAGATGAAAAAGTCTCTCCTCTCCTCTTCATGTGCCGAATATTTCCTCCCCAGTACTTCACGACTCCCAGTTCCATTGTGCATTGAGGTAGCCTGCAGGACTTCCTCTTCCTTGTGCCAGGGCTTTGTCAGGCAACACAGTAGGAGCAAGGAGGGTGTGGCGGAGGGGGAGGCTGTTCCTCTGAGCTGGAAAAGGAGGCTCCCTCTGAGTCATTCACAGGAGAGATGGGGAGGAGGGGTTGGATGGGGGAATGCCAGAGCCTGAATTCTTGCAGAAAAGAGTAAAAGGAACATCAGAAGAGGCCTGCAGGATGAGACCAGTGAAGGTCCACCTAGTCCAGCCTCCTGTCTCACACAGAGGCCAACCAGTTCCTCCAGAGGGCCATTAACAGGGCACAGAGGCTGAGGCCTTCATAGGAACATCAGAAGAGCCCTGCTGGATCAGACCAGTGAGGGTCCACCTAGACCAGCCTCCTGTCTCACACACTGACCAAGCAGTTCCTCTGGGCGGACAATGACAGGGCAAGAGAACAAGAGAAGCAGTGGTGTGTTTAGAGGATAAAGGAAAAAGGGATTGCTAAAGGAAGACAGGGAGATGGCAGAGAAGCGCAATGATAGATATATATGTATTTTTGCTTCTGTGTGCACTGTGGAAGGTGTGGGGGCACAGACCCATGTCACAGCCCCTATTTTTATTTATTTAATTAATTCATTCATATCCCACCCTCGCCGCCAAAGCAGGCTTGGGGCAGCTTTCATGAAGGGAGCCTGAAGAACTGAGCCAAATTGAGGCAACCAGAGATGAAGTTCTAGACCAACTAGAAAAATTAAAAACTGATCAGTCTCCGGGTCCTGGTGGCAGACTCCCAAGAGCCTGTAGATTGCCCTCCACCTTGAAATTCGCTGGGCACCTCTTTCTTTTGGTGCCGACAACAACGTTTCAGTTTTACCCAGGCTTTAAACTGGCAGTGGAAAGCGCCATCAAGTCACAACCAACTTATGGAAACTAGGAATGGGCACGCATCAGTGAACAATGCCGAACTCGGATCCCAGAAGGGACCAATGGGACAGCTCGGATTCTGGAAAAGGACCTAGGGGATGTGGGTGTGTAGTATAGACCTATCAGGGGAAGCAGGGTGTGGTTTGTGTTGGGGATTTAAGCCGGTCTTTGGACCGGCTATTTTGTCTTTTAGTTCACGCTTACAATAAGCTTTATGAGCTGATTGCATGATTGCAGTCTTCAACTATCTGAAGGGCTGTCACGTAAAAGACGGAGCAGATATATTCTCTCTTGCTCCGGATTGCAAGACTAGATCTAATGGTTGGAAATTACAAGGGAGTCGATACCGGCTAGATATCAGGAGAAACTTCCTAACTGTCAGAGTGGTTGAGCAGTGGAACAGACTGCCTCAGGAGGTGGTGGATGCTCCTTCCCTGGATGTTTTCAAGTGGAGGCTGGATGACCATCTTTCGGGTATGTTGTAGGTATGTAGGGCCATCTTTCGGCTCTGCACCTGCAGAGTGCCAGGGGTTGGACTAGATGACCTGCAAGGTCCCTTCCTACTCTAACATTCTATGATTCTATGATTTGCTGCAACACATGAAGAACCCAGTACTTTGTAGGCACAAGGACTGGTATTGGGGCCGGAATTATTTAATTTACTCATCTGTGACCTGGAACTAGGGGTGAGTAGTGTAGTGGCCAAGTTTGCAGATGACACCAGACTATTTGGGATGGTGAAAACCGAGTTTGACTGCGGAGAGCTCCAAGAGGACCTCCGCCAACTGGGTGGGTGGGCGACAAGGGGGCAAATAGAGTTCAATGTTGGTAAGTGTAAAGTGATGCCCATCGGGACCAAAAAATCCGAGCTTCAAGCACAGGCTCATGAGGTCTGAACTGGATCACTGTTATGACTAATTATGATGTTTTATATCTGGGTTGTTTTTATGTGTTTTTAACTTTTACGTAAGCCGCACTGAGCCTATTCCAGCGGGGAGGGCAGGGTATGAGTCGAACGAACAAGCAAACTTGCTGACAGTGAGAGGGGAAAAGATCTTGGGGTGACGGTGGACAGCCACTGAGGGTCAACGGATTCCCCAGAATCCAACATTGTCGACCCAGTGGGCCAGGGGGTTGGCACCCCTTCCCTAGAAGGGGAAGGCTGAAGGGTCTGGGGCTTTCCAGTTTGGAAAAGAGACAACTAAGGCGGGACATGGTAGAGGTTTATACAATTATGCTGGGCACCCCCCGCCCCAGCAGGGACCTGGCAACCTGGGTCCGACGTGCAGATACCATTGCCATTTTAGAGCTGGCCTCAAGAGCTAGTTTGGTGTAGTGGTTAAACGTGCGGACTCTAATCTGGGAGAACTGAGTTTGATTCCCTCACTCCTCCACTTGCAGCTGCTGGATGACCTTGGGCAAGCCATAGTTCTGTCAGAGCTGTTCTCTTAAGGACAGTTCTGGAAAGAGCTCTCTCGGCAGTGTTCCCTCTAAGCTGAGTTAGTGTGAGCTAGCTCACAGTTTTTTAGCCTCCGGCTCACAGATTTTTGTCTCAGCTCAGGAAGGATGGCTCCAAAAACAAACTGATTTATGCAGTAGCCCAATCGCTCGCTCGCTCCCAGCTTTAATGCCAGTAGCTCACAAAGTAGAATTTTTGCTCACAAGCCTCTGTAGCTTAAAGGGAACATTGTCTCTCAGCCCCACAGACCTCACAAGGTGTCTGTTCTGGGGAGAGGAAGGGAAAGGAGATCGTAAGCTGCTCTGAGACTCTGAGCGAAGGGCGGGGTATAAGTCCAAGTTCCTCCTCCTTCTCCATTTATAAACATCATGACGTTCTGATCCTACTTGGGCCTGCAGCATGATAGGACCAGGCCGTTTTGTTCCCATACCTCATGATTGCCAGACTCCAGGTTGGGCCTGGAGCAATGCTCCCTCTAAGCTGTGAGCAAAAATTCTACTTTGTGAGCTCCTGGCATTACAGTTGTGAGCTATGAGCGATTTGGCTGCTGCATAAATTAGTTCACTCTGGAGCCCTCCTTCCTGAGCGAAGACAGAAATGTGTGAGCCGGAGGCTAAAAAACTGTGAGCTGGCTCACACTCACTCAGCGTAGAGGGAACACTGGTCTGGAGATTTCCCACTTTTACAATTGATCTCCAGACTACAGAGATCAGTTACCCCTGGGGGGAAATGGCTGTGTTGGAGGCTGGACTCAATGGCATTATGCCCTGCTGAGGCCCCACCCCTCCCCAATCCCCGCCCTCTCCAGGCTCCACCCCCAAAACCTCCGAGTAGAACAGCAGGCTATAAACAGCACAACTGGCAGCACTGCCTGGCTGGGAGATGTGGAGTGATGGGGCAGTGTCAATCTCGCTATGCATTTTATGGTTCGTTTGTCATGGCAACCGAGGGGAGGGATGTGGGAGAGTGTGAAACTGAAATGCTTTCGCTTTGCCGGGCTGCTTTGAAGTAATTTGCATCCTTATCACCTCTGAGAACCCAGATGCCCTCGGTACTCAGCTTTCGCAGCTCGGCTTCATCTTGCATCCGGGGGGAATGTCATAGTGGGGGGTAGTTAGCCATTGCTTTTGGCGGGTGGAATAACAAGGGTTGGTTGGTCCTGGGACTTCAGGGCCCCTGTTTGAGCCTTGCATATCTGTTGCATTCGCGCCTTTAACCTCAGTTCTAACGCAACCCATTTCTAGTCTGGATCCTATCAATGTCTCAATAAACTTATCATTTTTCAGAGTGAATGTTGTTGGGAACAGATTTATCCAGGAATCTGACAGACTGGAAGCAGGGAGCAGAAGGGTGAAGGCTTATCTGCAATAAAATGAGTTCAGCACCAAAATTCACTCTCAGGGGCTTGCTCCAACAGTCTAGCAGGCTCAAGTGTCAGTGACCATCCTCCTTTCCCCTTGCAGATAAACCAGGTTCCTGCCCAAAGTTCACCGGTGGGATTTCTTCTCTGGGCTTTTGCGTGGACAAATGTATGAAGGACTCTGACTGCGATGACAATGCAAAATGTTGTCAGAATGGATGTGGCAAAAGGAGCTGTTTATCCCCTGACTTTTGAGGTGAGTGGCATCTCTTGGGTCCTGTAGGGTTGCCAGGGAGAGCCTGGCAACTGCAGGAGGGTTGGGGTGAGTGTGAAACATCAGCTGTGTCATGATGCAGTGTCAAGTTTCCCTACGCCTGCACTCATATTCCTCCACTGCTTTCCCCCATTTCCGCAGATGTTTTTGCAGTCCCGGGCGCAAACATGCAGTTTATTCCCTGTTGCTCCGCAGTGTCAGACTTCCCTATTTCCAGCAAATCCCACGCTGCGCCGCAAGAGGGGGCAAACTATGTTTCCGCTCCTGGGAGGGAGAAATCATCTGTAGAAATGAGAGAAAGCCGCAGATCGATAAAAGAGCAGGCAGGGGGAAACTCGACGCTGCGGAAAATGTATCAGCCGCCTCCAGGGGGAAATTTAGAAACAAAGTAGAGTAGTGCTAGGAATTGCTGGAAACTCTGTGGTTGTATTTTTAAAAATGGAAGTGATGCGATACCGGAGCTGGCTTCATGCCCCCCCCATCCCTGGCCACAGTTAGGGTTGCCAGCTCCAGGTTAGGAAATACCTGGAGGTTTCGGGGCTGGAGCCTGAGGAGGGGAGGGTATGTAGAGGGGAGAGACTTCAGTAGGGTAGAAAGCCACAGAGTCCACCTTACAAAGCAGCCATATTCCCCAGATGAACTGATCCCTTTCTGGAGATCAGTTGGGATCCCAGGAGACCTCCAGCCACCACCAGCTTCCCCATAGCACCAACCCAGGGCAGATAGCTTGTAAAACCATAGAGTTTCTGGTGACTCCTAGAGTGACTCATTGTTACTTCCCACTCTTGAGCATTTTGCCTTTTGAGAACTGGTGTGGAGGCTTTTGTGTCCCAAAGAAGCTTTTCTGAATTATTGGAGCCAGCATTCTATTGTGGAATTAACTGGTCTGTGTGCCCGAGGAAACCATTGTGAAACTGGCAAATAGTCGCCTGCTGGTCACGCACGCAAGCACGCTACGATCTACAAACAACAAGACAGAAGTCTGGAAAACAGTTTATTTTCAGAAATGGTTCTGCATATTAAAAGACTTTATAGTCTTATAACGGACAGTGGAAGACAGGAGGGCCTGGCGTAATCTGGTCCATGGGGTCGCGAAGAGTCGGACTCGACTGTGCGACTGAACAACAACAATCACAAAAATAGTCTTATAAACAAGAGGATTATTGTATGTTTGTCTCCACGCAACTATGGTGCTTTGGTATTCTGTGTGTATTACGTTAGGAACAGTGCTTCGTAATCTTACCACAATAGCTTATGCTTCCTTTGATATGAAGCCGAAATGCCAGCAGTTCCAGTTTAACTCCAAGCCATCGCTCAGTGGCAGAGCATCTGTTTAGTGCCCAGAAGGTCCCAGGTTCCGTCCCCAGCCTCTCCAGTTACAGAGGATTAGGGAGTAGGTGATGGGAAAGACCTTTCTCTGCCTGAGATCCTGGAGAGCAGCTGCCAGTCAGAGTAGACGAGACTGACCTTGAGGGACCGAGGGTCTGACTCAGTGTTCAGGCAGCTTCAGGTAGGTCCACCCATTCTTCAAATGAGCAGCACCTGACCAATCCTGGATCTTCTCCTCCCCACAGATGTAACACAGTCACTGCAGAGCTGCTGCCATTGGGCAATCTGCTGCCTCTCCAGAACCGGTCCCCGAGGATATGACGACATCGCTCTTCCTCCTCCCCACCACCTCCTTCCCTGCCTGGCAGCTTCTCCGTCTTCCACGTCCTGATGGAGCCCCCGAGGCACTCCCCCAGTAAAACTTGCACTTTCCACAGCAGCTCTGTCTCCCGTGGCTATGTCTGCTCAACTTGGTCCAGATTTTCCTGGAATCGCGTTTGGGTGTGGTTCTTTCACACGTCTGCCTTCCCTCTGCATTTTCACAGTTGTGGAGTCAGTCTATATCCTTCCGCACATGCCTGAAATAATCAGGATTTTTGAGGGAGGGTGCTGTCGTCATTGGTGGCGTTGCAGCACAGCCACACACCATTTTCAACTTCTTGTGCATGCTTACATCAATATAGCACTGTAATAATAAGTTCAACGGGTTCTCTGAATTCCCAGCTTTCCTTTTTTCCTTTTCCTTTTTTTTAAGTAAGTCTCTAGCTTCCTCCCTCACAGAGATATAAGGGCAAAGGCATATCTCTGCAAGGGAGGGGTCTAGAGACTTATTATTTTTTAAAAAATGAAAAACTGGTGCTAAACCTGTCATTACAAAGCTGTACTGGGAGTGGGTGGGAGTGGGTGGGACAAAGAAAAGTGACAGAAACATAAGAACATAAGAGAAGCCAAATGTTGGATCAGGCCAACGGCCCCTCCAGTCCAACACTCTGTGTCACACAATGGCCAAAACTACCAGGTGCCCTCAGGAGGTCCACCAGTGGGGCCAGGACACTAGAAGCCCTCCCACTGTTGCCCCCCATCAAGCACCAAGAATACAGAGCATCACTTGCCCCAGACTGAGAGTTCCTATCTGTACCTTGCAGCTAAGAGCCACTGATGGACCTCTGTTCCATATGTTCATCCAATTCCCTCTTATAAGAACATAAGAGAAGCCAAATGTTGGATCAGGCCAACGGCCCCTCCAGTCCAACACTCTATGTGTCACACAGTGGCCAAAACTACCAGGTGCCATCAGGAGGTCCACCAGTGGGGCCAGGACACTAGAAGCCCTCCCACTGTTGCTCCCCCCTCAAGCACCAAGAATACAGAGCATCACTTGCCCCAGACCAAGAGTTCCTATCTGTACCTTGCGGCTAAGAGCCTCTGCTCCAGATGTTTATCCAATCCCTTCTTATAAGAACATCCGAGAAGCCAATGTTGAATCAGGCCAACGGCCCATCCAGTCCAACACTCTTCTGTGTCACACAGTGGCCAGAAAGACCAGGGGCCATCAGGAGGTCCAGCTGTGGGGCTAGAACACTAGAAGCCCTCCCACTGTTGACCCCCCCAATACACGAGGAAAACACTGACTCAGAATCGGTTTGTAGAAAAAAACATTGGGGTAAAAGTGGTCTCAAGAATGGGGGGAACAGAAACACAAACAAACAGGAACAAACTGAAGGCACAAAAATGCATGTGGAGATCAGGGGATAAACTGAAGCAGTATGGGACCAGAGCCATTGGGGGGGGGGGGGGCCTGTGGAAAAGTTAGCCACTGGCCAACTTATAGCATCCAAAAGGGGGACAGCACAGGCGCCTCCCCCTGGCCACAGCTTCCCCGTCTCCCATTCCTGATGTGGGAGGGAAACAAAGGCAACAGGTTATATTCCGGCGCCCAAACTCAAAACAAAGGTGTTTGAATGCAAACTCTTGTGCCATTTGAACAGATTTCGGCAATGGTCATTCATAGAATCATAGAGTTGGAAGGCACCACCAGGGTCATCTAGTCCAACCGCATGCACAATGCAGGAAATTCACAAATACCTCCACCTTCCCACACATATCCAGTGACCCCTGCTCCATGCCCAGAAGATTCTGTTGCTAACCTCTAAGCTAGGAGTTACCTGCTTACCTTGTCAGCCAACCACAAAGAAATACAATGAGCTTTAGGAGGAGCGGGGGAAACTCAGCTGAGTTTGAGCTACTAATTAAGCAAAGGTTTGGCCAATTTGTTCTTGCAGTGCTCCCGGAGGAGCTAAGAGGTCTTGCAAAGCATATTGCTTTCATCAAGGTAAGTAAGTTCTTGCAAAGCAGACCTTACTGGGCCATCGTAGACCTTCATCCCTCAGTGAAAGGAAGGTCATGGTCCATTCGGCATCTGGGACTTGCTCCACATTTTCTCAGCACTCGACCAGATTCCCCCTCGTCTTGGAATATCTGTTTGCATTCCGTCTGGTATGCAGGTTTTCCTGTGTCGGCACTTGCCTCAGTGGTCATTAGCTGCCAGAGCCAAGTAATTCATGGCGAGGTGATAAACACAGAGGGGGAAATAGGGGTTGAGGAACTGATGGAGATCAATGAACCTGTGTCAAGTTGTGGTGCCACTCAAAACCACATTCAGATACCCCGGGGGCAACGCCATACTGACTGTGGTCACCCCCGAAGGGCCATAAATCTATGCAGAAGGTACCATAAAACCTGATGAGCGACGAAAGTGAAAGTGCACTGCAAAGAGGGAGATTAACCTCCTGATGTGGCTGTGAGAAAACTGCAAGGAAATAGATGGGTGCAGAATCAGCCTATGTTTCAAAGCAGGAAGGGAAGAAGATCATCCAGAACACTGAATGTTGCCTCCTCCTGAAAAGAAGAAGAAGAAGAAGACATTGGATTTATACCCCTTGCCCTTCACTACCCGAAGGAGTCTCAGAGTGGCTTACAATCTCCTTTCCCTTCCCCTCCCCACAACAGGCACCCTGTGAGGTAGAAGAAGAAGAAGAAGAGATTGGACTTATACCCCGCCCTTCACTACCCAAAGGAGTCTCAGAGCGGCTGACAAACTCCTTTCCCTTCCCCTTCCCACAGCAGACACCCTGTGAGGTAGAAGAAGAAGAAGAAGAGATTGGATTTATACCCCGCCCTTCACTACCCGAAGGAGTCTCAGATCAGCTTACAAACTCCTTTCCCTTCCCCTCCCCACAACAGATGCCCCGTCAGGTAGAAGAAGAAGAAGAGATTGGATTTATACCCCGCCCTTCACTACCCAAAGGAGTCTCAGAGCGGCTGACAAACTCCTTTCCCTTCCCCTTCCCACAGCAGACACCCTGTGAGGTAGAAGAAGAAGAAGAAGAGATTGGATTTATACCCCGCCCTTCACTACCCGAAGGAGTCTCAGATCAGCTTACAAACTCCTTTCCCTTCCCCTCCCCACAACAGATGCCCCGTCAGGTAGAAGAAGAAGAGTTTGGATTTATACCCCTTGCCCTTCACTACGCGAAGGAGTCTCAGAGTGGCTCTACAAACTCCTTTCCCTTCCCCTCCCCACAACAGGGACCCTGTGAGGTAGGTGGGGCTGAGAGAGCTCTTTCCAGAACTGCCCTTGAGAGAACAGCTCTGAAAGAACTATGGCTTGCCCAAGGCCGCCCAGCCAGGTACAAGTGGAGGAGTGGGGAATCAAACCCGGTTCTCCCAGATTAGAGTCCACACACTTAACCACGACACCAAAAAGAGAAAGCAGTGGTCGGTCTGATGTTCAAGGGACAGCTGGCATCCATCGGGACAGTCTGAGAGACTTCCTGGGGCTGCTTCTGACATGATGCTCAGGAACTCACCTGGGAATGTGGGAATGCAGGTCTGCACATCATGATGCCTCAAGCAGAGACCTGCCCATTCTGCCCCTGCCCGGGTGGGCGCCAGACCTTCCCTCCAGTCCTGGTCACTTTTTGTGCATCTCCGTCTCCTATCCAATTAACCCCCATTATTTATTGAGCTAGAGCATCTATGTACCACCTTTCCAGAAACCTGAAAGCAACAGTTTGCAAGATTCAATCAGAAAGTCAACAAGCATAAAATTATTGATTTTAAAACGAGCCAGGGCTCTCAGGGTTGACGCGGGCTGTCGTTTGTTGCTTTATCTGATTTGTAGACAATGCAGGCATCTGAACCGCTCAGCTCTGTTTTTCTCATTCGCTTTCACAACTGCGAGCCCCAGTCGGATCTGCCTGAGAGGGACTTCTCTCCTGTAGCACAGTGAAATATTTAGGGGTCTTGACGTCTGATCTTTAGTTATTCAAATAAACCATAACTCTTTTTAATAGGCCAGAACTTGACAAGTATATACAGCTGCTAATTAAGCCTCTCTCTGTTTGTGTGTGTCTTCATGTCTGAAGTCACAATAAAAATCAGGTCTCCTAACACTTCTCAAACTTCAGCTAAATACATGAGGTTAAGGCAAATCAGGTTTTAAGCTGATTATCAGAATGCTGTGCAAGGTTTTGCAGCCCTGCACACAAACACACATAAAGAGAAAGAGAGAAGCCTCAACTAAGACCTCCGCCTGGAAGCCACCAGCCGAAAGGCAGATGGTCATGAGATGCTTCACTCCCACATCCAGTTACAGAATCTGGACTGAACAACTTTTAAGAGGACTTTGCCTATTCAAACCGTTCATGCCCGAGTTCTCCATGGTTTATCTATTAAAGGCAGTCTCATCTGATAATACAAACAAGAAAGGCATGACTTGTTCTCTTGAAGTCTTTGAAGGGCTGTGTCACTTAGAGGAGGGTGGGGAGCTGTTCCTGTGTGGCAGCAGAGGGGAGGATGCCCAGGAATGGGCTTAAATTAAGGGCAGAAAAGTACCAGCTGCATATTAGGAAAAACTTTTTTACAGTCAGGATTGTGCAGCAGAAGAATCAGCTGCCTGGGGAGGTGGTGGCTCCCCCTCCCTGGCAGTCTTCAAGCTGCGGCTGGAGAAACCCTTGTCAGGGGTGCTCTAGGCTGATCCTGCATTGAGCAGGGGGGCTGGACTAGATGGCCTCTAGGGCCCCTTCCAGTTCTGTGATTCAAGGATTCTATGAGTTCTGTTCTTTGAACTATAGACAGCAAACTAGACTAAAAACCTTCAGCGACTATCTTTTACTGGGGGAAAAAAGAGTTCTCTTTATTAGGCAAGTCAGTAAGGCATACAGGCTTGTGAAAATTAACCCTACAATGACTGTAAAAACAAGTGCTAAAATTATGTCCCTAACATTGCTTAGTCATATTATAGTAAGGAATAGTTTTAAAAGCAAGCCAGGTCTCAGTTTTTTGTCTCACAGCTTGTAGGGATTATCAGATAAGACCAAATCACCCAAAAATCTCACTTAATCTTCTTCTGAAACTTCCATTCAGAGAAATCTGATTTGCTTAACATGGTAGCGTATATGTATAGAAAAAGATCAGTCTTACCTTCTTCTAAATCTCTGCTGTCATAATTGTGCAATTACTACCTAGATAAGTGACTGGTTCTTAACTAAATGTGAGATAACCTAAACAGGTGCAGCTGAGACAGTCAGCAGGTGCACATGAATTACATCTGCTATTGTGTTCAGTTTTGAGCACCAGTTTAAGAAGGATATAGACAAGCTGGAACGTTAGTCCTAGCCACCGAAGAGCCTTCTCCCTTGCTCAAGTAAATGCTTTTCCTTCAAAACTACTGTATGGTAGGTTTCAAAATATTCCCAAGCACGAACGGAGATGTGACTGCGGTTCTAATTCTCTTGATTCAAGTGATCACATACTGTTGGATTGTTCGTGGCATGTATCTGCCAGGGAAAAATGGTTAAGCACTTGGTTGCATGGTAAACATCACCTTTCCAATGAAATAAAATGCCAATTTCTACTGAATGATATATCAGCAGAGATTACCGTGGCAGTGGCTAATTTTCTAGTTGACGTGATAAGAGTGAAAAATTTAGGAAACTATGTTTTATGATTTTATAAATTAACTCAGACTTCTAGCTGATTGTGTCATTTACTGTCCTGGTTTTTTGTTTAATGTTTAACATTTATATGCCATTAAAGGTTTATTAATTGATCGATTGACAAGCTGGAACGAGTCCAGAGGAGGGCAACGGAGATGGTGAGGGGTCTGGAAACCAGGTCCTCTGAAGAAAGGTTGAAGGAGCTGGGTATGTTTTAGCCTGGAGAGCAGGCCCGTAGCCAGGATTTTTAAATTCAGGGGGCTTTTAAATAAATCAGGAGGCACCCCACACAGACACCCACAAACACCCCAAGGGAGCACCACAAATAAAATTAAAAAATGGAAGTCAGGGGGCCTGGGCTGGATGGGAAGGTCGGAGGGGCCTTGGCAGTAATTCGGGGGGCCAGGCCCCGAGGTTCCCCACTGTAGCTATGGGCCTGTTGGAGAGGAGACGACTGAGAGGTGATAGGAGAACCATCTTCAAGTACTTGAAAGGCTGCCATAGGATGGTGCAGATTTGTAGATTTTTTGTTGCCCCAGAAGGTCAGACCAGAACCAACCGGTTGAAATGAAATCAGCAGAGTTTTTGGCTAAACATTAGGAAGAACTTCCTGACAGAGCAGGTTCCTCAGTGCAACAGGCTTCCTTGGGAAGTGGTGGGCTCTCCTTTTTTGGGGTTTTCAAATGGAGGCTAGATGGCCACCTGACAGCGATGCGGATTCTGTGAACTTAGGCAGATCATGAGAGGGAGGGCAGGAAGGGTCGCCTCAGTGCTTAGTTCTCGTGGCCCTTTCTGACACGCCCAGGGAAATGCCGATCACCACTTTGCGGTCAGGAAGCAATTTTTCTCCAGGCTAGTTTGGCCGGGGATCCTGGAGGATTTTTGCCATCTTCTGAGCATGGAACAAGAGTCACTGGGGGAGTGTGGAGGGGGAGGTATTTGTGAATTTCCTGCATTGTGCAGGGGGTAGGACTAGATGACCCTGGAGGTCCCTTCCAACTCTGTGATTCTATGTTGTGTCCTTTCTAAAGCAAGATAAAAAGGGTAATCTCAACTCTTGGCCTGTGTTAAAAAGCAGTTAGTCTAACTTTTCTGTAACTGTTTCAAGTAACTGTCCAAGATTATAGTAACTTTAAGCAAACAGAGGTCACTGACAGTCTTTTTGACAGGTGCAGGTTCAGGAGGTTCAGGAGTGTATAGAACGGATCCTGTGCAAACTAGAGACGCCAAGCTCACAGCGAACCTCCCCCAGATGGTCCCCTACATGGCCTGTTGGGAGAAAACTGGAGGAGAGAAGGAGGATTTCTCTGTTCTAAAGGCAGGAGTTCCAGTCCTACCACCAGTGAAATGGAGTGTTGCAGCTGGCACTGCGTCTGACCCCAAGCCCTGCATTGTACAAACCAAACCACATGCCGCGGCTTTTATTAGCCTTCCTGCTGTATCGGATCTTCACGGCAATGCCTGGTATGTGGTTGCCCCAGAAGGGAGGAAGGAGGACAAGCCAGTGAGACATAGATTACCCAGTGCTAAGGCAGAAGACAGCCCCGCTCACACTGCCCTGTGACTGGCCTCTTTTATTGGTTCATGCATAGCTTTGCTTACGACTTTACCAATACACTGTTGACTGGTGCACCTTCCTCGGCATTGGCTTCCTTGTTTTTCCCCTTCCCCTTTCATAGCTCTTTGCCGCAGTGTCCTTTTGAGAAACAGTCCACTCCTTGCCATCGCCAATAAGTTCCATATTTTGTCATTTCACTTCTTGATTCCAAACACAATAAGAATGATTTCCTATCCACAAATTACGAAGGACAACAGTTGAGTCTGCAGCTTATGTTCTGTGTAACAGTCAGCCTCAAGTTCACCTTAATTAAGCACCCATGGATTGGGGCCCTGTCATGCATTTCTTGTCATGGGCTTAAGTCTTCGATCCCTTCAATGAGTGCCAGTTTGGTGTGGCAGTTAATCTGGGAGAACCAGGTTTGATTGCCCACTCCTCCACATGCAGCTGCTGGTGTGGCCTTGGGACAGTCACAAGTTCTCTCTCAGCCCCACCTCCCTCACAGGGCGTCTGTTGTGGGGAGGGGAAGGGAAAGGAGTTTGTAAGTTGCTTGAAGACTCCTTCAGGTAGTGAAGGGCAGGGTATAAATCCAATCTCTTCTCTTCTTCTACCTCACAGAGTGTCTGTTGTAGGGAGGGGAAGGGAAAGGAGTTTGTAAGTCGCTCGAAGACTCCTTCGGGTAGTGAAGGGCCAGATATCAATCCAATCTCTTCTTCTTCCCTTCCCGTTTCCTCAGCCTGAAACTGGGGTACAAATTGCTTTCACCAGTGGGCCCAACAGTGCTCCTCAAGGCCAGTTCAGATCAGAAAAACATCATGGGGGAGTGCAGGGGCGGGTGAAGGCTCCCTGGAGCCCTAAGCAGCCTTGCACAATCTTGGTGCCCCCCCTCCTTTCCACACTGACCCTGTCCATTTTAGTGGTCGACCTGTCTGACCAGATGTACGGTGCAGGTTGCAGAAGCACAAAAGTTTATTCATATGATAACACAATAGACTGTACAAACTAAGCCAAGCTTTGGCTACATAAATTTCTTCAAAAATGCAATACAACCTCTACTTTAATATTTCACAAGTTAAAGGTATCAAAGTTCCAATATTCATGACCTGAAAGGCATTTTTCTGCATTTTTTCACCCTTTTCCCAACTTTGTGGTACCCCCTTTGGCCCTGGTGCCCTAAGCACCTGCTTAGCCTGCTGAATCTGCCACTGGGGGAGTGGGGAGACTGAAGCTCCTTCTCACCATCCCAATTTGATGTGATCACAGGAATGGGCATGAATTGAGGGGACCCTGCGTCTGACCTCTTTTGGCATGGGGAGCCCAGATCCAACCCGTGTCCTCCCTGACGTGCAGTTCCTGGGCCAGGACCCTGAAAGTCACTGGGATGGCTGGAGGGAAGAGGGGAGTTCAGCAGAAACTCTGAGGAGTCTGAGCCAGAGGCGGAGCCTGCAGGGGAAGCAGCAGCAGAAACTTGGCCAAGACGCTCGGAGCCGCCTGGGTGCCTGTGGAGGCATGTCCCTCTATTGTCCTCTCATTCCGCTTGCCGGGTGGAGAAGCTCAGTCGTGCCCCCTTCTTCCCTGCCCTGACTCAACTTCCCCGGTCTTTTCGGCCGTGACCCAGCTCCCTCTTATCCTCCCTTCACTGACCGCAAGGAACAATGGGAAGGCCGTCATCCGAAAGCAGGCATCTTTTCCAAGACCGAAGGGGATGCCGTGCGAGGACAGGGAGGGCATGCTTTCAGTTGTGATGGATGGCAGGACACGGATTAGTGGATATAAACTACAGGAAAGGAAGTTTCGGCTAAATTAAAGGAAGAACGTCCTGACAGTGAGGTGTAGGAACATAAGAACATAAGAAGGGCCATGCTGGATCAGACCAATCATCCATCTGTTCTGGCATCCTGCCTCACACAGGGGCCAACCAGTTCCTCTGGAGGTCCAACAACAGGACAGAGAGCCCAAAGCCTTCATAAGAACACAGGAAGATCCCTGCTGCATCAGACCAGTCGTCACAGAATCCTAGAATCATCTAGTCCAGCCTCCTGTCTCACACAGTGGCTAACCAGTTCCTCTGGAGGGCCAGCAACAGGGCATGGAGGCCGAGGTCTTCATAAGACCATCAGAAGAGCCCTGCTGGATCAGACCAGTGAGGGTCCATCTAGTCCAGCCTCCTGTCTCCTGGCTATTAGCCACAAAGTGTAGATGGGAATTCTCAGTCTGGGGCAGGTGATGCACTCTTCTTGGTGCTGGAGGGGGCAGCAGTGGGAGGGCTTCTAGTGTCCTGGCCCCACTGCTGGACCTCCTGATAGCACGTGGTATTTTTGGCCGCTGTGTGACAGAGTGTTGGACTAGATGGGCCATTGGCCTGATTCAACATTGGCCTCTCTTATGTTCTTATGTTCTTATGTCTCACACAGTGGCCAACCAGTTCCCCTGGAGGGCCAGCAGCAGGGCTTAGAGGCCGAGGTCTTCATAAGACCGTCAGAAGAGCCCTGCTGGATCAGACCAGTGAGAGTCCATCTAGTTCAGCCTCCTGTCTCACACAGTGGCCAACCAGTTCCCCTGGAGGGCCAGCAACAGGGCAGAGAGTGTTTGCCTCCAGGCTCTGGGATTTAGAGGATTAGTGCCTCTGAATGTGGAGGCTCCCCTCAGTCACCATAGCTGGTAGCCACTGGTAGCCCTCTCCCTCCATGAATCTTTCTAATCCCCTTTTAAAGCCGTTTATTCCTGTGGCCCTCACCACACCCTCTGGCAGTGAATTCCACATTTTAATCACTCTCTGTGTAAAGCAGTATTTCCTTTTGTCCATTCTGAACCTACTGCCCATCAGCTTCACCGGATGATGCCATCAGGTTCTAGTCTTTTCGGAGAGGGTGAAAAAGTTACCTTTGTCAACACTTTCCACCCCGTGCATAACGTTATATATCTCCTGGAGAGCCTTGCGCTCGCTAGATCAGAATCTACCGGTGGTCTTTGGCCCAATCAGCTATCCTTGACCACAGCCAGAGCCTTCTCAGCCCTGGCTCCTGCCCGGTGGAGCGCTCTGCCTGGTGACATCCATGCCCTGTGGGACCTGAGACAGTTTGCGGGGCTTGCAAAACAGAGATGTCCCACCAAGCCCACGGTCGAGGATAGTATCACGTCTGGCCCTTATCTCCTCCCCTATCAGTTCGAAAGCAAGAAATTGCAAGTAAATAAATAGGTACTGCTCTGGTGGGAAGGTAACAGCATTGTGTGTGCCTTGACGTTTAGTCATGCCGGCCACATGACCACAGAAACGTGTTCGGACAGCGCTGGCTCTTTGGCTTGGAAACGGAGATGAGCGCCGCAACCCTAGAGTTGGATTCGACTGGCTTTCAAGCAAGGGGAACCTTTACCTTTACTATAAGAGAAATTAATAATTCTCTACACCATCTGAATGTTCTCAAATTTAATTTTGAATGGGTTTTAGTCTGATTTTCTATAATACCTGTAAAACGGTGTTTTAAACAATGTTGTACACCGCTCTGAGCCCTTCAGGGAAGGGCGGTATAGAGATGATGACGATGACACTGCTGCTGCTGCTGCTGCTGATAGATAGAAGATAGAGGATAGAGGATAGAGGATAGAGGATAGAGGATAGAGGATAGAGGATGGGTGGGTAGGTAGGTGGATGGGTGGATAGATGGATAGATGGATGGATGGATGGATGGATGGATGGATGGTAGAGGATAGGAGGATAGGAGGATAGGAGGATAGGAGATAGAGGATAGAGGATAGAGGATAGAGGATAGAGGATAGAGGATAGAGGATAGAGGGATAGAGGGATAGAGGGATAGAGGGATAGAGGGATAGAGGGATAGAGGGATAGAGGGATAGAGGGATAGAGGGATAGAGGGATAGAGGGATAGAGGGATAGAGGGATAGAGGGATAGAGGGATAGAGGATAGAGGATAGAGGATAGAGGATAGAGGATAGAGGATAGAGGGATAGAGGGATAGAGGGATAGAGGGATAGAGGGATAGAGGGATAGAGGGATAGAGGGATAGAGGGATAGAGGGATAGAGGGATAGAGGGATAGAGGGATAGAGGGATAGAGGGATAGAGGGATAGAGGGATAGAGGGATAGAGGGATAGAGGGATAGAGGGATAGAGGGATAGAGGATAGAGGGATAGAGGGATAGAGGATAGAGGATAGAGGATAGAGGGATAGAGGGATAGAGGATAGAGGGATAGAGGGATAGAGGATAGAGGGATAGAGGGATAGAGGGATAGAGGGATAGAGGATAGAGGATAGAGGATAGAGGATAGAGGATAGAGGATAGAGGATAGAGGATAGAGGATAGAGGATAGAGGATAGAGGATAGAGGATAGAGGATAGAGGATAGAGGATAGAGGATGAGGATGAGGATAGAGGATAGAGGATAGAGGATAGAGGATAGAGGATAGAGGATAGAGGATAGAGGATAGAGGATAGAGGATAGAGGATAGAGGATAGAGGATAGAGGATAGAGGATAGAGGATAGAGGATAGAGGATAGAGGATAGAGGATAGAGGATAGAGGATAGAGGATAGAGGATAGAGGATAGGATAGAGGATAGAGGATAGAGGATAGAGGATAGAGGATAGATGATAGATGATAGATGATAGATGATAGATGATAGATGATAGATGATAGATGATAGATGATAGATGATAGATGATAGATGATAGATGATAGATGATAGATGATAGATGATAGATGATAGATGATAGATGATAGATGATAGATGATAGATGATAGATGATAGATGATAGATGATAGATGATAGATGATAGATGATAGATGATAGATGATAGATGATAGATGATAGATGATAGATGATAGATGATAGATGATAGATGATAGATGATAGATGATAGATGATAGATGATAGATGATAGATGATAGATGATAGATGATAGATGATAGATGATAGATGATAGATGATAGATGATAGATGATAGATGATAGATGATAGATGATAGATGATAGATGGATAGATGATAGATGGATAGATGGATAGATGGATAGATGGATAGATGGATAGATGGATAGATGGATAGATGGATAGATGGATAGATGGATAGATGGATAGATGATAGATGATAGATGATAGATGATAGATGATAGATGATAGATGATAGATGATAGATGATAGATGATAGATGATAGATGATAGATGATAGATGATAGATGATAGATGATAGATGATAGATGATAGATGATAGATGATAGATGATAGATGATAGATGATAGATGATAGATGATAGATGATAGATGGATAGAGGATAGAGGATAGAGGATAGAGGATAGAGGATAGATGGATAGATGGATAGAGGATAGGAGGATAGGAGGATAGGAGGATAGATGGATAGATGGATAGATGGATAGATGGATAGATGGATAGATGGATAGATGGATAGAGGATAGAGGATAGAGGATAGAGGATAGAGGATAGAGGATAGAGGATAGATGGATAGATGGATAGAGGATAGATGGATAGAGGATAGATGGATAGAGGATAGATGGATAGAGGATAGAGGATAGGAGGATAGGAGGATAGGAGGATAGGAGGATAGGAGGATAGGAGGATAGGAGGATAGGAGGATAGGAGGATAGATGGATAGATGGATAGATGGATAGATGGATAGGAGGATAGATGGATAGATGGATAGATGGATAGATGGATAGATGGATAGGAGGATAGATGATAGATGATAGATGATAGATGATAGATGGATAGATGGATAGATGGATAGATGGATAGATGATAGATGATAGATGATAGATGATAGATGATAGATGATAGATGATAGATGATAGATGATAGATGATAGATGATAGATGATAGATGATAGATGATAGATGATAGATGATAGATGATAGATGGATAGATGGATAGATGGATAGATGGATAGATGGATAGAAAGAGACAGACAGACAGACAGACAGACAGACAGACAGACAGACAGACCTCTATCATGTCCCCCTTAGTCATTCCTTTTCTCAAACGGTGTGTTTGACACTGGCAGTAAGACATGGGGGTGGGGAAACAAACCTGACCCAAAAACAGGAATCAAGAACCAAAAAGGGTGAGAAGGAAGTCTAATGAAGGGCCAGTATTAAAAAACCTGGTTGGAACTTATAATATACAAAAATACATGTATTTATTAGAAAGACAGTTAAAAACATACATGAGGGCCCAATGAAAGCCTCGTAAAAAAGTTAAACCGAAACACAAGGGCCAAGGACACGTGACCTGACACGTTTCTGACCTGCTGGGGCCTTCTTCAGAGGCCAAACGATATTGCGGCACACATAACTTAAATACATATCGCAATAAGATAACCAAAAAGTGAATATTGGACCAGGAAAAGGAAGGTTAAGCAGCAAGATCTAAAGACACAAGACAAAGATGTTTGCGAGGCCTCAAAAGGCAAAAGTCCTGTGCCTGGTGCCAAATGCACAGTTGCTGGATTAGAACATCTTCCGATTTAGGTCCAAACAGCACCTGTGTGGCTATGAAAGCCAGAGCTAGAGTGGCCTCAAGCAGTTTCCCTTGCGAGGTGATGGATTCTTCATCGCTGGAGGGCCTTTAAGTATCACCGAGACACCCACTTTTCAAGGATATTATAGCTGTAGATATAAGCTTTTGAAAGTCAAAGCTTGACTCTCAGAACCTCATACCCTGGAAATCTTTGTTGGTCTCTAAGGTGCCACCGGGCTCAAATCTCGCTCCATTACATATAAAGGAACGTTTACGCCTGGTGTTGTATACAGGCAAACAGGAAGAAGAAGGAGAAGGAGAAGGAGAAGGAGGAGGAGGAGGAGGAGGAGGAGGAGGAGGAGGAGGAGGAGGAGGAGATTGGACTTCTACCCCACCCTTCACTACCTGAAGGAGTCTCAGAGTGGCTTACAATCTTCTGTCCCTTCCTCTCCCCACAACAAGGTAGGTGGGGCTGAGGGAGCTCTTTTGAGAACTGCTCTTGAGAGAACAGCTATGAAATAACTGGTGACTCCCAAAGTCACACCAGCAGCTGTATGTGGAGGAGGAGTGGGGAATCAAACCCAGTTCTCCCAGATTAGAGTCCACGCTCCTAACCACTACACCAAACTGGTGCTCTAGACCAGTTACCCTGGAGAAAGTGGCCACTTTGAGTGGTGGGCACTATGGCGTTATACCTGGTTGAGGTCCGTCGCCTTCCCACACCCTGCCCTCCTCAGGTTCCACCACCAAATTTCCAGGAATATCTCAGCCCAGAGCTGGCGACCTTACCCTGGCCTCTTACGAAAGAGAATCCCCGTGAAGAAGAAAGGGACCTGCGGGGTGACCTCAGAGGAGCCAAGTTGCTCTGATGCCTCCTAGACCTGCTGCCGTCCAGGGTGGTGAATAAGCAAGAAGGTTGTCGCCAACAATATAATCAACCAAACATACAAAAGCAACCTTAAAGAATGTACACAGAATCTTGTTCTGTACAAAAATATCTCAACCTATCTCAGGCTTGTCACTAGGAACGACTGCTGCCATAGAATCATGGAAGGGACCTCCAGGGTCATCTAGTCCAACCCCCCTGCACAATGCAGGAAATTCACAAATGCCTCCCCTCCACACCCGCAGTGACCCCTGTTCCATGCCTGGAAGATGACCCCCAAAAAAAAAAACCCTCCAGGGTCCCCAGGGCCAAACCAGCCTGGAGAAAAATTGCTTCCTGACCCCAAAGTGGCAGCTGGCGTTTCCCTGGGCCTGTAAGAAAGGGCCACGAGAACTAAGCACGGAGGCAACCCTCCCTGCCCCCTCCCTCTCATGATCTACCCACACACTTGTGGATTCTTGAAACTCGTGGAAGACTCACAGGCCTCATAAAGACTAACAGCTTGATGAAGATATCGACTGGAAACAGGCCAGTCATATATTATAAACCTTAACATCTTCATGCTTCAAGAGCCTTGTCTTTGGATGTTCCCGAGAATGCTTCTTTCTGTTCTTACAACCTAATAGGATGGTGGATTGGCTCAGCCCCCTTAAGTATTTAGATGTCTTTTAATGTGATAACCCAGTTTGTACTTTGCATGACAATCACTGTAAAATATTTTTGCAAAAAAACAGATTTTGTTTATATATCCTTTAAGGTTGCTTTTGTACCTTTGGTAGATGACAGGGTGGTGGCAGTTACCAGTGGCAAAAGGTGGCCCGGGTGGAGACTGACTAGCTCAATCCCGGGGGAGTGCAGAGCCGGCTGAGTGCCAGCAGAGCCCTGCCCAGAGGAGGAACCCCTCCACACACGGCTCCCATTCATCTCAGCGCTTGGCTTTGACCTAGGAAGCAGGAGGAGGCGGGGGTGGGGGGAGGCAGGTAGGTCCACCCCATCCATGAGCCTCGTCAGCCAAGGGAGGCTATATAGCTTCCCCAGAAGGAGCTCCTGGCACCAAGGCTGGTTTTGTCTGGCTCCATCATGGGGCCCGGGGCTTTCCTCCTCCTCCTCCTCCTCTTGCTGGAGCTCCTCACACTGGTGACCAAGCATGGCCCGGAAGGTAAGTGCAGCACCTGTGGGTTGCTCCGCTGCCTCTGCCTGTGTTTGTGTGGGGGGCGACCGACAGACTCAGGTTCGTAAAGAGCAGGGTCGGAGCTCCCTCTGCCCAACTCAGGTTCCCCCGCCCCCAAGCCACATCACAGCTGTAAAGGTAAAGGTGAAGGTGCCCTTGCTCGAAAGCCAGTCGAATCCGACTCTAGGGTTGCGTTGCTCATCTCCGTTTCAAAGCCGAAGAGCCGGCGCTTTCCGAAGACGTTTCCGTGGTCACGTGGCCGGCATGACTAAACATCAAGGCGCACGGAACGCTGTCACCTTCCCACCGAAGTGGTACCTATTTATCTACTTGCAATTTCTTGCTTTCGAACTGCTAGGTGGGCAGGAGCTGGAACTAGAGACGGGAGCTCACCCCGTCATGCAGCTGTGGCAAATGCTTTTTAAAAAATTAAGGAGAGCCCAAACAGGCCATAAATGCTGCCACAGGGGGAGGAAGAGCTCCTGACCTCCCCTGGCTGTTTCCCCAGGACAAAACGGTACCGAGGGAGAGGGACTTCCCTGGTTTTTCCACTCCCCCAGATAGCCCCGGCTAGCCCAACCCAGTCAGAGCTCGGAAGCTAAGCAGGGTCAGTCCTGGTCAGTATGTGAGTGGGAGACCACCAAGGAGTCCCAGGGTTGCTACGCAGAGGCTGGCCATGGCGAGCCCCCTCTGAACGACTCCTGCCTTGAAAACCCTCCGGCAACTCCCACCAGTGATCCCTCTAAGCTGTGGAGTCTTGTGAGCAAAAATTCTACTTGGTGAGCTACTGGCGTTAAAGCTGTGAGTGAGGGATATGGCTACTGCATCTGTTAGTTTGCTCTGGAGCCCTCCTTCCTGAGCAAAGACAAAAACCGGTGAGCTAGAGGCTAAAAAACTGTAAGCTAGCTGACACCGACTCAGCTTAAGAAGCAGAAGAAGAAGAAGAAGAAGAGGAAGAGATTGGATTTATACCCCCTGCCCTTCACTACCCAAAGGAGTCTCAGAGCGGCTGACAAACTCCTCTCCCTTCCCCTCCCCACAACAGACACCCTGTGAGGTAGAAGAAGAAGAAGAAGAAGAAGAAGAAGAAGAAGAAGAAGAAGAAGAAGAAGAAGAAGAAGAAGAAGAAGAAGAAGAAGAAGAAGAAGAAGAAGAAGAAGAAGAAGAAGAAGAAGAAGAAGAAGAAGAAGAAGAAGAAGAAGAAGAAGAAGAAGAAGAAGAAGAAGAAGAAGAAGAAGAAGAAGAAGAAGAAGAAGAAGAAGAAGAAGAAGAAGAAGAAGAAGAAGAAGAAGAAGAAGAAGAAGAAGAAGAAGAAGAAGAAGAAGAAGAAGAAGAAGAAGAAGAAGAAGAAGAAGAAGAAGAAGAAGAAGAAGAAGAAGAAGAAGAAGAAGAAGAAGAAGAAGAAGAAGAAGAAGAAGAAGAAGAAGAAGAAGAAGAAGAAGAAGAAGAAGAAGAAGAAGAAGAAGAAGAAGAAGAAGAAGAAGAAGAAGAAGAAGAAGAAGAAGAAGAAGAAGAAGAAGAAGAAGAAGAAGAAGAAGAAGAAGAAGAAGAAGAAGAAGAAGAAGAAGAAGAAGAAGAAGAAGAAGAAGAAGAAGAAGAAGAAGAAGAAGAAGAAGAAGAAGAAGAAGAAGAAGAAGAAGAAGAAGAAGAAGAAGAAGAAGAAGAAGAAGAAGAAGAAGAAGAAGAAGAAGAAGAAGAAGAAGAAGAAGAAGAAGAAGAAGAAGAAGAAGAGGAGATTGGATTTATGCCCCGCCCTTCACTACCCAAAGGAGTCTCAGAGCGGCTGACAAACTCCTCTCCCTCCCCCTCCCCACAGCAGACACCCTGTGAGGTAGGTGGGGCTGAGAGAGCTCTTGACAGAAACTGCTCTTTTTCAAGAACAGCTGTGCCAGAATTATGGCTTGCCCAGGGTAATCCAGCCAGGTGAAACTGGAGGAGTGGGGAATCAAACCTGGTTCTACCAGATTAGAGTCCACACACTTAACCACTACACCAAACTGGCTTAGAGGGAACACTGCTTCCCACCCACCCCCCACTCCAGTACTGTTAAAAACCTGAACCTGTAGTTTGGCCCTGAGAGAGAGAGAGAGAGAGAGAGAAAGAGAGAGAGACCCATTCTGCATCTAGCAATTGCTCTGCCGTTTTCCCAAAACCCACACTGGGGCAGAAAAAGATGTGGCTCAAACCCACATTCAGATACCCCGGGCCAACACCGTACTGACTGCAGAGTCACTCCTGAACGGCCATAAAAATGGCCATAAAACTATGCAGACGGCTACCATAAACCCGAGAGATCAAAGGCAGTGAAGCCGGCACGCAGTGCGGAGGCTTCCGTAAAATCTGGCAATCCAAGGAAGTTACGGTGGTATGCAAGGTTGAGAGGGATTTCTGTTCCATCGTGGGTTTGGTAAGAATGCTAGATGCAGAATGCTAGATGCAGAAGGGGCCAGAGAGAGAGAGAATGCTAGATGCTAGATGCAGAATGCTAGATGCAGAAGGGGCCAGAGAGAGAGTGAATGCTAGATGCAGAATGCTAGATGCAGAAGGGGCCAGAGAGAGAGAGTGAATGCTAGATGCAGAATGCTAGATGCAGAAGGGGCCAGCTGCCCCAGTGTGTTCTCTGATGCAAGTGAGGGGCCTCCAGTCCCCCCCCCAAGAGCAACTGAGTGAAGTTCAGCAATTTTTGGGTCTGAGGGAATCTGGCCACATCCCTCCACTGCTTTGCTGTCACTCCAGAGAATCCTCCGGTGGGGTTTTGGGTCAGCCTCTTAGAAAGAGACAGAAGCAGAGGAAAGTTGGAGGGAAGGAAAGACGGACAGGCTGCTGGGCCCCTTGCTGAGATGCTTTCTCTCCCAGACTTGATCTCAAGAAAGGGTTTCATCACACAACAGTCCCTGCAAGGAAGGGCAGGCTCCGTACCAACCTTACTTGCTTTGTGAAGAAACGCCGGCTCAGCCTCCTCTCGGACCCCGACTGTGGATGAGTCTGCGTCAGCTTTTCCCTCCGTTGTTTTACCGAAGCCGCGTTGGAACAGAAATTCCCCTCTGCATTGCACACCACTGTCACTTCCTTTGGTCATCTGATTTTATGGCACCTTCTGCATAGATGTATGGCCATTCAGGGGTGACTTTGCAGTCAGTACAGCATTACCCTGGCCCTGGGGTAACATAAGAACATAAGAGAAGCCAATGTTGGATCAGGCCAATGGCCCATCCAGTCCAGCACTCTGTGCCACACAGCGGCCAAAAACACCAGGGGGCATCAGGAGGTCCAGCAGTGGGGCCAGGACAGCAGAAGCCCTCCCACTGTTGACCTCCAACCCCAAGCACCAAGAAGACAAAGCCTCACTTGTCCCAGTCCCTATCTGTACCTTGTGGCTCATAGCCACTGATGATGGACCTCTGCTCCGTATGTTTATCCAATTCCCTCTTGAAGCCGTCCATGCTTGTGGCTGCCACCATTTACATAAGAACATAAGAGAAGCCAATGCTGAATCAGGCCAATGGCCTATCTAGTCCAACACTCTGTCACATAGTGGCCAAAATATACCAGGTGCCATCAGGAGGTCCAGCAGTGGGGCCAGGACACCAGAAGCCCTCCCACTGCCGCCCCCTCCAGCACCAAGAATAGAGTGCATCACCTGCCCCAGACTGAGGGTTCCCACCTATACCCTGTGGCTAATAGCCACTGATGGACTTCTGCTCCGTATGTTTATCCAATTCCCTCTTGAAGCCGTCCATGCTTGTAGCTGCCACCACTTCCAGTGGCAATGAATGCCACGTGTTAATCACTCTTTGGGTGCAGTAGTACTTCCTTTTATCCATTGTAACCTGACCACTCAGCAATTTCATGGAGTGCCCATGAGTTCCACATTTGAATATGGTTTTGAGCTGCACCTTTGGTAAAACAATGGAGGGAAAAGCCCGTGCAGAACCACCCTGGGACCTCCTCCTCCTCCTCCTGCACTTCCTAGTCCCGTGGATCTCTTCTTGCAGCTGCTGCTGGACCGAGGAGCCCCCCCGTCCTCTCCACCCCTGCGAAAAGAAGGCTGGGAGTGCCCACCGGGCAGAGGTCAGGACGTGCCCCTCGAAAAGTGCTTCTGCCTCTCGGATGCCTCCTGTCCTGGAAGTGAGAAGTGCTGCAATGTGGGCAGGGTGAGAACTTGTGTGCAGCCGACGACGGGTAAGTGGCGCACCGGGGAGGGGAGCGTGTGGCTGGGCTCTTGGGTGTGGGGCAGGGGCCAAATAACGAAGGTGCCCCTCTTCCCACCACAGTTCAACGACTTGGACTCAGCTCGTCCGGCTGCTCCCAGGGAGGGAAACAAGGGAACGCTTCGGTCGGCCTGAAGAGAGGCTACTTTTCTGCTTGTATTTATTTTTTCTTCCTTTTCATGTTATTTGTAGTCTGCCTGCCTCTCTGGGGCTCAAGGAGGATCGCACAGAGTGAGTCAAGACCATCGAAAGGACGGGGCATTCAATAGACAATGACATCACCATTCCAGAGGGGAGCTGGGTTTCTGTGCAGCAGAACCGCTAAATTCAAGTCTAGGAGCACCTTAGAGAGCAACCAGATTTGGGGGCTATGAGCCAGTTTGGTGTAGTGGTTAAGAGCCTGGACTCTAATCTGGGAGAACCTGGTTTGATTCCCCACTCCTCCATGATGCTGCTGTGACCTTGGGTCATTCACAAGTTCTTTCAGAGCTGTTCTCTCCAGGGCAGTCCTCAAAGAGCTCTCTCAGCCCCACCTGCTTCACAGGGTGTCTGTTGTGGGGAGAGGGAGGGAAAGGAAATTGTAAGCCACTCTGAGACTCCAAGTGAAGGGCAGGGTATAAAGGCAATCTCCTCCTCCTCCACTTCTCTTCCTCCTCCTCCTCCTTCCTCTTCTTCTTTTGAGGGTATCTGACAAAAGGAGCGTTGACTCTCAAAAGCTTCTACCCTCAAAATCTTGTTGTTCTCATGGACCTGAATCTAACAGTTTTCTCTTCTAAGAAAACACAGAACAGTAATTTGTTGTTGTTTTAAAGTAAGATTCAAAAAATCAAAAGAGATCATAATGCCCCACCAAGTGGAACATCATTTGGTGATCAGGGAGGGGAGATGTCCTTTGCAGGCCCCCCCCCCCCGGCAACCTTGCCCAGACTGTGGTCAGGAAGGTACATCCTTCCTGCAACTTTGGAATTCGTGGGGCCGTACGATGCAAGCCAAATCTTACCACTTTGTCCAAATATTCTAAAAAATACTCATGGCTTAACTTCCGCTGGGTCTTTTCAAGGCTGTTGACCTGCTCCCATAGCTCACTTGTTTTTACGGCTGTCAGGGGACACACGACACAACGCAGTGGTTTAAAGGGACTCGGTTTAAAGGGATTCTGCTCTATCCACGAACCGCCACGAACTGCTTGAAAAGTTTGCGGAAGTTCATAACGGTAGACCCATCATGACATTCATAATGAATTTTGCTTCATGGTTCAGTTTGTGCCCATCCCTACCAATGTTCCCTCTAAGCTGAGTGAGTGTGAGCTAGCTCACAGTTTTTCAGCCTCCAGCTCACAGATTTTTGTCTCAGCTCAGGAAAGAGGGCTCCAGAGCAAATCGCTTGCTTACAACTCTACTGCCAGTAGCTCACAAAGAAGAATTTTTGCTCACAAGACTCCCCAGCTTAGAGGGAACACTGATCCCTACTCCGTCCTTGCTTGTCCACAGGGCTCTCTCTAGCCCATCCACTCTAACTTCTGAGGGAGACATTTCCATTCTGGAATGGAGACCATAGAATAGGTGAGATGATTGTGGGAATACTGCATGAGTGTCCCACACACGAAAGACATTCCACCCTTCTTCCTTACCACAAGGGTCGTCCACTCAAAGAAGGAGCTTTCAGCAGCACACAGAACATCACAACAAGCATTTAACATTGGCGATTTCAGTCACAACGTGCAATTTCAGCCAGGCCCAGAAATCCAGCTCAGGATGTGAAGCCTGCATTAGCTGCAGTGTTTGGCTTTCCTGATGGCGAGAAGGTTCTCCTGAGCATGTTAAGAGGGATCTTCGGAATCAGCAGAGCCATCTCCTATAAGGTCAGAAAGGCAAGGCTGTCTAACAAGAGCAGAAGAAGAGCCCTGCCGGATCAGAGTAAAGGCCCATCCAGTCCACCATTCTGTTCACCCGCAGGCTGGCCAGCTGCATCCAGAAGCCCCACAAGCAGCAACACTGCGAGAGCACCCTCCCGCCCCCCTGTGCTCCCCCCACGCAAGTGATACGAGGAGGCACATTGGCCTCTGCTGCTGGAGGGAGCAGCAGAAGAAGAAGAGATTGGATTTCTACCCTGCCCTTCCCTCAGAGTCCCACCGTGGCTTCCATCTCCTTCCCTTCCCCTCCCCACAACAGGCACCCTGTGATGAGGCAGGAAGAACTCTTCAGAGAACAGCTCTGAGAGAACTGTGGCTTGCTCAAAGTCACCCAGCAGCTGCATGTCGAGGAGGAGTGGGGAATCAAACCTGGTTCTCCCAGATTAGAGTCTGCCACTCCTAGCCACTACACCAAACTGGCTCTCTCCATCTCCGTCATGATCTGTAGCCACTGACAGCCCCATCCCCCATGGATTTGTCCATTTCTCTTGTAAAGCCCTCCGAGTTGGCAGCCGTCACCATATCCTGTGGCGGTGAGTTCCACAGACCAACTAGTCACCCGCTACAAGACAGTGAGGTGCCCTTCCACTCTGGTTTCCCTTCCTACGGCTGTGGCAAGTTCCTTTGCAGAGGCAGCCCTGTGCCAAGGGCCATTGTCTGGCAGAGACAATGTAAGTCCGATGGCCTCTGACCGCCCTGTGCCTGCTTTCCTCCCTCCCTCCCTCCCTCCCTTCCTTCCTCCCTTCCTCCCTCTCTTCCTCCCTTCCTCCCTCCCTCCCTTCCTTCCTTCCTCCCTCCCTTCCTCCCTCCCTCCCTTCCTCCCTCCCTTCCTTCCTCCCTCCCGGTCCTTCCTTCCTTCCTTCCTTCCTCCCTCCCTTCCTTCCTCCCTCCCGGTCCTTCCTTCCTTCCTTCCTTCCTTCCTCCCTCCCTCCCTCCCTCCCTCCCTCCCTCAGTGGGGGCCGGCTACTGTCCCACACCCTGGTCCACCGTGGAGGAACCCTGCCTGGTGACCTGCCCAGATGACACGTGGTGTGGCCCAGGGGAGAAGTGCTGTCTCAATGGCTGCCATGTCTGTTGCGTGGTGGCTGAGCCAGGTAAGAATGTTCACGTGGTGGCAACGGTTGACAACCCCAGGCTGGGAAATTCCTGGAGATATGGGGGGGGGTGGATTCTGGGGGGGGTGCCATGGTTTGGGGAGGGGAGGGAGCTCAGCAGGGGGCCATGCGTTCGAGCCCACCCTCCAAAGCAGCCGTTTCCTCCGGACGAACCAGGAGCATGGATTCTAATTTGGGAGAACCGGGGTTGATTCCCCACTCCTCCACATGCAGCCAGCTGGGTGACCTTGGGCCAGTCACAAGTTCTCTCAAAGCTGTTCTCTCAGGAGCAGTTCTCGGGAGAGCTCTCTCAGCCCCACCTCCCTCCCAGGGTGTCTGTTGTGCAGAGGGGGGAGGGAAAGGAGATTGTAAGCCGCTCTGAGACTCCTTCGGGTAGTGAAGGGCCGGGTATAAATCCAATCTCTTCTTCTTGGGAGGGTGAGCCATACCCCATCACAAGGCTCAGGGAAGGCAGCGTGCAGGGGCCTCTGCTGAATACTTCCTTGCTGCTTCCCGCCCCAGAGAAGCCCGGCATCTGCCCACAGCAGAAGGTGTCGCTCAGCGGCCTCCCCTGCAGGAACCGGTGTCTGGACGACAGGAGCTGTCCGGGGGACAAGAAATGCTGCTTCAACGGCTGCAGCCTGGAGTGCGTGAGCCCCCACACAGGTACCACCACTGCCCTTTGGCATCTCTTGGGTCTTAGCAAGGGTGTCTCTCTCTCTCTCTCTCTCTCTCTCTCTCTCTCTCTCTCTCTCTCTCTCTCTCTCTCTCTCTCTCTCTCCTCTGCAAAGGCCAGGGTTGCCAACTCCAGATTGAGAAATTCCTGGAGATTTGGGAGATGAGTGTGGGCACAGCAGGGTTTGTGGACATCAGCAGAGTGTAATGGTTTGGGGAGGGGGGACTAGGGCTGCCAGACCTCCCGGGAGAGGTGGGGGTCTCCCTGCTGCTGAACACCTGGCCAGTGGGAGGGGGAACTTAGTCTGAAAAAGAGGGACAAGCCAATTTTACCAAAGAGCTTTTGCAGAAAGACCAGAGCATTGCCCCTGATATCCTGGAGGTGATGACAGCACTTCTGGGTCACGTGGGCAGCAACATAGACACGTCACTGTACATTGGCTGGGCCTCCCTGCTGCTCCCCGTGAGTCCCCCGCAAGTCCCCCTCATTTCCCTGCAGTCGCCCAGAGGGACCTGGCAACCCCGGGAGGGACCTCGGCAAGGTACCATGCCACACAATCCACCTTCCGAAGCAGCCGTTCTCTACAGGGGAACTGACCTCTCTTGTCTGGAGCCCCGTGGTAATTCCCACAGATCTCCAGCCACCACCTGGAGGTTGGCCACCCTAGCATAGAATGTGTGCCCCTTCTACTAGAGGGCTCTGTCCACTTGGTGACTGCAACTTTCTGACATTCATACTATTAGAAAGAGACAAAGACCGGTCCACCTGCCCCCACCACCACGCAGAAATCACCGCCCCCGCCCGGCCCAGGCTGTTCCAAGAAGCCGTCAGCAGACTAAGCAGCCACACCCTGCCAGGAAAGAGGGAGCTCGCAGCCAGGCCGCGGGGTCCTTGTGACACACAGACTCCCTTTCTCCTCCTTTGCTGGCCGTGGGTGCCTCCAAAAGGCCCCAGCTTTGACACCAATGGAGCGTCCTCCTGGCACAGAGATGCTTTGATGGGGGAAGCGGCACCTGTTCAAGTTCTGCCTGTCACGTGCGGCTGCTCCACATGCAGGGCGCACCCCTCTCAATCAGCAGTGGCAATTGCAGGGCGGTGTGACCCACCCCCACCTCCCCTATGGCTGGCCCCCAAAACTCAGGAGTCGGTCGCGGTGCTTAGGCCCACGGGGTCCTTCTCTGTGAGTGGGGCTGCCAGCTCCAGGTGGGGGGGGAGGAGGGTTGCCAGGTCTGGGCTGGGAAATACCTGGAGACTTTGTGGGTGAAGCCGGGAGAGGGAGGGGTTTGGGGAGGGGAGGGGCTTCGGCATGGCACAATGCCAGAGTCCGCCCTTCCAAGCAGCCATTTTCTCCTCCAGGGGAGCTCATCTCTGTCAACTGGAGATCAGTAGTAGAAGTGGGAGATGTCCAGGCCCCACCTGGAGGCTGGCAACCCTGGGGGGGGACCCTGGGGAGGTGGGGGTCTGAGGACAGGAGGGACCTCAGTCAAGTCATATGGAGCAGAAGTCCATCAGTGGCATTTAGCCACAGGGTATAGATGGGAACTCTCAGTCTGGGGCAGGTGATGCACTCTATTCTTGGTGCTGGGGGGGCAGCAGTGGGAGGGGGCTTCTAGTGTCCTGGCCCCACTGCTGGACCTCCTGATGGCACCTGGTATATTTTGGCCGCTGTGTGACAGAGTGTTGGACTAGATAGGCCATTGGCCTGATTCAACATTGGCTTCTCTTAGGTTCTTATGTTCATATGAGTCTAATGCCAAAGAGGTCACCTTCCAGAGCAGCTGTTTTCTCCAAGAGAACTTCTCTCTTTTGTCTGGAGGTAATTTGTAATTCCAGGACACGTGACTCTGCCTGCTGCTGAATCAGAGCCCGGTGGTTCGATACTGTCCACTCAGGCCACAGCAGCTCTCCGGGGAATCAGACGGTGGTATTCCTCATCACCTGCCGCCTGGTCCTTTTAAATGGGGCCAGGGATCGAACCTGGGACCTTCTGCATGCCAAGCAAGTGCTCTACCACTGAACCGCAGATCCCCAAGGCCACACCTGGAGACTGGCAACTTTATCTGAGAGCCCCAAAGGTTGCCAACTTTGGAAGCGGCCCTTTCTAGCCATACTAGAATACAGGGCTATTTTGGGGCAGGAACGCACAGGAACGGAGTTCCGGCTGGATCCAAAGTTGGCCAACCCAGCAGGAACTCATTAGCATAACAGGCCACACCCAACAGCAGAAACTCATTAGGATTGGCTACATGAGGGGTGTGTGGCCTAACATGCAAAGGAGTTCTTGCTAACAAAAAAGCCCTGGGTTTTGACAACGAACAAGGTCAACAGAATAAGAAGCAAAAGGTGGGTGTGGCTGGATGACCACACTTCTGGTAGCATGGGGGTGTGGCCTAGTATGCTAATGAACATAAGAACATAAGAACATAAGGGAAGCCAATGTTGAATCAGGCCAATGGCCCATCTAGTCCAACACTCTGTCACACAGCGGCCAAAATATACCAGGTGCCATCAGGAGGTCCAGCAGTGGGGCCAGGGCACCAGAAGCCCTCCCACTGCTGCCCCTTCCAGCACCAAGAATAGAGGGCATCACCTGCCCCAGACTGAGAGTTCCCATCTATACCCTGTGGCTAATAGCCACTGGTGGACTTCTGCCCCATATGTTTATCTAATTTCCTCTTGAAACTGTCCATGCTTGCAGCTGCCACGACCTCCTGTGGCAGTGAATTCCATATGTTAATCACTCTTTGGGTGAAGAAGTATTTCCTTTTATCTGTTCTAACCCGACTGCTCAGCAATTTCATAGAGTGCCCACGAGTTCTTGTATTGTGAGAAAGGGAGAAAAGTACTTCTTTCTCAACCTGCTCAATCCCATTCATAATCTTATAAACCTCGATCATGTCACCCCTCAGCCGTCGTTTCTCCAAGCTAAAGAGCCCCAAGCATTTTAACCTTTCTTCATAGGGAAGGTGTTCCAACCCTTTTATCATTCTAGTTGCCCTTTTTCCAATGCTATAATATCCTTTTTGAGATGTGGTGACCAGAACTGTACACAGTATTCCAAATGAGGTCGCACCAATGATTTATACAGGGGCATGATGATACTGGCTGATTTGTAATCAATTCCCTTCCTAATAATCCCCAGCATAGCGTTGGCCTTCTTTATTGCAGCTACACATTGTGTAGACATTTTCAGCGAGTTATCCACTACGACTCCAAGATCTCTCTCTTGGTCCGTCTCTGCCAGATCAGACCCCATCAACGTGTATTTATATTTAGGATTTTTGGCTCCAATGTGCATCACTTTGCACTTGGCCACATTGCACCCCATTTGCCACGTTGACGCCCACTCACCCATCCTCAACAGATCCCTTTGGAGTGCCTCACAATCCTCCCTGGTTTTCACCACCCTGAACAACTTCATGTCATCTGCAAATTTAGCCACATCACTGCTTACTCCCAATTCCAAATCGTTAATAAACAAGTTAAAAAGCATCGGACCGAGTACTGATCCCTGTGGTACCCCACTGCTTACCACCCTCCACTGAGAAAGTTTCCCATTTATACTCACTCTCTGTTTCCTATTTATAAGCCAGTTTTTGATCCACAAGAGGACTTGTCCTTTTATCCCATGACTATTGAGCTTACTTAGGAGCCTTTGATGAGGAACTGTATCAAAAGCTTTCCGGAAGTCAAGGTAAATAATATCTATTGGGTCCCCCTTGTCCACATGTTTGTTCACTCCCTCAAAAAACACTAACAGGTTAGTGAGACAAGATCTTCCCTTACAGAACCCATGCTGAGTCTGCCTCAATAGTTTTTGTTCATCAATGTGCCTACTAATTCTTTCCTTAATAACAGTTTCCACCAACTTACCCGGTATCGATGTCAGACTGACTGGCCTGTAATTTCCTGGATCTCCCCTGGAGCCCTTTTTAAAGATGGGAGTGACATTAGCTACCTTCCAGTCCTCAGGAATGGAGGCAGATTTTAAAGAAAGATTACATATTTTTGTCAGGAGATCCACAAGTTCACATTTGAGTTCTTTCAGAACTCTCGGATGAATGCCATCCGGGCCTGGTGATTTATTAGTTTTTAAATTGTCCATCAGTCGGAGGACTTCCTCTCTTGTTACCGCAATCTGATTCAGGTCTTTCAAACCCCTTCCGAAATCGGTGCTTCTGGAGTGGGCAAACACTTCTCCTCTTCCACAGTGAAGACAGAGGCAAAAAATGCATTCAGCTTCTCAGCCATTTCCCTATCATCCTTCACTACTCCTTTTACCCCTTGGTCATCCAAGGGCCCCACTGCCTCCCTGGCCGGCTTCCTACTTCTAATGTATTTGAAGAAAGTTTTATTGTTGGTCTTTATGTTTTTTGCGATATGCTCCTCATATTCCCTTTTTGCTTGCCCGATCACAGACTTGCATTTTATTTGCCATAGTCTGTGTTCCCTTTTATCAACCTCACTAAGACTAGCTTTCCACCGCTTAAAGGAATCCTTCTTACCTTTTACAGCTTCCATTACTTTATTTGTTAACCATGCAGGCTTTTTTCTATACCTATTTGTACCTTTCCTAACCTGCGGTATATATTTTTTCTGAGCTTCTAGGATTGTCTTTTTAAATAGTCTCCAAGCTTTCCCAATGGTTTTGACCTTCTCCACTCTTCCTTTCAATTTCTTCCTCACATGTCCCCTCATACCAGAGAAGTTACCCCTTTTAAAGTTAAAAGTGGTTGCGTCAGTCTTTTTGGGCAACTCCCTATCTGTACAAATGTTAAACTCAATGACATTATGGTCACTGTTTCCAAGTGGTGCAATCACTTTTACATCTCTCACCAGGTCTTGGGTGTTACTTAGGACCAAATCCAGGATCGCCTCTCCCCTGGTAGGATCTGTGACCATCTGTTCCACAGCACAGTCATTGAGAGTGTCTAAGAACGCAATCTCTTTTTCCCGACTAGAACTCATATTGACCCAATCAATGTGTGGGTAGTTAAAGTCGCCTATTACAACACAGTTATTTCGTCTAGCCGCTATCTTTAATTCATTCATCATTTTATAATCCTCCTCTATCTTTTGATCTGGTGGGCGATAACAAACTCCCACTGTTAAGCCTCCTTTTGGACCCACTATTTCAACCCATAGCATTTCCAGAAGGGAATCCAATTCTCTTACCCTTTCAATCTTACTGGACGGTATACCCTCTCTGACATACAGAGCCACCCCACCTCCAACCCTTTCCCCCTATCCTTCCGATATAATTTATAACCAGGAATCACCGTATCCCACTGATTTTCCTCATCCCACCAAGTTTCTGAAATACCCACAATGTCTATTTCCCCCCCCAACACCAAGCATTCCAACTCCCCGATTTTACCTCGGAGACTTCTAGCATTTGTGTATAAACACTTATAGTTTCCCATGTTTGTTAAGCCCACAGCCTTCCTCTTGCTGCCTCGAGACCTTGCCAGGCAGTTCCTATCATTAGCCACAGTCTCAGTAGACAATTGTAATCCATTTCCTTGTACAAAAGTAATAGCTACCCCTTCATCTCTTTGAGATGAGCCATCCCAAACCAGAGACTTTTCATCTCCTGTCGGCTTTCCCCCATTATTCAGTTTAAAAACTGCTCTGCCACCTTTTTGATTTTGAGCGCCAGCAGCCTGGTTCCTTCTCGGGACAAGTGGAGACCGTCCCTTTTGTACAGCTCCCTCTTGTCCCAAAAAGCATCCCAGTGCCTAACAAACTTGAACCCTTCCCCCTACACCACCGTCTCATCCACGCATTGAGACTCCTGATCTGTGCCTGTCTTTCCAGCCCTGCGCGTGGAACAGGTAGCACTTCCGAGAAGGCTACCTTGGAGGTCCTGGCCTTGAGTTTCCTGCCCAGCAGCCTAAATTTCTCCTCCAGGACCTCACGACTGCATTTCCCCACATCGTTGGTGCCGACGTGCACCATGACCACTGGCTCCTCCCCAGCACTATCTACCAGCCTATCTAAAACACACGTAATGTCCGCTACCTTCGCACCAGGCAGGCAAGTCACCATACGGTCAGTACGCGGGTTCGCCACCCAGCTGTCTACCTGCCTAAGGATCGAATCACCAACTACCAAGAGCCCCCCTCCCACCCTTCCCAGGGACGGTTCCTTGGTAAGAAAGGATACTCGTTCACCAGCTGAAGAAGAGGTCCCTTCTGAGGGCACATTCCCCTTATCCTCAGCATGGTGCCCCTTTTCCCCTTGACCCTCATGCTCCCTGGCAGCAGCCAGGCTGCCAGATCCAGAGTGGGACATATCTAACAAGTCCCCGAGAGTCTTCCCCGTGCACCTAACTGACTGTCCCTGCTTCTCCAGGTCAGCCACCTTGGCCTCAAGGGAGCAAACTCGCTCCCTGAGAACCAGGAGCTCCTTGCACCGAGCATACACCCAAGACTTCTGACCAGTGGGCAGATAGTCATACATGTGACACTCCAAGCAAAACACTGGATAGCCCCCAACCCCCTGCTGGCATTCTGGCTTCATAATTGTTTTTAAACAAATACTTTTCTATAACCCCCTTTTAAAACACTTTGTATTTATATGGCTCCTGTTGTAGGAGTCTACTTACCTTACCAAGGAGCCAAGGTCCTGGCTTCCTGGTTCTTCCTGTGCTTCTTACAGAGCCCCTAGGCCAAGAGCCACAGGCAAAGAGCCTCGCCCTTCGGCTCGTGCCAGAGGCTCGTGCCTCTTGCAAACTTCCTGCCTTAAATGGAATTGTCTCCCAGGAGAGGGCGTGGCCAGCAGCTACTCCAAATCACCCAAGGCACTTAATGACGGTCAAACAAAGCCCCTTTCACACCCCAACTCCAGCAGCCAGGAGTCTGCTATTCAATCTCACCCAAGCACTTAATTACAGGCAAACAATGACCCTTTCACACCCTAACTCCAGCAGTCAGGAGTCTGTTACAACTCACCCACACACTCCCAAATACAGTCCCTGACACAGTACCTTCTCAGCTAAAGCACCTCAGCTGAAAGTAAATAAATAAAAATACCACTCACCCCTCTGGCAGCTCAAACACCTTGCTCCTTCTCAGAGCTCAGCTGGGTCCTGAGATGTGCTGTCAGGGGTGTGGCCTAATAGGCTAATGAGTTTCTGCTGTTGGGTGTGGCCTGTTATGTTAATGAGTTCCTGCTGGGCTTTTTCTATAAAAAAGCTCTGAATACTATTAACACCCACTGGAGTGTTCACAGATAGCAGGTGACCCTGTTCATGTCCTGCACGCCAAGCCCGTGAAGATGGCCAGGACAACCTAACTGTCCCCACCCACCCCTTGACCAGTTGGAAGCCCTGTGGTGGCCCTATCTGGCTGGGCACAGGGCGCTCTGTGGAAACTGGTGCAATAAATATCTTTTGAGGGTGGAGTAGCAGTTCACTTAAAGGGCAGGGAGTTGGGTGTACGTGTGTGTTTCAGTCATCAAGCGGGATAATTTTGGTGCTGCCTTAGTGTTACTCTTCTCTCCCCGGGGGCAGGGGGGAGCAGAGCCTCAATCCCAATTGCTTCAGTTGTCCCATTAAATGCCCCAGCGAGTTTTAGCTCCCAGCCTGATGGCTTGGTTGAGTGACAGTCACTTTTCTGCAGAACGACATTTACATTCTCATTTCTACAAGTTATTAAGTAACCAGCCAGTTCCAAGATTGGGAAACTTCGTAGGGCTGCCAGTTTTTGGCTCTGATTCTGACCTCCAGCTGTGACCAGGGAGCCAATTATTCACTGGAAAGTTTGTCAGTTTGCGCTGGATTGGGGGGCTCAGTTGAGAGGCGGCTTCTGATCCAGAGGGAAAACTGGGGGATCAGAAGCCAACCGTGGGACTCCCCTGAATTTCTCCCTGTGCCCCTACAGGGCTGGGAAGGAGTGAAGCGCTTGGGGTGGAGAGATCAGAAGTTGTCTGCTTCTATTCCGCCCACCCAGTCTTTTTGCTGTAAACAGAAGTGAAATCTTGCAGGAGGAAAAACAGAAGTCGTTACTTCCAGTATGAGCTTCCCTCTCCACCCCTAGTTACTTCCAGTATGAGCTTCCCTCTCCACCCCTAGCTTCTTGCTGCCTCTAAGAATTTCAAGTAGGGTTGCCAGATCTGGGTTGGAAAATACCTGGAGACTTTGGGGGTGTATTCAGGAAAGGGTGGGGTTCGGGTAGGCAGGGGCCCTGGAGTCCACCCTTCAAAGAAGCCCTTTTTCCCCTCCAGGGGAGCTGATCTCTGTCAGCTGGAGGTCAGTTGTAAGAGCGGGAGATCCGCAGGCTCCGCCTGGATGCTGGCAACCCTATTTGCCACTTGTCAGAGCAGCTGTGCCAGTTAGGAGCATCTCAAGGCTCAGAGGTGAGCCAGGACAACAGTGACCAACTCTGGGTTGGGAAATCCGTGGAGATTTGAGGACAGAGCCTGGAGAGGTGGGAGATCAGCAGGGATGTGATGCTGCAGAGTCCAGCCGTCAAAGCTGCCACTTCCTCCGGGGAGCTAGGCTTGCCAACCTCCAGGTGGGACCTGGCAATCTCCTGGAATTACAACTCTACTCCAGGATATAGAAATCAGTTGCCCTGGAGAAAATGACTGCTTTGGAGGGTGGAGTCAGTGGCATTACACCCTGTGGAGCTCCTTCCCTTCCCTCCCCTCCCCCAAATTCCACTCTTCCCAGGCCCCATTCCCAAATCTCCAGGAATTCCCCGACCTGGAGCTGGCAACCCTACATGACTGCTGCAGTCTGATCTGGGAGAACCAGGTTTGATTCTCCACTCCTCCACTTGCAGCTGCTGGTGTGACCTTGGGTCAGTCACAAGTTCTCTCAGAGCCCCACCTACCTCCCAGGGTGTCTGTTGTGGGGAGGGAAAGGGAAGAAGAAGAGGAGGAGGAGGAGGAGGAGGAGGAAGAGATTGGATTCATACCCCGCCCTTCACTACTCAAGGGAGTCTCAGAGTGGCTTACAAACTCCTTTCCCTTCCCCTCCCCACAACAGACACCCTGGGAGGTAGGTGGGGCTGAGAGCACTCTGGCAGAAACTGCTCTTTTTCAAGAACAGCTCTTATCAGAACTATGGCTTGCCCAAGGTCATCCAGCAGGTGCGAGTGGAGGAGTGGGGAATCAAACCCGGTTCTCCCAGATCAGAGTCCACGCACATAACCACTACACCAAATCACTACACCAAAAGGAGATTGTAAGCTGCTCTGAGACTCCAAGTGAAGGATGAGGTATAAATCCAATCACCTTCTCCTCCTCTTCTTCTTCATCTTCATCATCATCATCATCAGTGGAAATGCCAGAACTCTAGGCCCCCCTGGTGGTGGCTAGCCCTACTTGGGAAGGGAGAGGAGGGCATTGGCTCCTTTTCCATGGAGGCCCGATGGGGGAGCCTGCCGACTGAGCCTTTGCTAAAGGTGCAGGAGACGAAATGGGGAGGGGGGTGACAACCCTCCAGCCGTGCGAGGCCTTTTGCAATGTCTGTCCAGATGTGTAGCGATGCCAAGTCCTGCCCGTCTCCTCAGGAAGTCTGGGCAGCCTCAGCTGTCTGTGGCATTTCAGGGGATATTCCGTGAGTGCAGAGAGGCCCCCGAGAGTGCCATCGGGGGGCAGGAGGCACAGCACCCTCACGCCCTGCCTTGCCTGTGTGTTTCAGAGCAGCCCATGGCGTGCCCTCCGGACAGCTCGGGACCCACGGATGGCAACCTGGGCTCCGAAGCACGGCAGTGCAGCAGTGGGGAGGGCTGCCGCCAGGAGGACCCCGCCAAACCCAGCCTGGGTGAGTTTCCCTGCTCGGCCACGAGATTCCTGTCCAGGGGTAGACTGGCAAGAGAAGAAGCTTCCTCGCCAACCTCCCAGAAGTGCCAGTTTCCCCAGGGATAGTTTTACTGGGAGAGTCGGTCAATATGGCAGAGTTTTGCCCAGTCGTAGAAGCTTGATCCTGGGAAGTGTATTGCAAAAAAGGTAAACATACATTTATTCAAGTACATCCAGCTCACATTCAGATTGCAGTCAAAAAACGAGAGAAAAGACCAATCTGAAGAACTTGTCCGGCATCGTGGGTGTGGGAGCGGAAGGGAATTGGCTCTACGGGACAGACCTGCAGAGATGTGTGTGTTTCCTTGTGAGGCCATGGTATCCCATGGAGTTAGGGTGTGAAAGGGTCATTGTTTGCCTGTAATTAACTCTCCAGTTTGAGAGGCAGTTTGGTGTAATGGTTAGGAATGCAGACGCTAATCTGGGAGAACTGAGTTTGATTCCCCACTCCTCCACATGCAGCTGCTGGAGTGACCTTGGGTCAGTCACAATTCACTCAGAGCTGTTCCCTCACAGGCAGTTTCTCTCAGGGCTCTCTTGGCCCCACCTACCTCACAGGGTATCTGTTGTGGAGAGGGGAAGGGAAAGAAGATTGTAAACCACTCTGAGACACCAAGTGAAGGGCAGGGTATAAATCCAATCTCCTCCTCCTCCTCCTCCTCCTCCTCCTCCTCCTCCTCTTCTTCTTTCCTTCTCCTCCTTCTCCTTCTCCTTCTCCTCCTCCTCCTTCTTCTCCTTCTCCTGCTTCTCCTGCTTCTCCTGCTTCTTCTCCTCCTTCTTTTTCTCCTCCTCCTTCTTCTCCTTCTTCTTCTCCTTCTCCTGCTTCTCCTTCTCCTCCTCCTCCTCCTCCTTCTCCTCCTCCTCCTCCTTCTCCTCCTTCTCCTCCTTCTCCTCCTTCTTCTCCTCCTCCTTCTTCTTCTCCTGCTTCTCCTTCTTCTTCTCCTGCTTCTCCTTCTGCTTTTTCTTCTTCTTCTTCTTCTTCTCCTCCTCCTTCTCCTTCTCCTCCTCCTCCTCCTCCTTCTTCTCCTTCTCCTTCTCCTTCTTCTCTCCTCCAACACCACGTTTCAAATGAATCAGCTATCTTCCTTTCAGCTTCCTTCAACTTTCATGCCCATACATAGTAATGGAGAATACTACGGCATGAAGTATTGTGATCTGGGTTGCCAGCAATTCACCTTAAACCTTAAAGATCTCTTCTAGGTGCTTTCTGGTGCCCATCTCTTTCTGACTTCTTGGCTGCAGTCTCGCTTTTGGTTGATGGCGGAGGCAAGGAACAGAAAAGCATGAACAATTTCAGTTGTTGCTGCGCAATGTTTTTCTGTTTCCAACTCCCCCTCCCTTAGTATAATTTTATACCACGGGTGGCCAAACTGGAAGGGAATTGAAAACAAATCAGCCAGTATCATCATGCCCCTGTATAAATTATTGGTGCAACCTCACTTTGGAATACTGTGTACAATTCTGGTCACCACATCTCAAAAAGGATATTATAGCATTGGGAAAAGTGCAGAGAAGAGCAACTAGAATGATAAAAGGTGTTGGAACACCTTCCCTATGAAGAAAGGTTAAAATGCTTGGGGCTCTTTAGCTTGGAGAAACGATGGCTGAGGGGTGACGTGATCGAGGTTTATAAGGTTATGAATGGGATTGAGCAGGTTGAGAAAGAAGTACTTTTCTCCTTTCTCACAATGACAAGTTTAAGCTTGACAGGAATATAGGCGCTGGATGTATTTAATTCCGCTGCCACCATCGTATTGCATATATGCTGAGCAGTCGGGTTAGAACAGATAAAAGGAAGTCCTTCTTCACTCCACAGAGTGATTAACATATGGAATTCACTGCCATCAGGAGGTGGTGGCAGCTACAAGCATGGACAGTTCTCAAGAAGGAATTAGATAAACATGCTGGAGCAGAGAGTGCCATCAGTGGCTAGTTAGCCACAGGGTATGGATGGGAAGCTCTGGGTCTGGGGCAGGTGATGCACTCTATTCTTGGTGCTGGAGGGGGCAGCAGTGGGAGAGCTTCCTAAGTGGCCACTGGCCCCAGCTGAACTGGACCTCCTGATCGGCACGTCAGTGGTATATCTCAGGCGCTGTAGCGACCACCAGAGTGTTGGCAACCTAGATGGGCGCATTGGGGACCCGAGTCAGCACAGTATGGCTTCGGCGAGGTTGGAGGTCGGCTTCTCTATATTCTTACTGGGTTCTGTCTCTTCTGCCGATTCCCTGGGCCCGGTCCTCTCGGCGTCTGTCGACCTGGCTTTTGCGTGTTGCAGTGAAACCCGGAGCCTGCCCGGTCATGCTGAGGGGCTCCCTGGGCCCCTGCACCGAGGGGGCTTGGAAGAACTGCAGCGATGACTCGGACTGCGAGGAAGCCAAGAAATGCTGCTGGACCGGCTGCCAACGTGCCTGTGCCGCGCCAGACGCAGGTGGGGCTTCCCTGAGCGTTGCACAAATATCTTCCCTTCCCTCTCCACAAAAAGCACTGTGGTATCCTAAAGACGAATGTTTATTCTGACATTATGTTGTTTATTCATTTAGATATTTATAGTCTATTCCCCCCCAAAAAAAATTGGCTCATAACACTCTTCTCGGTCCCTTTTCTTCTCACAAGAATCCTGCAAGGGAGGTGGGAGAGCGGTGGCTCCCCAAGATTACCCAGGCTCAATCTGCATTGGTCTTTCCTGGAGGAAAGACTGCTTCCTGACCCCAAAGTGGTGGCCAGAATTTCCCCAGGTGTGTAAGAAAGGGCCACTAAGAGAACGAAGCACTGAGATTGTCAGTTGTCCCGACTCCCTCTGTATCATCCGCTTTGATTCCCTGTGACAAAGGCAATCTTAGGATGCATTCACAGAAGAAGCGTTGTGTCCAGATCATGGGAGGTGGTCGTTCCGCTCTATTCTGCTATGGCCAGGCCTCACCTGGAGTCCCATGTCCAGTTTTGGGCACCACATTTTAGGAAGGATGTTGACAAGCACAAGCGGGTCCAGAGGAGGGCAACCAGGATGGTGAGAGGGCTGAAATCCAAGTCTTATGAGGAAAGGCTGAAAGAGTTGGGTATGTTTAGCCTGGGAAAGAGAAGGCTTAGAGGGGACATGATGGCAGTCTTCAAGTATTGGAAGGGCTGTCATGTACAAGATGGAGCAGATCTATTCTCTCTTGCTCCGGATTGCAAGACTAGATCTCATGGGTGGAAATTACAAGGGAGTCATTACCGGCTAGATATCAGGAGAAACTTCCTAACTGTCAGAGTGCTTGAGCAGTGGAACAGACTGCCTTGGGAGGTGGTTGTAGATGCTCCTTCACTGGTTGTTTCCAAGCGGAGGCTGGACGACCATCTTTCGGGTATGCTGTAGGGCCATCTTTTGGCTATGCTTCTGTAGAGTGCAGGGGGTTGGACTAGATGACCTGCAAGGTCCCTTCCAACTCTAACATTCTATGAGTCTATGATTCTAAGGCAGGCTCTAAATAATGTAAATAAAATAAATAAATAACAGTGAATGGCAGATAGCCTCTCTGTGTTCAATTAAACAACTGGTTCTTGATCGCAAAACCTTTGTGGCGAGCCAATTCCAACTTCTCCTGAAATCCACCAAGGTGCTGGAATCTTCTTCTCATTCGCTCTTCTCTCAAAAGGGTTTCCATCCCAACAGATCAGACAATGCAGTAACCAGAATATAATCTGCAGCTTGAAAGATCCAGCCTTCCTGTAACCGTGTAATCACAACAATACCATTTCCACTAAATTTAATCCCCCTTTCTGCTAATTAACTTTTCACACACAGCCTTTTCCACTTTACCTTATGCAAGGTGAGAAGAGCCCAGGACACCCTGTCCCAGTTCCCAGCAAACAGATTCACCCTCTGCTGCTAAACTCCACACACTGATCATTTGTCGAAGGCTTTCAGGGCCAGAGTTCATTAGCTGCTGTAGATTTTCTGGGCTGTGTGGCCGTGGTCTTGGCATCGTAGGACCTGACGTTTCACCAGCAGCTGTGCCTGGCATCCTCAGAGGGATAACACAGAAAGACGGAGGACTCTCTGTGTCAAGGTGAGCAGAAAAATAGCAGTCAGAGAGTACTCCATCTTTCTGTGTTATCCCTCTGAGGATGCCAGTCATAGCTACTGACAAAACGTCAGGTCCTACGATGCCAAGACCACAGCCAGACAACCCAGAAGATCTACAGCAGCTAATCTAGACACTGACTCTATCATCTCCGCTGGGCTAAACCAGCTAGTTTTGGAGGTTACATGTTCACTTTACAAATGAAACTGGGGCCAGGTACCTGCATAAATGTGAGGCTTAAAATCACAAGTACAACTGTACCTATGTTATAGGTAAGATGAAAACTACTCAATGCACACGCAAAGAAAAACAGCATGGATGTTGTCCATGGATTGTACTTGCATTCACTATAACTTATGAACAGGGCAAGAGCATCCTAGGTAAAGGTAAAGGTTCCCTTGCTCGAAAGCCAGTCGGATCCGACTCTAGGGTTGCGGTGCTCATCTCCGTTTCAAAGCCGAAGAGCCAGCGCTGTCCAAAGACGTTTCTGTGGTCATGTGGCCGGCATGACTAAACACCAGGGCACACGGAACGCTGTTACCTTCCCACCGAAGTGGTACCTATTTATCTACTTGCAATTTCTTGCTTTCGAACTATTGCCATCCTAGGAGACAGAAAAACCCTCCCTGTTTGTTCTCACCAGATTCCTGTCCATTTATTCCGCCTCATTCACCTGCTCATTCTCACACATTCTCTTTCCCTCCCCGTCCTTTGCCCCAGTGCGCCCTGGGACGTGCCCGCCCAGAACTGCAGGGAACAGCACTTCCAGATGTGGCACCTTCTGCTTCCGGGATGACGATTGCCCTGAGAGCCAGAAGTGCTGCTGGCTGAGCTGTGGACGTGCCTGCACACCTCCGTCCCCAGGTAAGGGTCAAGCAAGCGGGAGCCAGGACTGGCAGGAGGGCAGAGGGGATGAGCCCGGGGCAGCAGTCTGGCCCCTGAGCGGGGGCCGAACAACAAAACCTCCCAGTAACAGAGCCAAACAAAGAGAAACAAAACTGGGGAAGACACTATCAAAAATAATAACAGCATACAAATAAATGCAATATAAATATATTATTAACAAATCATGTACAGTACAAGCACAGGGATCAATATAATCAAATACTGATACAATAATCTTCCAAAATTCTATGCAATCTTCCACAATGTTCAAAATCCTCAAAATTCTTACAAAGACTCCGGATTAAACCTCATTTTGTGGATGAAACTTCATCAGAAGTAATCATACACAGCATGTACAGTGTGTCTTATTCTTTCATTTCAGTCTTTATTCTTTAATTTCAGTCAAAAGAAGTATTTCCACACAATTAGAACTCGGGACAAGCCCTTGTATGTCTTTATTAAAGGATAAAGACTGAAATTAAAAAATAAGACACACTTTATGACACAGTTTACGATTACTTCTGATGAAGTTTCACCCACAAAACGAAGTTTAATCCGGAGTCTTTGTAAGAATTTTGGGAATCTTGAACATTGTGGAAGATTGCATAGAATTTTGGGAGATTATTGTATCAGTATTTGATTATATTGATCCTTGTGCTTGTATTGTACATGATTTGTTAATAATATATTTATATTGCATTTATTTGCATGCTGTTGTTATTTCTTTTTTTCTGTTTTTTGCTGTTGTTATTTCTGATAGTGACTTCCCCAGTTTTGTTTCTCTTTATTTGGCTCTGAGCAAACTGGTTGGGTGGGATCCCCAAAGAAAAAAAGAGCTTCAATGCACATTGGGACAAAACATCCCAACTTCAAGTATAGGTGAATGGGGTCTGAACTTGCTGAGACTGAGAGGGGAAAAGATCTGGGGGTGGAAGTGGATACCTCCATGAAAGTGCCAGCCCAGTGTGCTACAGCAGCAAAAAAAGCAAACTCTATGTTAGGGATTATTTAGGAAAGGGCTTGTGAATAAAACAGCCAATATTCTAATGCCCCTGTATGGTGCAGCCTCATTTGGAACACTTTGTCCAGTTCTGGTCACCATATCTTAAAAGGGACATTGCAGATCTGGAACAAGTACAGAGGAAGGCAACCAAGATGATTTGGGAGTTGTAGCACCTTCCCTAGGGGGGAAGGCTGAAGAGTCTGGGACTTTTCAGTATAGAAAGGAGATGTCTAAGGGGGGACATGACAGAGGAATTGGTTGGCCACTGTGTGACTATAAAGGGTGCTGGACTAGATGGACCACAGTGTTGTTCCCATTCTGTACTCAGCTGCAAGGTGCTTTGAAAGGGGGGGGAGAGGGTCCGTCCTACTACACGCCTAGGTAAAGGTAAAGGTTCCCTTGCTCGAAAGCCAGTCAAATCCGACTCTAGGGTTGTGGTGCTCAACTCAGTTTCCAAGCCGAAGATCCAGCGCTGTCTGAAGACGTTTCTGTGGTCATGTGGCCGGCATGACTAGACTCCAAGGCACATGGAACACTGTTACCTTCTGGGCCCAGCTAGGTTGGCAGGAGCTGGGCCCAGAGACGGGAGCTCTTTCGGCACTCAGGTCTCGAACTGCCGACCTTCCAGTCTGCAGTTCAGCGTCTTAACCACTTGAGCCACCACAACCAATAAAACCCCTTCTGCACAAGTCCCGCTTGTGTCTGCATCTTCCTTTTGTTTCCTTTGTTTTCAGGCTAATGCATCGCAATCCTGCCTCTCAAGACCGGCTCATTACTCTCTCCCGGGACTCATGACCTGATGCTTCTTTATCAACTCCTTTTCTCTTGAGGAAACTCGGGGCATAAGTTCGGCTTATTTCCTTGTAGCCAACCAAAGTCAATGCCCTTTGGGTGCCCACAGTGTAACAGAGCGGGTAGTCATGTTGGTTTATGACCAGCAAAGTTTAATTCTGGGTATAAGCTTCTGTGTGTACGCGTGCTTCTTTGGAGCCATTGAAACTGGGCCCCCTACAGGTAGAAAGGGGGATTAGTTTGCCAGGAAGGGCTAATTAGCATCAAGTTGCATAAGTAACTGAGCAATAAGTATAGCTAAAATTGAATTAAAGCAGTTGGTAAGTGAATAGCAGCCAGTAAGCATACAGATAATAAAAGATCGTGGATTCAAGAGGGTCGCCATGTTGGTCCGAAGGAAGCGAACAAAGTTTGAGCCCAGTCAGGCACCCTTTGAGACCAACAAAGTTTAATTCTGGGGATGCGCACAAAAGCTTATACCCCAAATTAAACTTTGTTGGTCTTGAAAATAATAAAAGAGTTAACAAACAGTTGTGAGACCTAAGTTTGAGTCCCGGTCCAGCTCAGTTCTCCTCCCATCTGTTTGTTGACTCTTTTATTATCTGCCTGCTAATCTGCTGCTATTCACAGGTCTTCCCGACTGCTTTAACCCAATCTCAGCTACCCTTATTGCTCCGTGGCTTGTGCATCTTGACTCCAATTAGCCCTTCCTGGCAACTAACCCCTCCACCTATGTGTATCGGCGGAGGAAGTCTTGTTTCAATGCGATAGCCACACGGGGTCCTCCTCAATCCCTGTGCACACGGTGCCCAATTCAGATTGCACCCCTGGTGGGCACGATCAAAGGCCATCAGTGTTTTCCCCATGCACCTCTTCCCTGGCCTGTGATGACTCTACAAGGGTGGTATTTGGCCTGCTGAGAAAACTCACAGGGTTTCCTTGTGGGTTTCCTTAGCAGGCTCAATATTCCTCCTTCCACCCCCTCCCTGATTCTTTCAGGTCTGGCCAATGGTGTATAGAGGGCAGGATGGAGCCCATTTTCCAGAGGCAGCACAGCCATAATCTGAATCAGGCACGGCACACATGGGAATGGGGAAGCACTGGCAAGTTGTGTGTGTCTCTCTGGACTCTCAGGACATGGGATGCCACATCTGGGCCCAGCCTGCATATTCCGTAATGGGTGGGGCTGGGATGCAGTCCTAACTGCTGCTGCTGGGCTCCATATCAGAGATGTCCAACGACATTTTAGAGAAAACATGAAAGAAGAAAAGAGATGCAGCGAAAGGATAAAGAAGGCAAGTTCCCTTCCTCCGTTGCTTCTCTGCATTGGATCTTTTATGTCTGTGGTGTTCAAGAACTCCTCTGGGTAGAAAAACCTTCACAGAGTCAGCAGAACTTCGATTCGAGTCCATGAGCTTCTGAGAAATGACGGCCGAGGGGTGACATGATTGAGGTTTATAAGATGATGCATGGGATAGAGCAGGTAGAGAAAGAGGTCCTTTTCTCTCTTTCTCACAATGCAAGAACTCCTTGTGGGCACTCCATGAAATTGCTGAGCGGTCGGGTTAGAACGGATAAAAGGAAGTCCTTCTTCACCAAAAGAGTGATGAACACGTGGAATTCACTGCCACAGGAGTTGGTGGCGGCTACAAGGATGGATGGCTTCAAGAGGGAATTAGATAAACATATGGAACAGAGGTCCATCTGTGGCTATTAGCCACAAGGTATAGATAGGAACTCTGGGGCAAGTGATGCTCTGTATTCTTGGTGCTTGGGGGGGGCAGCAGTGGGAGGGCTTCTAGTGTCCTGGCCCCACTGCTGGACCTCCTGATGGCCCCTGGTATTTTTGGCCACCGTGTGACACAGAAGAGTGTTGGACTAGATGGGCCACTGACCTGATTCAACATGGGCTTCTCTTATGTTCTTATGTTCTCCCTGGGTCAGACACCACTTAGCCTTTGTGGATCTTATTCTTATCTTCCCCGTTGTTAACAAACAATAGTCTTACCCTCTAAATATTGTGGCACTGATGCCTTGTATTCAGGCTGATTAATTGTGGATCTATTATTGCCAGATGTAGTGCACAGTGCTGTTATGTATTCCTTTCTCTTATGTGTTTAACATCTGTACCATTGCATCATTGTAAGAGATTATTTCTGCCATGCATAATGTACATTTTTGCCTTTTGAAATTCAGAGGCAGTGGTGTTTTTTTGTATTTGTATATCGGTGCGGCACGACGATTTTCCCATGTTGGATATAACCACATAATTATTTGTGTGATATTCATTTGTTCGTTGGTGGTCTTAACTGGTAGTTCCTTCTGTCCACAAATTTCCAGCTGTTTCCTAGACGTTCTTGGGACCTCTTTATTCTAACGTTCTTTTCTTATACAAAAATGAAAACAGTACTTTGTAAATACTGCTAAAGGGAAAAAAATGAATCCAAATCACCAAACAGCACAGCCAGGATCAGGCCATGTGTGGGAAAGGCCTCTGTGTTTACCTCCGCACTGGTGCTGCCATCTGAATTTCCTTTCTGGGGGAAGGGAAAGCATTTGAGCATTTTCACCTCACTCAGGATTGTGTGCAAATCTTGTAGTAGTTCCCCAGGCTATGAACATGCTAACGGAGGAGCTTTCCTGAGGAGGTTCTTTTGTCTATGGATTGTTTCCTGAGGAGGTTCTTTTGTCTATGGATTGTTTCCTGAGGAGGTTCTTTTGTGTGTGGAATGTCTACTACAAGATAATGACTTAGCCCTACCCCACCTTCCTGAGTAGATATAAATTACCTGCCTACCATTTTTCTGCTGGATGACCTTGACCCAGAGAGTCCTCCATCTTTCTGTGTGATACCTCTGAGGATGCCAGTCACTGCTACTGGTGAAACGTCAGGTCCTACAAAGCCAAGACCACAGCCACACAACCCAGAAAATCTACTGCAACTAATGAACTCTGGCCATGAAAGCAACAACATATTACTGTGTTCTATTTATAACTAATACCTTATAAAGTGCATTGTGTGCTATTATAATATCCTAAAACAGGGGTGTGTGTGTGTGTGCTACATGCAATAAACAATAACAATCAGTTCATTCAGTATGAAAACTACCAGTCAATTTACATCATTATTTTCAAAGTCAAGCCCCAACGGGAGTTTCCAGAATTATACACCCGCTTCTCCTTGCTTGAAGTCTTCCAAAGGGGGGGGGAAAGCTTTCTTTTACAGTTACACTGATGGTTGTTGCTGGCCCTACAAAAGGCTGTTTAAAAGACATAATTCATGAATCACACAGAGCAGCTGAACTTCATACACGGAGCGCTCCCGTCCTTCTTAAGGCTGTGTACCCTCGGCGTTCCCCTATTAAATCTCTCCTCCCCATCTCAGAGGGAGCCCCCTTTTTCAACTTATAGGAACAGCCTCCCACCACCACCACACCCTCCTGCTCCTACTATGTTGCCTGACAAAGCCCTGGCACAAGAAAGAGGAAGTCTCGCAGGCTACCTCAATGCACAATGGAACTGGGAGTTGTGAAGTACTGGGGCCAGTGGCAGATTAACCATTAAGCAGACCAAGCACGTGCTTAGGGCACCAGGGCCAGAGGGGGCACCACAAAGTTGGGGAAAGGGCGAAAAACACAGTACATTGTGTTATCATATGAATAAATTTTATTGCTGCAGCCTGCATTGCATATCTGGTCCAGACAGGTCAACAACTGAAATGGACTGGGTCAGTGTGGAAAGGAGGGGGCCCCAAGATGGGTCAGTGCTGCTTAGGGCACCAGTGACTGGGGGGGGAGCAACCTGGACTGGGGAGGCACTCTTTGGAGCATGAGGAGGAGAGGAGAAACTTTTCCATGTCTTTGGGTGACCCCCCCCTTCTGACTAGGCCACAGCCGGGCGAAGCTGAGCAGAGCCTTCTACCATGTCTGGCTCCTTGGCAACCTTCCCTGTGTGGCTCAAAGCTGAAAAATTTGGGGGGAGGGTTTTTGAGAACGGAGGGCACAGCCTATGGTGAGGGACTGAGCTGCTGACCTGGAGATGGAGTCACTCCCACGGGACAACTGTGAAAACAGTAGCGTTCCAGAACCCCTCTTTGCCCCACAGCGATCCAAGCCGTTCTTGCGTACAGGAAGCACATTTGTCCAGTTGCCAAAAGGCGGGGGGGGGAGCACACCTGGTGCTTTCACCTCAGCAGCTTGTCCTGCAGCCTCACCACGGAACTTCAGGGTTTGGGGTTTTTTTAAGCTTCACATGGCTGAGGAACTGTTCTTGGAAGAATAAGCGCTGTTGGGGGAAAGTGACATTTGGAGCTAAAGCGGGTTGCATTTTGGAAAACCGCAAAGGGTCTCAGGCTGTGAAGATGGCAGGGCGACTGTCCACGGGAGACTCTTGCGTGGAATAATCTGTTTCTTTTAGTAAGATGCTGGGTACTAGTAGTCAAGAGGGTGATTCAAGTGTTAGAAGCCCCCTTTCGAAACCACTAACGGGAAACAGATTTACTGCCCAGTCCTCATGCAACAAGCTGCAACTGCTGAGGACTCACCAGTGTTACAGCAGCATATCTGTGCAATAGGAAATATATATATATCATTTTAATCCTGTAATTCCTGCTGAACTCCCTCCTCTCTCCACCTCCCACCCCCTGTATTATCTAGAGTTTCCCAACACATCGATAGCATCCCTACAATGGGGGTGTGGCTGTCCTTGGGAAGATGTGGGCTGGGAGACAAACTCGGCCAAGCGTCCACTGTGGTCATGCAACTTCCTGACCTGTCTGGACAATGACTTCTGCCATCAAATGGTGGAGGAAGCTACGAGGGGCTCAGACATACTTGACTTAATATTGACCAACGGGCAAGAGATGGTAGATTAGTGTAGTGGTTAAGTGTGCAGACTCTAATCTGGGAGAACCGGGTTTGATTCCCCACTCCTCCACTTGCACCTGGCTGGATGACCTTTGGGCAAGCTGTGGTTCTGATAAGAGCTGTTCTTGAAAAAGAGCAGTTCCTGTCAAGAGCTCTCTCAGCCCCACCTGCCTCGCAGGGTGTCTGTTCTGGGAAGGGGAAGGGGAAGGAGACTGTAAACCGCTCTGAGACTCCTTGGGTAGTGAAGGGCGGGGTATAAATCCAATCTCTTCTCTTCTTCTTCTTCTACCTCACAGGGATGTCTGTTGTGGGGAGGGGAAGGGAAAGGAGTTTGTCAAGCCGCTCTGAGACTCCTTCGGGGTAGTGAAAGGCGGGATATAAATCCCATCTCTTCTTCTTCTTCTACCTCACAGGGTGTCTGTTGTGGGGAAGGGAAGGGAAAGGAGTTTGTCAAGCCACTCTGAGACTCCTTTGGGGTAGTGAAGGGCGGGATATAAATCCAATCTCTTCTTCTTCTTCTACCTCACAGGGTGTCTGTTGTGGGGAGGGGAAGGGAAAGGAGTTTGCAGCCACTCTGAGACTCCTTTGGGGTAGTGAAGGGCAGGGTATAAATCCAATCTCTTCTCTTCTTCTTCTTCTACCTCACAGGATGTCTGTTGTGGGGAGGGGAAGGGAAAGGAGTTTGCAAGCCGCTCTGAGACTCCTTTGGGGTAGTGAAGGGCGGGATATAAATCCCATCTCTTCCTCTTCTTCTACCTCACAGGGTGTCTGTTGTGGGGAAGGGAAGGGAAAGGAGTTTGCAAGCCACTCTGAGACTCCTTTGGGGTAGTGAAGGGCGGGATATAAATCCCATCTCTTCTTCTTCTTCTACCTCACAGGGTGCCTGTTGTGGGGAGGGGAAGGGGAAGGAGTTTGTCAGCTGCTCTGAGACTCCTTTGGGGTAGTGAAGGGCAGGGTATAAATCCAATCTCTTCTCTTCTTCTTCTTCTTCTTCTTCTTCTACCTCACAGGGTGTCTGTTGTGGGGAGGGGAAGGGAAAGGAGTTTGTCTGCTGCCCTGAGACTCCTTTGGGGAGTGAAGGGTGGGGGGGGGTATAAATCCAATCTCTTCTCTTCTTCTTCTACCTCACAGGATGTCTGTTCTGGGGAGCGGAAAGGAAAGGATTTTGTAAGCTGCTTTGAGACTACTTTGGGTAGTGAAGGGCCGGGTATCAATCCAATCTCCTCCTCCTCCTCCTCCTCTTCTTCTTCTTCTTCTAGATGGGGTGAAGGTGGTAGGAACCTTCAGGGTTGGACTAGATGGCCTGTAGGACCCCTTCCAACTCTGTGTGGTTCTATGATTCTGAGATACAGATTCTGAAGTCTACTGATACCAATTAAACCGATTGTTGGGAGGCATACTATGCTGCAGAAGAAACCTGTGTTAACTGCACAATAAGGGGGTAAAAGAAATTGAATGCAGAAAGACACAGATAATAGGGGACTGTGGCCCCACTAGGGGGCAGTAGGGCATCGTGTTTCCCAGGCCAGTCAGGGACTCCAGAAACAAAATCCAGGTAACACCTTCCATTGGGGCCAATGACACAAAACATGGTGCAAACTTTGGCACTCACCAGAACACTTCTTCAGGTCAGACGTTACAAAAAACTTGAAGAAGAAGAAGAAGAAGAAGAAGAAGAAGAAGAAGAAGAAGAAGAAGAAGAAGAAGAAGAAGAAGAAGGAGAAGGAGAAGGAGAAGGAGAAGAAGAAGAAGAAGAAGAAGAAGAAGAAGAAGAAGAAGAAGAAGAAGAAGAAGAAGAAGAAGAAGAAGAAGCACCAGACGCAGAAGAAGAAGAAGAAGAAGAAGGGAACTCCTGCCCCTGCCACTGTGCTCTTGGAGTAGCCCTCAATGCAGTAGGCTGGGCGCCCTGTGACCTCTGCCACTTCCTCCTTGTCAAAGGCCGGGATGGGCATGAACTGCAAAAAATGTGGTTCATTTTGGTTTGTGGCTTGGGGCCAAACCGTAAATCAAACCACGAACCAAACCGGAGATTCTCTGGCGAGCTGAACCAGTTCACGGTCTGTGGCCCCCCCAAGCCCCATGGAAAGGGACCACAGTCCCTTTCAATGGGGTTTGCAGAAAGCCGCAGAATCAGCTGAGAAACGGGGAGCTGTTTTCGGCTTCCTTGCATAGTCCCCAAAGGGGACTCCCTCTTGTGGGCATGGCGCAGGGATCACTGGGGGTGCGGGGGGAGGTAGTTGTGAGTCTGCCTCCTTCCCTTCCTCGCCACAGGAAGTGGGTGTGACATTTTCCCCACCATGAACGCGTGAAGTTGCCTTCTCTTCAGACCAGCAACAGCTCTCCAGAGTCTCGGGCCGAGGGCTCTCACATCACCTTCTACCTGATTCCTTTAATGTGTGATGCCGGGGATTGAACCTGGGACCTCCTGCAGGCCAAGCAGGTGCCCTGCCACTGAGCCGCAGCCCCTGCCCATGGGGAATTCACCTCAGTTTGTCAGCCAGGTCTTCTCTTCTCTGGCTCTGGATCGCTGCAAGCTCCCTACTGCCCGCGGAGGCTCTGAAGACGACACCGACCACTTCTTCCACCACTCCGTCACCAAGCAGTGCAATGTTTGTTTACGGAGGCTGTGGTGGCAACGAGAACAACTTTGTGATCCGGTGTCTTCAGACCTGCTCAGGCTCAGGTAAGAGGGCAGGTGAAAAAAACCAGGCAGGTGGGGGCGGGGAGCGAGAGCAGGGACAGCTCCATAGCAAGCTTGTCAGAGAGGTTTGCAATGAAATGCCACGTGCAAACAGAATTAGCCACGCAGGGCTTTTGTGTGGAAAACTGGCGCTTTGAACTGGACTGAATATTAAAATTTTGGAACAATTTAAAGACAGAGAAGGAAGATTTGAACTGGGCTGGGAAACAGGCTAAGCCCTGCCAGTCGCCTGTGAACAAATGCCTGTTGGACCGGCACAGGTCACAATTCTCCCAGCTTCATGTTGCACCAGCTGAATTCTCGGAGCCCCCACAGGGTCCCCAGTGCCACATATGGTTGCCAGCCTCCAGGTGGGGCCTGGAGATCTCCCAAAATTACAACTGAACTCCGGACTATAGAGATCACTTCCTCTGCAGTGGGGGGAAAACCCAGCTGCATTGGAGGCTGGATTCTGTGGCATGATACCCTCTTGAGGTCCTTCCACACATACACCCAAAGAAAACCTCCCAGGATCCACCCTGTCAGTCTCTAGGAGTTTCTCCACCTAGGAATGGCAACCCTAGAGGAATGCCGGCCTTCAGGTGGGGCCCGGGGATCCCCCGGAATGACAGCTCATTTTCAGACTGCAGAGATCAGTTGCACTGGAGAAAAGGGGTGTTTGGGAGGATGGACTCTCTGTGGCATGGTACCCCACTGAGGGGTCCCTGTCCCCTCCAGGCTCCACCCCCAAATCTCTAGGAGTTCCCCAACCTGGACCTGGCAACCTTACCCCCCCCCATCCCCTGCCAGTGTCCTGGGAGGGAGCCCCCTGACAATCCTGTCTACCAGTGTGGTGCCTCTGGAATCCTCTGCCCCCTTCCTTGCGGCACCCAAAGGGCTTTTTCAATTCAATTTGATTTATTACAATCAAAGACCAGCAAATACCTTAAAACGGTACAAATAATTAACAGAGAAATACAGCCAGGCAGTCGAGAGCCAGTTTGGTGTCGTGGTTAAGTGCGCGGACTCTAATCTGGGAGAACCGGGTTTGAATTCCCCACTCCTCCACTCGCAGCTGCTGGATGACCTTGGGCAAGCCGTAGTTCTGTCAGAGCTGTTCTTGGAAAAGAGCAGTTTCTGTCAGAGCCCTCTCAGCCACGCCTACCTCACAGGGTGTCTGTTGTGGGGAGGAGAAGGGAAAGGAGTTTGTCAGCCGCTCTGAGACTCCTTTGGGGTAGTGAAGGGCAGGGTATAAATCTAATCTCTTCTTCTTCTTCTTCTTCTACCTCACAGGGTGTCTGTTGTGGGAGGGGAAGGGAAGGAGATCGTAAGTGGCTCTGAGACTCCTTCGGTTAGTGAAGGGCCGGGTATAAACCAATCTCTTCTTCTTCTTCTTCTACCTCACAGGGTGTCTGTTGTGGGGAGGGGGAGGGAAAGGAGTTTGGAAGCCACTCTGAGACTACTCTGAGGGTAGTGAAGGGCAGTCGTCTTCGTCTACTTCTTCTTCTTCTTCTTCTTCTTCTTCTTCTTCTTCTTCTTCTTCTTCTTCTTCTTCTTCTTCTTCTTCTTCTTCTTCTTCTTCTTCTTCTTCTTCTTCTTCTGTTGGTACAGGTAAAAATTTTAGTTAAGGCAATGTGGATTTTAAAATTGCCTAAGAAGTCATAGTCTTCTGTCTGGTTAGGATAGCCGCGGCACAAAATCTGGCTACCTTGGCAGTAGTTTCATGACAAATACCAGTGAAAATAAGAGTAGAATAAAGCTGATCAGACCTGCCTGGGTAGGCGACGATTATTGGCGTAACACAAAGGGCTTTTAGGAAGCAGGCGTGGCAGGCCTGTAGCCAGGATTTTGTCATTTGGGGGGCCTTCAAATAAGTCAAGGGCACTGCAAAAATAATAATAATAATAACATTTTAATACAATTTTTAAAAATGCATGCTTGCCAGTTGGAGCAGGCAGTCGCTCACCCACGGAGGTCTCCCACGGCAGGGCGAGGTGCGCCAGCAACAACAGGGCAAGGAGACGGGCGAATGAGCAGTGCCATGAGCACCGTGGAGCTGGCCTCCACTGGCGCTCCAGCTGGGCACCCAAACACAGGAGGAGGCGGAAGAGGAGGAGGAGGAAGAGACACCCTGGCCTAGATCACGCAGTGCAACTGCTTCAGGCCACAGAAAGTTCCTGCGCTGTCAAAGCCCACCGGCCCCACCTTGCCTGCTGGCCCACCCGCCTGGCTGCCCCATGCTGCTTTCTGCAGTGGCAAGACTCGAGAAAGGGTGGCGGTGGTGGGGAAGCAAGCTGCGCTTGGGGTAGGGGCAGCAGCAGGCCTGGACTAGAGGGAAGTTGGGGGGCCTTGTTGGGGTCAGGCGGGGCCAGGCCCCCCAAATACCCCCAACGTAGCTACAGGCCTGAGCTGTGGCCTGGAGCAGCCCCTGCTCAGTAGGGGTTCTGGGGACCCCCAGAGATCTGATTGGCGGTGCAGACTGAAATGATGCCATTGGAGCAGCAGCTGCCCACACAGGGATTGTTTTCGTTCTCCCCACGCTTCCCCGGGCGTGTTTGCAAAATGTCTAATGACTGTTTTCCAGACTGATCTTTTCCGGCCTTCCATTGGTTGCCTCGGCAGGCATAATCAAATTGGTTGCCTCGGCAGGTTTTAGGCGAGAAGCAGAGTGCAAAATACTGGCATTGCAACTTAATACCAGACTTTCAGTTTTGCTGCTCAAAACTGAACTCCCATCAGGAAGTGTCCACAGAAGATTCTGCATTGCCGGATCAGAGGAAGGCTGTAGGCATCGTTTATCTTGATTTCAGGAAGGCTTTTAATAAGGTTCCACATAATAGTCTTGTTGACAAATTGGTAAAATGTGATTTGGATCCTATGACTCTTCGGTGGATCTGTAACTGGTTGACAGATGGCACCCAAGGAGTGCTTGTGAAGGGTTCCTCGTCCTCTCGGAGAGGAGTGACAAGGGGAGTGCCTCCAGGATCCGTCCTGGGACCTGTTTTGTTCAACGTCTTTATCAATGGTTTGGATGAAGGGATAGAGGAAATGCTTATTACATTTGCAGATGGTACTAAATTGGGAGGGGTAGAAAATACAGTAGAAGACAGAGTCAGGATACAGGATGATCTTGACAGCCTGGACAACTGGGCTAAAACAAATAAAATGGATTTCAATGAGGATAATTGTAAAGTTCTGCATTTAGGTAGGAAAAATCAAATGTATCGTTATAGGATGGGGGAGACTTGCCTTGACAGTAGTATGTGCGAAAAGGATCGAGGGATCTTAGTAGACCAGACACTGAACATGAACCAGTGGTGCGATGCGGCTGCTAAAAAGGCAAATATGATTTGGGGCTGTATCAACAGAAGTATCGTGTCCAGATCACACAAAGTGATGGTATCGCTTTACTCTGCTTTGGTTATACCTCACCCAGAGTCTTGTGTTCAATTTTTGGGCACCACCATTTAAGAAGGATATAGACAAGCTGGAACATGTCCAGAGGAGGGCAACGAAGATGATGAGGGGTCTGGAGACCAAGTCCAATGAGGAAAGGTTGAAGGAGCTGGGTACATCTAGCCTGGAGAGGAGGTGACTGAGAGGTGATACGATCACCATCTTCAAGTACTTGAAGGGCTGTCTCATATAGAGGATGGAGCAGAGTTGTTTTCTGTTGCCCCAAAAGGTCAGACCAGAACCAATGGGTTGAAATTAAATCAAAAGAGTTTTCAGCTAAACATTAGGAAGAACTTCCTGCCAGAGCAGTTCCTCAGTGGAACAGGCTTCCTCGGGAGGTGGTTGGCTCTCCTTCTCTGGAGGTTTTCAAACAGAGGCTAGATGGCCATCTGACAGCAATGCAGATTGCGTGAACTTGGGCAGATCATGAGAGGGATGGCAGGAAGGGTTGCCTCCGTGCTTAGATCTTCTGGCCCTTTCTTACATGCCCAAGGAAATGCTGATCGCCACTTAGGGGTCAGGAAGTAATTTTTCTCCAGGCCATTTTGGCCAGGGATCCTGGAGGGGAGCTTTGCTGTGTTCTGGGAATGAACAGGGGGTCACTGGGTGTGTGGAGGGGGGGGTATTTATGAATTTCCTGCATTGAGCAGGGGGGTGGACTAGATGACCCTAGAGGTCTCTTCCAACTCTATGATTCTATGATCTCTGTAGGGCAGTTTTCTGCGATGCCCTGAATTTTCTCATGCCAGGAAACATTAGGGAAATATTCTCCACCTAAATTCACTTGTTTGTGTGTGGAGAGGGGGGTTTCTTTTGAGTTTTGTGGCGGTCCCTCCATGGCCTGCTCCCTCCTGCCAGGAAACTGCCAGTTGCTGCCAGATCAGGGGACCTACAGTGAGTTCAGGTGTCGCTCTTTCTACAACCCCGCCTCAGGGGAACTGTGAGGAGCAGTGTTCCCTCTAAGCTGAGTGAGTGTGAGCTAGCTCACAATTTTCTAGCCTCCGGCTCATATATTTTTGTCTTAGCTCAGGAAGGAGGGCTCCAGAGCAAGCTTATCTATGCAATAGCCCTGGTAGCACCAATTTGCAAACCTTTATGAGTGCAAAAGAAAGACACCCCCCTCCCCTGTTCCCTCTCAGCTGAGTTAGTGTGAGCTAGCTCACAGTTTTTGGCCTCCAGCTCACACATTTTTGCCTTAGCTCAGGAAGGAGGGCTCCAGAGCAGACTAATTTATGCAGCAGCCAGATCGCTTGCTCACAACTTTAATGCCAGTAGCTCACCAAGCAGAATCTTTGCTCACAAGACTCCGCAGCTTAGCGGGAGCATTGGTGAGGAGTTAGCTACGGAGGCTGCCAAGGCGACGCAAACAACTTGGAGGAGGAGGAGGACAGCTTCCAGTTCTGCATGGCGCGTGGTAAAGGTAGGCCACGTGACGTGACTCTCTGGCATGGAGCCTCTGGAATCCTGGCAGACAGGTCTTTATGCTCGCTGGCACCGAGCCAAACTGCACAGTGCGCTGAAGAGAGGCCTGAAGTCCGAGGATTTAACTCCCCAGCAGCAGCTGCAGTTCTTGACCCTCAGGAAGACCCTGTCAGCCAGAATCGTGTCCAGTGGTACCTTAGAGACCAACCAGGGTCCCCGGGTATAAGAAGGGTCGCCAACAGGGTAGCCAACCTCCAGGCAGCACCTGGAGACCTCCGGCTATTAGAACTGATCTCTAGACCACCAAGGGCAGTTCCCCTGGAGGAAAGGGCTGCTTTGGAGGGGGGATTCTGCAGCATTCTGCCCTGCCGAGGTCCCGGGCCCCACCCCAAGCCCTCCCCTCCCCTCCCCAACAGGGGAGTGAGTGTGGAGCGTGTGGCTGCACTATCTTAGGGGCGTAATTCTTCCGAAGAAGACTTCCTCTCTCGCAGAAGAAAGTCCTTGAAATTTTTGGTGCCAGCTCACTTTTGTCGATAATGGGATCGTATATTTCCCAGGGGAAGGGGAGTTAGAATTGTTGGGGCTAGGTGGAGTGGATGTGACGTGTGAGCAGGCCTTAGGAGGGGCTATGTTTGAATTACCTGCATCTATGATTGTAGCTGCCCAAATCCTCAGATCTGACACAGTACTGTGATGACCTGGACCTTGCTTATAACCAGGGCTATTTTGGGGCAGGAACGCACAGGAACGGAGTTCTGGCTGGCTCCCAAGTTGGCCACGCCCAGCAGGAACTCATTAGCATAATAGGCCACACCCAACCGCAGAAACCCATTAGGATTGGCTACATTAGGGGTGTGTGGCCTAACATGCAAAGGAGTTCCTGCTCCAAAAAAAGCCCTGGGTTTTGACAACAAACAAGGTGAACAGAATAAGAAGCAAGAGGTGGGTGTGGCTGGGTGACCACACTGCTGGTAACGTGGGGGTGTCGCCTACTATGCTGTGCTGTCAGGGGTGTGGCCTAATAGGCTAAGGTGTTTTTTATGATGGGGTGTGGCCTATTATGCTAATGAGTTCCCACTGGGCTTTTTCCACACAAAAAAGTCTTGCTTATAACTCAATAAACATATTGCCGCCGAAGGGAGTCTTGTTGAGAATAACTTGCTCAGGAGTCTGACACAGACCCCCAACTGAGTGCCTGGCGGCATCTCCAGCCCAAGAGACCTCGGGCAGCAGGAGTGGGCGAAGCCCTTGATGAGGGGCTGCCAGTCCAAGGAGGCAACTCAGGGAGGCTATCGGGTCAAGGGGGCTCAACTGTCCCTGCTCCCAATTGAGTGGCTGTTGCTCTCCGGGTGACCGTTTCTCCTTCCCTCTACAGATGCAACAGGACAATGATCCCTGCAGTGGAACAGAGTGACTTGATGAACATAAGGACATAAGAGAGAAGCCAGTGTTGGATCAGGCCAAGGGCCCCTCCAGTCCAACACTCTGTGTCACACAGTGGCCAGAAACACCAGGGGCCATCAGGAAGTCCAGCAGTGGGGCCAGGACACCAGAAGCCCTCCCACTGTTGCCCCCCCCCTCCCAGCACCAAGAAGACAGAGCATCACTGGGCCCAGACCGAGAGTCCCTATCTATACCTTGTGGCTAAGAGCCACTGGTGGACCTCCGCTCCAGATGTTTATCCAATTCCCTCTTATAAGAACATAAGAGAAGCCAATGTTGGATCAGGCCAACAAACCCTTCCAGTCCAACACTCTATGTGTCACACAGTGGCCAAAAATACCAGGGGCCCTCAGGAGGTCCCTCAGCACTGGGGCCAGGACACCAGAAGCCCCCTCCCGCTGTAGCCCCCACCCCTCCAAGCACCAAGAATACAGAGCATCCCTTGCCCCAGGCCAAGAGTTTCTCTCTATACCACGTGGCCTTCCTCAGCCGTTCTTGGGCCTTTGGAGTGAATTCGTTTTGCCGTCTGGATCCAGGACGGACTCTCTGCCGCAGCCCTGAAGTTCCTCACAGCCTCCCCCCCCATGCCAGGTCTTGCTTTCTTGGTCTCCTGTTGTGACGTGTGACCCACAACCTTTGCTCCCCCAAATCCCCAGCCGTGAGTGTCCTGAGTGTATCCTGTCCTGTGCCCTCAAAGGACCCTGCTTACTCTCCCTGGGCTGCCTCTGATACCTGCAGGGGGGCTTCCATGGGGCCACCGGGAGTCCCTGCAGTTTTCCCATTGCCTCTGCAGCCGCCAATTCAGTGCCGCTGCCACAGGGCTTCTGGGGGGGGAGTTTTCCCTGCATTTCCCCTGCCCCAGGCTGCCACTCCATCCCCCTCCACACACACACACATACACTCTCTTTTTTAAAAAACAGCAATTGCTGGATCTCTATGGTGTTTTAACAATATAATGCCCCATGTGTTCAGTTCTCTGAATTCCCAGCTTTCGTGTGAAAAACAAACTTTTCCAGTCCGTTTTGCTGCAGAGATATTGGGAAGCCAATTTTTCTTTCCTAGTAGATGAATAAGCAGAGATGTTGCAGAGACAAGGTGTATTGCAGCTACTAAGAGAGAGAGAGATGTGTTATTTTAAAAAAAAATTAAGTGGGGATTTCAGAGAAAAGAGATGGATCGTGATAACATTACGGTACTAGAGGAATCTCTCTCTGAGTATAAAGCTCTTTAAAAAGCAGCCTATTTTCTAGGATCCCATTAGGACCCTTGTGGCAAACATCATCACTTATCTAAGAGAACATATCTCTCAAGTTCTAACAGGCAGCTGGATAGAACTTGAAAGATATGTTCTCCTAGACAAGTTATCAGGGCTATGTTTGGGCAGGAATCTGATGGGACACTAGAAAATATGCTGCTATTTGCTATCTTAAGAGTTTGCGTATCCACAGCAGAGAATTTATTCAGCATAATAGTCCTACATCTACATTAGTAAAGGTAAAGGTTTCACTTAGGACTCGAAAGCCAGTCGATTCCGATTCTAGGGTTGCGGTGCCTAACATGCTCAGCGGTTCCATGCTACGAAAAGCCAGCGCTGTCCGAAGACGTTTCCGTGGTCATGCAGCCAAGGCATAACTGAACACCGAAGCGAACAGGATGCGTGTGGCTGGATGACCATACTTCTGGCAACATGGGTGTATTGGACAGCGGTAAATTACTAGAGCCCTAGGACTGATGATTGTGAAACTGACAAGGTGCTGTTTGGATATTTGAATATAGCGTAAACCTGCAGCTTTGATGTATTGTTCAGGTGAAAGCTGTGTTTGATAACACTTGACCCCGATATTTATAAAATAGTATAGAAAATTTTCAAAAATTAAAATAAAACTAGCACAAAATACATTTTACCTTGAGCATACGTCCATTATACACAGTGTCATCTGTTTTTCCATCTCTTCCTAACCCTGTGACCCACTCTCCCTCTAAGCCGTGGAGCCTTACGAGCAAAAATTCTACTTTGCGAGCCACTGGCATTTAAAGTTCTGAGTGAGTGATTTGGCTGCTGCCTAACTTGGTTTGCTCTGGAGCCCTCCTTCCTGAGCTGAGACAAAAATGTGTGAGCCAGAGGCTAAAAAGCTGTGAGCTAGCTCACACTAACTCAGCTTAGAGGGAACACTGACTGTGACCCTCCGTTTTTGCATCACCTACCTAAAGGTAAAAGGTAAAGGTAAAGGTTCCCTTGCTCGAAAGCCAGTCGAATCCGACTCTAGGGTTGCGGTGCTCATCTCCGTTTCAAAGCCGAAGAGCCAGCGCTGTCCGAAGACGTTTCCGTGGTCATGTGGCCGGCATGACTAAACACCAAGGCGCACGGAACACTGTCACCTTCCCACCGAAGTGGTACCTATTTATCTACTTGCAATTTCTTGCTTTCAAACTGCTAGGTTGGCAGGAGCTGGAACTAGAGACGGGAGCTCACTCCGTCATGCGGCACTCTCGGGTCTTGAACTGCTGAACTATTGACCTTCCACAGCCTGCAGTTCAGCATCTTAACCACTTGAGCCACCGCAGCACCTACGTGGAGGCTGGCAATTCCAGCTCCAGCCCACACATTACCCCCCCACACGCGCACACACATAGTGTGACTGCCCAGAGCACACCATTCGTGACGGGACAAGCAATAAATGTCTTAGCTTGATGTCTGAGAAGGATCTCCAGACCTCCGGCAGCTGCAGCTGTAGCCAGACCTGCACCCAGCGGGCAGGCTGCCTGGCAGCTGCTGGTTCATTCACCCTGGACGTGGGAACTGGGGATCATGCAAAGAAGCCATCATGCACACAAACACAGACAGCCCTTTTGTTTGCTCCTCTGCCCAAGATCAACACCCAGCTGAACACAATGAAGCACAAAAGCATTAGTAACTGAATACAAAAATATATTACAGGAAATTTTGGGGTTCACAGGAGGGTAGGATGAGATTCCACGTTACAAAGCAGCAGAGTCCCTGGCCCAAGCCGGCTCGTCTCTCCCTCCAAAGGCGGGACCCGAACTGTGTCCCTGGTTTCCAAGCTTCTCTCAGCAAGGCGAGGTGCCCTCCATCCTTCCCTCCTTTCCTCCTGGGGCCTTCCCCAATGGTTCTCTTGCTACGCACGCTGCAGGAATGGAGGTGAGGGGAGCCCGGGCTGGTCAGCCCCAGAAGGAATTCACAGTTTCCCAGCCGGCCTTCAAACAGCTGCAGCGTTTTGCCTCTGAGAGGATGTAGTTTGTCCCCCACTTCACACATTGGTGACTTTTCTGAGGGCTGAATGTGGCTGAAGGCATGCCACAGGCCGGCGTGTCCTGGATTGTGCCCATGATATTGTGGCTAGCAAGAGACTGAACTCCCCTTCACCCACCTGTGCCCTTGGCTGAGGCTTTTAAAAATATTCTCTTTTTAAAATCTGTACTGTCAGGCAGGACTTGTGCATATATAATAGGAAAGGGGCGTGGGGAGGAGAGCCCCATGGGGCAAACGGCACCCCTCCCATCCCAGGGCCATTTTTGGTGGGGAATGGGGCATGGGCAATGCTGAAACCCCTTTTCCCTGTGCCCCACGGAGATGATCCAAACAGACTGCCTCAGGAGGTGGTGGATGCTCCTTCGCTGGATGTTTTCAAGCGGAGGCTGGACGACCATCTTTTGGGTATGTTGTAGGGCTCTCTTTTGGCTGTGCTCCTGCAGAGTGCCGGGGGTTGGACTAGATGACCCGCAAGGTCCCTTCCAACTCTAGCATTCTATGCTTCTATGGTTCTATGCCTGGGTACTGAAGGGAACCCACAAGTCACATTGGACTGAAAGGGTCGGAATCCACACACAGCTTGTTGTGAGAACCACCTGAACTGGAAAGTACGATGCTCAGATGATTCCAGATTCTTCCAGAGCCTGGCCTGGGAGCAGCCAAGGTTTCCCCGCTCTGCCACTAAGCCTGGTGGGGGGACACATCTTTTGGTTCCCTCCACCAGAGTCGCGTTTTTGATGGTTGTCTTCTGTTTGGCGCGGAGCCAACTCTTGGTTCCCAAAGGGAGAGGAAGCCGGCTTGGAGTGTTTCTTGGGCAAGGGCAGAGCGCCCTTCGTGCCAAAGCCCTTCACCCCACATGGAAGCACAAAGAGGAGGCAAATTGCATTCTTTGCTGCCCTCGGGGGGGTGGGGGTGGTTTTGAGCGCGCCCCTGGCCCCTGGCAAGGAGGAGACGGTGGCCTGCCTGGCTGCGAAAGGGGCAGGCGGAGAGGGGCAGTCGTGTCGACTTCAATGTGGACCAAGACAGAGGCCGTCTCCATGAGTTAGCAAGCATCTGCTCTTGGACTTAACCCCCTGAGGCCTTGCTGAGACCGAGGAAGGGCGCCCTGCCTCTCACGCAGAAGGGAGGAGAAGCGGCCTAGAGCACAAGCTCTCATTCGGAACCCCACTGGCCGGAGACACAACTGTGGGGAAAGGGAACGGGAGCCAAAGTGCTGCCACAGACAGGCCGCTGGAAGACCGTCCCCTTCCGGCCAGGGCTCACAAGAGGGGAGGCGTGCTTTTGCACTCCTGTCACGTGGGAAACGAAGGGCGGCCAAGGCAGTCCCGGGACCTCAGAGGAAAGCGGCCTCGTCATCACCCCCACCCCGAGTCCTCCTGCCTGATTGGCTGGGCCCGAGTCCAAGATGGCCGCCCTCTCTGCCACTTCCTCCACCGGGCCAGGAAAGAGGACGCTTCAGGGCTGAGCGGTATATTGGAAGGACAGCTGGGAGCCGAGGGCAATGTTTCTCCAAGAGTCTTCTCGTTCTATGCTTTCCCTGTGGGGGGAAAGGGGGAGATCGTTTATGGGAAATCAACTCAGTTCCTGTTTAGGAATTCTCTGTGGCCAGAAGTTTGGTTGCCTGGGGACTTGGGGGCGGGGGGGGGTTGACAAAGGGTCCCTGTAGAGGTGAACAGAGGAACCCATAAGAAACACGTGCAAGCCCCCTCCCCCATGCAATCAGACCAACTCTGTGCAGGTCCCAGCGGGTCTGGCTTCGTCTTTGTTGATGTGACCAGGAAACCGGACATTTTCCTTTCCCCTCCCCTGCCTCCCAAATGGCGTCACCATCGGAATGCAATTAATATCTAGGGAAAGGGTGGTGGGAACTCTGCAAAACAGCATCGCGTGCCTCAGCTGCCCCCAGAAAGGGGGTCCTGAGCAGCATTCCCTCTAAGCTGAGTGAGTGCGAGCTAGCTCACCGTTTTTTAGCCTCCAACTCAGACATTTTTGTCTTCGCTCAGGAAGGGAGGGCACCAGAGCCAAACTGATTTATGCAGCAACCCAACCGCTTGCTCATAACTTTAATGCCAGGAGCTCACAGAGTAGAATTTTTGCTCACAAGACTCCCCAGCTTAGAGGGAGCATTGCTCCTGAGTGTGAATTGGATTTAGGGGAGGGTGTCCCGGATGGCGTCTCGCGCAGGGCAGCAAAGAGCCAGGCTGCCGCTCTTTCCGGAACCCAGAGCCTTACCAGCGGGCAGGCATGTTTTGGAGCACTCCTCTTCTGTCTCAAAGTTGTTCTTGTTCCCGCCGCAGCCCCCATAGACAAACTGCTCACACTTCTGGCTGGAGGCGTTGTAGAAGTAGCGGGAGAACATCGCCTTGCAGTTCCCGCAGACGGAGGGCAGGTGGCAGAAGCCTGTGGGTGAGAGAGAACACAGAGTGGTGTGTGAGACGGGCCTGGGGGAGAGCAGGGTATTCCTAGGGCTTCCCCACCTGGATCTTCTCGGGATGAAGGCAGAGGAGCCAGGGGCCAATAGTCATAAGAACGCAAGGGAAGCCAATGTTGGATCAGGCCAGTGGCTCCTCCAGTCCAACACTCTGTGTCACACAGTGGCCAAAATATACCAGGTGCCATCAGGAGGTCCAGCAGTGGGGCCAGGACACCAGAAGCCCTCCCACGGCTGCCCCCTCCAGCACCAAGAATAGAGGCATCACCTGCCCCAGACTGAGAGTTCCCATCTAAACCTTGTGGCTAATAGCCACTGATGGACCTCTGCTCCATAGGCTTATCCAATTCCCTCTTATAAGAACATAAGAGAAGCCAATGTTGGATCAGGCCAATGGCCCCTCCAGTCCAACACTCTTCTGTGTCACACAGTGGCCAAAAATGCCAGGTGCCATCAGGAGGTCCAGCAGCAGGGCCAGGACACCAGAAGCCCTCCCACTGTTGACCACCCCAAAAGCACCAAGAATACAGAGCATCATTTGACTGTCAGGTAGCCCTGCTATTGCTATGGAATGTAAGGGAGTACTTTCTCTGATCAGTTCCTTTTTACTGTCTGAATGTTATCATTAAGTCTGACCTTGTGGTGTCTACAGCTGCTGGGCACTACGCTGGGAATCATCGGCTTTTAACTTGTTTTTCTCCCCCTGCTTGCTTGCTTTGCCCACGTGTGCACAGAATTGTGTTCATTGGCTTCCTTGAGACTGGGGGTTGTTGGAATTCACTATAAGTCAGGGGCCTCCATTTATTACGGCCATTCCTGACACGAGCTATGTCTGTGCCTCTAGTCGTGATTTACCAATAAACAGATTCTTCTTATGAAGTCCTGCGTTGTGTGGTCTGACTAAGGAGTCCCTGTCTACACCTTGTGGCTAAGAGCCACTGATGGACCTCTGCTCCGTATGCTTATCCAGTTCCCTCCTGAAGCCATCCCTGCACAAACTCAGTGGACCAGACCTGGAAATCTGCAGCCAGAGGATGGGTCAGGGGGCGGGGGTCACTGCCTCCTGTTGCAGCTGTCCCCCACCCCCGCACAGAATTCCTCCCTCAAATGGGCATTGCATCCCACGCTGCCCTTTCTGGTGGCAACTCTGGGTAAGAGGCCAGGAAGGAGCACCCATCTCTCCACGTCGCGTGACTGTAAATCGCTCCCTTGGCCAAACAGAGTAGCCAACTCTGGGTTGAGAAACTCCTGAAGATCGAGAGAAGAGCCAGAGAGTCCAGCAGCGCCTTCCAGACTAACAAGATTGGGGGCAGGGGAGGAGCTCTCATGAGTCACACAGGTCACTTCTTCAGATAAGACTGGGAAAATCTCCTGGCCTGCCACCAATTCAGGGCTCTTTTTGTAGAAAAAGCCAAGCAGGAACTCATTAGTATAATAGGCCACACCTAACAGCAAAAACTCATTAGCATATTAGGCCATACCCCATGACGGCTCAGCTCTTTCGCATATTAGGCCACACCCCTATATTACCAGGAGTTTGGTCATCCAGCCACACCCACCTTTTGCTTCTTATTCTGTTTACCTTGTTTGCTGTCAAAACCCAGGGCTTTTTTTGGAGCAGGAACTCTTTTGCATGTTAGGCCACACACCCCTAATGCAATCTGAATGAGTTTCTGCTGTTGGGTGTGGCCTATTATGCTAATGAGTTCCTGCTGGACGTGGCCAACTCTGGAGCCAGCCGGAACGCCGTTCCTGTGCGTCCCTGCCCCAAAATAGCCCTGCATAAGTTTGATCAGTCTCGAAGGTGCTGCTGGACTCTGGCACTTTTCTCCTGCTACAGACAGACTGACATGTGCCTTCCCGTCTTGATTGATCTCCTGGAGGTTTGCAGGTGCAGCCTGGGGAGAGCGGAGTTTAGGGAAAGGAAGACGGCTCAGAGGGGCCAAAGGCCATACAGTCCAGTCCCCCAGAAGCCGTCGTTTTCTCCAGGGGAACTGATCTCTGTAGTCTGGGAATCGGTGGTAATGCAGGGAGACCTCCAGTCCCTACCTGGAGATTGGCAGCCCTACTTGGCCATGTATATGCATGTGCAGGGGGGTGGGGAGCTGTGGGCTTGTTCCTCCCCTGGCTTCACAGGCTGCAAACAGAGCCAGAAGAAATTGCAAGGGGAGGGGGATTCTCAAGGGGGCTCCCCTGGTTGGAATTTTATCCCTCTGGATGCCTGTTCCAACTAGCCCCGATTCTCCCCCCGTCAGGACAAGTTTCAAAAGGAAAGCTGCTGCTTGAGCAGGGAGGGTTCTTGTTGATGGGACGGTGCCGGCATTTAATCCTTCAAAAAGTATTTCTCGCAACCAGCTTCAAAAGCTCAAGTTTGAAGGCTCTGGCTCAGTGATATGCAAAAGGTCCAGAGGCAGGTGAACCGTTAGGCAGACCGGGCACGTGCCTTAGGGCCCCGGGGCCAAAGGGGGCACCACAAAGTTGGGAAAAGGGTGACAAAATGTAGAAAGATGCCTTTCAAGTCATGAATATTGGAACTTTGATACGTTTGACTGGTGAAATATTAAAACAGACGTCATAAGAGAAGCCCATGTTGGATCAGGCCAATGGCCCATCCAGTCCAACACTCTGTCACACAGCGGCCAAAATATACCAGGTGCCATCAGGAGGTCCAGCAGTGGGGCCAGGGCACCAGAAGCCCTCCCACTGCTGCCCCTTCCAGCACCAAGGATAGAGGGCATCACCTGCCCCAGACTGAGAGTTCCCATCTATACCCTGTGGCTGATAGCCACTGATGGACCTCTGCTCCATATGTTTATCTAGTTCCCTCTTGAAACTGTCCCTGCTTGTAGCTGCCACCACTTCCTGTGGCAGTGAATTCCATATGTGAATCACTCTTTGGGTGAAGAAGGACTTCCTTTTATCTGTTCTAACCCGACTGCTCAGCAATTTCATGGAGTGCCCACAAGGAGTTCTTGCATTGTGAGAAAGGGAGAAAAGTACTTCTTTCTCAACCTGCTCAATCCCATTCATAATCTTATAAACCTCGATCATGTCACCCCTCAGCCGTCGTTTCTCCAAGCTAAAGAGCCCCAAGCGTTTTAACCTTTCTTCATAGGGAAAGTGTTCCAACCCTCCTATCATTCTAGTTGCCCTTCTCTTTACTTTTTCCAAAGCTATAATATCCTTTTTGAGGTGTGGCGACCAGAACTGTACTCAGTATTCCAAGTGAGGTCGCACCAATGATTTATACAGGGGCATGAAGATACTGGCTGATTTGTATTTGTATTGCATTTTTGTAGAACTTTACGTTGCCCAAGCTTGGCTTAGTTTGCGCAGTCTATTGTGTTATCCTATGAATAAATCTTTGTATTGCTGCAAACCTGCAGGCAGGTCAACAGCTAAAATGGACGGGGGTCAGTCAGTGTGGAAAGGAGGGGGGGCACCAAGACGGGTCAGTGCTGCTTAGGGTACCAGGGAGCCTTCATCTGCCCCTGAAAAGGTCCCAGGTTCAATCTCCGACAAAAAGGTCCGGGTACCTGGTGATGTGACCTGCCTTCACCTGAGATCCCACAGAGCTGCTGCTAGTCTGAATAGGCAAGACGATGGACCGAGGCTCTGGTTCAGCCTAAGGCAGCGCCCTGTGTGTTCACATGCAAAGGTCTGAAGCCTGTATTTACACAGTCCGCCCAATTTCCTTTCAGCGCCTCTTCCTGGGATGCCTGGAGTTGCCACACGCAGCCAGCCCACTCCTTGTCAGGAAAGTCCAGGATATTTGGGGGGGTGGAGCCTGGGGGAGTGGGTTTGGGGAGCAGAGGGACCTCATTGGGGGTATTGTGGCAGAGCACCCACCCTCCAAAGCAGCTGTTTTTCTCCAGGGGAATGGGTCTCTCTGTAGCCCGGAGAGGTCTAATGCACAGTGATTCTCAGTCGGGGACCACGCAACGACATTGTAAGTAGCAGTGAACATATGAACATAAGAGAAGCCAATGTTGAATCAGGCCAATGGCCCATCTAGTCCAACACTCTGTGTCACACAGCGGCCAAAATATACCAGGTGCCATCAGGAGGTCCAGCAGTGGGGCCAGGACACTAGAAGCCCTCCCACTGCTGCCCCCTCCAGCACCAAGAATAGAGTGCAGCACCTGCCCCAGACGGAGAGTTCCCATCTATACCCTGTGGCTAGTAGCCACTGATGGACTTTTGATCCAGATGTTTATCTAATTCCCTCTTGAAAACTGTCCATGCTTGTAGCTGCCACCACCTCCTGTGGCAGTGAATGCCATGTGGCAGTGAATTCCATAATCCAGTGTAAAAGTGAACTCTTGAGAATTTGTGCCTCCCCAAGCAATTCCGCCTCTGCTTTGAACGGTGCCTTCGGTGGGCAGGGCCTTGTTCAAAGGAAGAGAACTGCCCCGCCCTCAGAGGCTGCCCCGCCGGGCCTCTTGCCCTCCCCCCAGGCTGCCCAGCTCAGGGCACGGCTACCTCTGCCCTAACCCCTGGTCAGCTTTGGCACCCTCTGAAGGGGCCATTTTCTCCAGGGGGGCTGATCTCTGTCATCTGGAGGTCAGATGTAATTCCAGGAATTCCCCAGGTCCCCAAAGGAGGTTGGCAACCCTGCTTTCTAGCGTGGAGACTCTTGAGCCAGGGCGCTGGGGCAGCAGAAAGAGGGTTGCCCTCCCAGGGTGACACAACGTCCACTCGCGCTCCGCCAGCCCAGTCTGGCCCACCCATCCCTGGAGCGCCTGAGGCTTGGGAGCCTCTTTCCAAAGGCCGCTGGGAGTCCTCCTCCCGGTCTCCTCACCTGTCATCACAGCCCTCCTGTCCCTCCCACTCGCGTCACCCGCACAGCGTTCAGATCTCAACACTCTGACAGTGCTGCTGCCACCAACCTCGCCAGGCTGTCATGCGGTCATGTGAACACACGGAGCTTCCTCGCAATGAATCCGGCCCCTCGGTCCATCAAGGACGCTCCGGTCGACTCTGACTGGCAGCAGCTCTCCAGGGTCTCAGGCAGAGAAGGGCCTTCCACGTCCCCTCCTGCCCAGTTCTTTTTAACTGGAGATGCTGCCGGGGAGTGAACCCGGGACCTTCTGCATGGCAAACTGATTCTACAGCCCATTCTGCAGTCAAACGTTTCAGCCCCACATGAAGTTGCCTTCTCCCGAATCAGCCCTTTTGGTCCACCGAGGTCAGGCTTCTCTGTTCAGACTGGCAGCTGCTCTCCGGGGTCTCAGGCGGAGGTCTCTCCCATCACTCAACCATCGAGCCACAGCTCCTCCTCAGAATTTGTTTAGTCTGACTGACAGTGGCTCTCCCGGGGTCTCAGGCAAAGGTCTTTCCCGTCACCTCCTGCACGGCCCTTTTAACTGGAGATGCTGCCGGGGACTGAACCTGGGACCTTCTGCCTGCCAAGCAGAGGCTCTTCCATTGAGCCACGGCCCCTCTTTACAGCTCTCCAGGGTCTCAGGCGGAGGTCTTTCCCATCACCTCCTGCCTGGCCCTTTTTAACTGGAGATGCTGGTGATTGAACCTGGGACCTTTTGCATGCCAAGCAGAGGCTCTACTGCTGAGCCACGGCCCTTCTTTACAGCTCTCCAGGGTCTCAGGTGGAGGTCTTTCCCATCACCTCCTGCCTGGTCCTTTTAAACTGGAGATGCTGCCGGGGATTGAACCTGGGGCCTTCGGCATGCCAAGCAGAGGCACTGCGACCTAGCGATGGCCCCTCCACCCATGGGTCCAACACTGGCAAGCAGTACAGACCTTAATCTGAATCCAGTGACACCTTTAAGACCAACAAAGTTTGATTCTGGGCGTAAGACATAACGTGCACGGACACTTCCTCAGGCCTTGACAGTGTTTGCTAGTGCGGGAAATAGCACAGAGAATCACCACAGAACCCCGTTTGAAACATCAAATGTCAAAGTGGTCCAAGTTACCAGAATTCTTGTGGGAGATTGCAAGGGGCGTTCCTGGCACTGCTTTTCTCAAGAGCGCCCCCCCCCAATAGAAAGAGACCCACGGAAGAGCAGCGGGGGAAGGAACCTACTCAAGACGGCTTCCTGGCAGACGTAGCCGCAGTCTCCTGGGCAGCACTTCTGGGTGCCGGGGCACTGGGAGTCGTTGGCGCAGGTGAAGCAGGATTTGTTCTTGATGCAGGCGCTGCAGTCCTTCTCGTCAAAGACGTCCCCCAGCGGCGCCACATGGTAGCAGTACCCTTCCTTGGCTGCAAGGCAAGGGGCACAGAGCTGCCGTATTGGTTTATTTGATTGGACTTATAGCCCGTAACACCATATAAGCACAATACACAATTTTAAACGTTCATAAATTTAAATGTAATGCATATAATAAAATGAAATCGCCTCTCACCAAATCGATGGTGTCAGTTCTTAGGGGGAGATAGCTATCGGGTTGCCAGGTCTGGGTTGGAAAGTACCTGGAGACTTTGGGGGTGGGCTGGGGGGAGCGGGGCTTGGGGAGGGCGGGGCTCGGCATGGGATGGGACAATGCCCCAGGGTCCTCCCTTCCAAGCAGCCATTTTCTCCACCAGGGGAGCTCATCTCTGTCAGCGGGAGATCAGTTGTCAAAGTGGGAGAGACCTCCAGGCCCCACCTGGAGGCTGGCAACCCTAGATATCTAGCATGTCTAGTAAGAAGGAGGCGGGGGAGAGAGGGGAGCAGACAGAGGAGGAGGAGGAGGAGGCCAATCCTGATGGGGAAAAGAAAAGGGAAAGGGGAAAACATTGCTGCCCCACATATCTGAGGGACCGCCTCTTCTGACAGAAACTGCTCTTTTTCAAGGACAGCTGTGCCAGAGCTTGTGACTGACCCAAGGTCACATCAGCAGATGCAAGTGGAGGAGTGGGGGAATCAAACCCGGTTCTCCCAGATTAGAGTCCGCACACTTAACCACCACACCAAACTGGCTCTCTCAAACTGGCATTACACTGTATGGACCAACACCTCCTGGTTGTCCCCGGCCCAAAGGACGTCCGTCTTGCCTCAACCAGGGCCAGCGCCTTTTCTGCCCTGTCCCCTGCCTGGTGGAACACGCTCCCAGTCAAGATTGGGGCCTGGAGGGATCTTCTTCAATTCCACAGGGCCTGAAAGACGGAGCTCTTCCGCCAGGCCTTCGGTTGAGGCAGCGGACGTCTTTATATGGCCTTCCTGAGGTGGTTTTCAGCTATCCACCTATTAACCCAAATAATATGTTAAAGAACCGTACAACCGGTGACTGTCAGAAGTGTGACTGAGTTTTAATGTCTATTATTGTTTGAATTCCTAACGTTTGTTTAATTTAAATTGTATTTATTGTACTGTTTTTATGATGTTACCCACCCCCAGAGCCCACTTACGGGATGGGCGGGCTATAAATACAAATAATAAATAAATAAATAAATAAATAAATAAATAAATAAATAAATAAATAAATAAAGGCTCAGCGGAACAACTCTTGTTTTACAGGCCCTGCGGAATTTCTCCAAGTCCCGCTGGGTGCCAGATCTAACCTAGACGGTTGTTCCACCAGGCCAGAGCCCGGGGCGAAAAGGCTGGAGCCAGGGATCACCAGCAGGTTTTGATCACTTGAGCATAAAGCTCTTGGGGGGGGGGATACCAGGAGAGGTGGTCCCAGAAGTGCTTGACGTGCCCAGCAAGGGCTGAACGGCGGCTGTCTTCAGGGCTCAGCTCCCCAAGCGGGAAGGGCCAGGCCGAAGCTAGACTGGCCCTAGGGCCCCTCCCCGTAAACCTAGGGGGCTGTGATAGCCAACCGGGGTGTGGCGTAGTATCCAGCAGTGGGACCACGAAGACCAGGGTTCCGGTTCTCCCTGGAGATGGAGCAGTCCCGCCTTGATTCCCCACGGCTCATTGGCGCTTCAAGGAAGTAGATGGTTTATGTGGAGGAAAAGGCACAGAAGGAAAGGCTTAACCCCCCCACCCACACACCCGCAGTCTTCAAAGCAGGCATGCAGCTCTTTTAATTAGGGCTTGTTTTTGTGGTTTAATTGCAGGAGATCCCGCCGATCATGTTCTCATTTGAGCCTCCTTGGAAGACTTCTCCCAGCAATCTGCCGGGCTCACCCATGAAAATCCCCCGCCCCAAGAGTTCCTCGCAACTCTGCAGAGGAGGCAGGGGAAAGGGCAGGGTTGCCAGTTCCGGGTCGGGAGATTCCTGGAGATTTGGGGGTGGAGCCTGGGGAGGGGAGGGCGTTGGGAAGGGAGGGGGCTCAACAGGTCATAATGCCATCGAGTCCAGAAGAAGAAGGAGATTGGATTTATACCCTGCCCTTCACTTGGAGTCTCAGGGCGGCTGACAAACTCCTTCCCTTCCCCTCCCCACAACAGACACCCTGGGAGGTAGAAGAAGAAGAGGAAGAGATCGGATTTATCCCCTGCCCTTCACTACCCGAAGGAGTCTCAGAGCGGCTCACAAACTCCTTTCCCTTCCCCTCCCCACAACAGGCACCCTGTGAGGTAGAAGAAGAAGAGGAAGAGATTGGATTTATACACCGCCCTTCACTACCCAAAGGAGTCTCAGAGCAGCTGACAAACTCCTTTCCCTTCCCCTCCCCACAACAGACACCCTGCGAGGTAGGTGGGGCTGAGAGAGCTCTGACAGAAACTGCTCTTTCAGGAACAGCTGTGCCAGAGCTTGTGACTGACCCAAGGTCACACCAGCAGCTGCGAGTGGAGGAGTGGGGAATCAAACCCGGTTCTCCCAGATAAGAGTCCGCACACTTAACCACAACACCAGACTGGCTCTCCACCCTTGAAAGCAGCCGTTTCCTCTACTGGAGTTGATCTCTGTCACCTGGACGCTGAAGATCAGCTGTAATCCCAGCAGAACTCCAGGACCCACCTGGAAGTTGGCAACACTAGGTGAGGGGGCTGCCTGGACCCAGTGTGGAGCACTGCAGAGTCCGGGTCTATCCCCGATCGCACACCAGTTCACTTGCAGTGCAGCCATGCCCCTCGCAGCTAGGCGTCTCGCAGGAGATCCACTCTGTGAGCTCCTGGCGTTAGTCGTCATCAGCAGTTCACTGCTAAGCTGAGTTAGTGTGAGCTAACTCATAGTTTTCGCTTCTGGCTCACACTTTTGTCTTAGCTCAGGAAGGATGACTCCAGAGCAAACTAACTTGTGCAGCAACAAATCGCTCGCTCACTCTGTGAGAAGCTCACAAGTAGAATTTTGCACAAGACTTCACAGCTTAGAGGACATGGGTCGTGAGCGAGTGATTTGGCCGCTGCATAAAATAGTGTGCTCCGGAGCCCTCCTCCCTGAGCTAAGACAAAAAACGTGTGAGCCGGAGGCTAACAAACTGTGAGCTAGCTCGCACTAACGCAGCTTAGAGGGAACACCGCTCGCAACCCTGGAAGTAGAGCCTCCCCAGGTGGGCTGCCAGAGCAGTCTAGCTTGCCCGCCCGAGTAACCTCGGGTAGCAGGGAGGTGCACGCAGCCATTCCCTAGGCACGCACTTTCAGTCCGCCGTTCTCTCACAGATACGGTCACAGCTGGAAAGCAGGCGAAGGCAGAAACTCTTTCTCTCCTGTGCCCCCGCCACGACCCTTCACGACCCCCCCCCCTTCCTGCCTGGTGGCGCTCACCTTGGCTCGCTGACGAGAGCTGGGCCCCGAGGGCCAGCAGGGCCAGCAGGGCGAGGAGGCGGCCGACTGTCTTCATGGCGTTGTTGATCTGCTGCGTCTCTGAGCCAGGCGGGCTTTAAAGAGCCAGGCGGGTGGGGCCGGCTCCCGGGGGATGTGCCACGGCTTGCCCTGAGCTGGCTCCCGGCACTGAATTGAATTCCCCTCTAATCCAGCCCCAGAGACCTGCCCTGCCCAGACAGGCCGGTTCCCAAACTGCAGGGGTGGCGTGGACAGGTGACGCCTGGACATGGGGAAACCGACATGGCAGGGGCCTTGTAGTGAGGCACGTCCAGTGTCAACACAGACAGGCACCAGGCAGGGTGACGAGGAAGGGCCCTGAAGGAAGACTGGGCATGGCCTGGGTTCAAGTCCAGCCTTAGGCAAGCCGCCGAGCCAGTGTGATGTAACCGTCAGCATGTTAGATGGGGAAGTCCTCCTGAGTTCAAATCTCCAGGAAGCCCAAACAACGATCTTGGGTTAGTCCCTCCCTCTCAGCCTAACCAACCTCGCAAGACTGTTGTGAAGATCAAATGGAAGAGGGGGGAATCAAGTACGCCACCCTGAGTGCTTTGGAGGAAATGCAGGATAAAAATCGGCAGATAGACACATGAGTCGGTACAGCTGGCAATGCAACCTGTCAGTGGCAATGCCCTGCTTCTCTACATGCAGCTGCTGGTGTGACCTTGGGTCAGTCACAAGTTCTTTCAGAGCTGTTCTCTCCAGAACAGTCCTCAAAGAGCTCTCTCAGCCCCGCCTACCTCACAGGGTGTCTGTTGTGGGGAGGGGAAGGGAAAGGCGATTGTAAGCTGCTCTGAGACTCCGAGTGAAGGGCAGGGTATAAATCCAGTTACCACTTCTTCTCCTTCTTCTTCTTCATCATCATCTTTTTCTTCTTCTTCTTGCAGGAATAACTACCAAAGCCCTGTTAGTGCCACAACGTTAAATGGAGGTGCCCTGGGAAGCAAAGATCCTGCCCACCCGCCCGCCCCACTCTGGCTTTTCAGTCCCACCAGAGCAGCCAAGAAGGGTGGTGTCCTGGCGACAAGGCGCAGGGCATGAAAGCGTTCAGTGCCTGGCATGAATCAGGACCCGCCTAGAAGGAACTGCCACCACAAGAGGGTAGTCCAAGGAAGGCTGCTGAGGGCAGAGAAGCCCCAGCCAACCCCGTGCCCCCCTCCCATTTAAGTGCCTCCTCCCCGTCCTGAGCAGACTGCCCACACTGGCCCCACCGCCTTCTCCAATCTGCCCTGTCCCTTTCCTCGATCGACCCCAGGTGTGGTTGCTGCCTTCTTCTCTTCCCACTCCAGCCTCAGCAAAACATAAGAAGAACCTCAGAAGAGCCCTGCTGGATCAGACCAGGGAGGGTCCATCCAGTCCAGCCTCCTGTCTCACACAGTGGCCAGCCAGTTCCTCTGGAGGTCCAACAACAGGGCAGAGAGGCCGAGGCCTTCACAAGAACAGCAGAAGAGCCCTGCTGGATCAGACCAGTGAGGGTCCACCTAGTCTAGCATATCCCGTCTCACACACTGTCCAGCCAGTTCCTCTGGAGGGCCAGCAACAGGGCATGGAGGCTGAGCCCTTCATGAGAAAATCAGAAAAACCCTGCTGGGTCAGAGCAGTGAGGGTCCATCTAGTCCAGCATCCTGTCCCACACAGGGGCCAACCCTCAGGAGGACCAGCAACAGGGCAGAGAGGCCGAGGCCTCCATAAGAACACCAGAAGGTCTCTGCTGGATCAGATCAGTGAAGGTCCATCTGTCCAGCCTCCCGTCTCACACAGCGGCCAGGCAGTTCCTCTGGAGGGCCAAGAACAGGGCACAGAGGTCGAGGCCTTTCCCTGGTGTTGCCTCCTGGCTCTGGGATTCAGAGGATCAGTGCCTCTGAATGCGGAGATTCCCCTCAGCCACCACGGCTAATACCCATTGATAGACTTATCCTCCATTTAATCTCTCTAGTCCCCTTTTAAAGCTGTTTATTCTTGTGGTCACCACTACATCCTCTGGCAGGGAATTCCACATTTTAATCGCCCTCCGTGTAAAGTCGTGTTTCCTTTTGTCCGTCCTGAACATGCTGCCCATCAGCCTCACTGGATGCCCTCGAGTTCTTGTATTTGGGGAGAGGGGGCGGGAGTTCTCTTGATCCGCTCTCTCTGCCCCATGCGTAATTTTATAAACCTCTCTCATGTGTGTGTCCCCCGCCCCTTAGTTCTCTCTCTTTTCAACTAAAAATTCCCAGAGTCTTCACCCTTTGCTCATAGGGGAGGTGCTCTCAAGCTTTGGACTTGGTCTCAGCCACCTCCTGGCCCTCTGGGAAAGTCTTGTTCACCCCTGTGAGTGGACACCGGCCACTCCCCAGAGCTTACTCAGGGGGGCCAGCGTTCACTTTGGAGGAAGGATTTGTGCTCCTCCCGGCTGGATGGGCTCCAGCATCCATGACTTCAGCTCGCACTGGGGTCATGCGTTGCAGTCCCCAGAGCTGAACATTTGGAGGGCCCTTGGCTCTCCTTTCAAATATGTCTGCCGTAGAAAGGCCACCTCTGTGCATGCACAGAAATGCATCAACCTTCACCGTCATTGTTCAAAGGAAGGATTAGTCAGTAAAGAATTTCCTGGGGGGGAAGGAACTTTTTCTCCTGCTGTTCAGATTCTGTCTGGCAGCTGGAACATCAGTGGCTGTTGAACTGTCCGGATTTCTAGGGACTCGTGCGTTCATGTTCCTGTTGTTGTGTCTCCCGCACACAGAGACACACACATATATAAACACATCACAGAAATAAATGGCTTGTGGCCTTTTTAAGTTATGAAAATAATTTTTTAAAAAATCTTTTTATTAATATAATAATAGTAAACATACAGTATGAACAGAGTAACATTGAGATAAGATCACTGGAAAAGAAAGTAAGTACAACAAGTAAATAGCTTACATTCTTAGAAAAATTTTCCTTCTATTAATACAAACAAAAACAAATAAATGTTATTTTCACAAAAGTTCTATGATTGTGTTGGTATTAAATTTATAAAGTAAGAACTGATATCAAACATTATAGTGCATACTTATCATCCATAGAGTAACAGTTCGTATTTTGGATTTGTAATAGACTCCCAGTCAAATTTATTTAGATTCATTTTCTCTATTATGGGATACCACTTATCTATAGGGTTTAACAGATGACGTTCTATATCTTCAGAATGTATCCAAAGAGATATTTTTTCTTGAAGGAATAAGTCCCAAACTTTGTGGAGCCATTGTTGTGTAGATGGAAGAGAGTCTGATTTCCATTTATTTGCTAATGAAATTTTTGCTGCAATCAAAAGAATATTAATAAGGTTTTTTGTGGTTTCAGGTATCTGTTCTGTAGTCCATAAATGGAGGAGAATCAGTTTTGGATCTAAAGGTAAGAAGTTATGAAAATAATAAAGGGATGATTGCACCATGAGCCCACGCTGGCTACTAAAAAAAATCTCAGTTGCTCGGATCATGGATTTTTGGTTTTTTACCATCATTTTTTATAAAACTGTTCATATGGTTCTTGCCTACCTTGGGTCCCAAAAGGCCTGGGAGAGAGGCGGACACCTAAGTAAATAAAATAAGCCACATTATCCCTGCCTCATCAGGAACCCTGGCTTTCAAAATCCCTGATACCACCTTGGTGGCTGCTATGAATAAAATGGATCGACTGTCACAGTTACAGATTATTTATTTATTTATTATTTATTCATTATTACTTTCTATTTATATCCCGCCTTGCCGGTACAGCCCCGGCTCAAGGCGGCTTACACAGCTGAGATGCGACAGAACCAATAAATACAGTAAAAATTCACAATGAAAAACAATTATGTAAGGTGCTAATATATACAGATGGCGGCGATATGTGGATATCTATACATGGTCCAATGAGGAAAGGCCGTCTCCAGCGTAGCAATATAGGGCTGTGGCCTGCTCAGTTTATGATGGTTCGTTCGCTCAATTTACGATGGATGCATTTTCTTTCCAACCGAGTAGCTTGTGGCTTGGGTATCGTCCCAATGACCCGCCCATGACCCCGGGTGGCCAATCTGGCCCTTCCAGATGCCTGCAACTGCTTCGCTGCCAACAGCTCTGGGCACTGAGCCATGCGGTGCTTGCTACTGTGTGTGCACAAACAGGAGAGCCCAGCGAGGGATCTGGGAGCTTTCGATGCCCTGAGCCAACCCAGGCCCTGGGACCCTTACGGTGCGGGCAAGAGAAGCAGCTGCAGCCGTGGCACTGCCAAGCTCGATGCCCGAGATGGGGCCCAACTGAGGACCATCAGAGTCTAGGTGGGGACTGGAGAACTGCTGGAATCACAACTGATCCCCAGACTGGGGAGATCCATTCCCCTGGAGGAAAGGGCTGCTTTGGAGGGTGGGCTCCGTGGCATTCTATGCAGCTGAGGTCCTCCCCCCCCCCCCCCGGGGGCTCCACCTTCAAATCTCCAGGAATTTCCCAACCCGGAGCTGGCATCCCTACCAAATGGCAAAAGGCAAAATGAACTAATCTGAGTCTGATGACGAGGTGGTTGCAATGGCTGAAGAAGACATGTTCACTTAGGGTGGCCAGCTCGGGATGGGGAAGTACCTTGAAATTTTGGAGGAGGAAGAGGAGGAGGAAGAGGAAGAGGAAGGAGGAGGAAGGAGAAGGAGAAGGAGGATTGGATTTATACCCCGCCCTTCACTCGGAGTCTCAGAGTGGCTTACAATCTCCTTTCCCTTCCCCTCCCCACAACAGGCACCCTGTGAGGTAGGTGGGGCCGAGAGAACTCTTTCAAGGACTGCCCTTGAGAGAACAGCTCTGAGAGAACTTGTGATTGACCCAAGGTCATACCAGCAGCTGCATGTGGAGGAGGAGGAGTGGGGAATCGAACCCGGTTCTCCCAGATCAGGGTCCGCCACTCTTAACCATTCCATCAAACCGGCTCTCAGCATGAGCAGGGTGGAGTTTGGGGAGGGGAGGGTCTTCAGCAGGGGGAAATGCCCAAGAGTCCACTCCTCGAAGCAGCCATTTTCTCCAGGAGAACTCATCTCTGTTATCCGGAGATTGGTTGTGATAGCGGGAAATCTCCAGGGGCCCCCTGGAAGTTGGCAACCCTACCTTGCTGGCAAGCACGCTCCTCACCAAGTTCTCAGCATGTTTGCACTTGGACCTGTGGTGCAAGGGAAAACACTGAGGCGGCCTGGCTTCTGCATGGGTGGGACACATCAGCACCTGCCTTCCGCAAGGACGCCCCCCCCATTAACTCCCCCAGGGTAAAAAGAATGGCCACAAGTCACAATGAAGGAACACCGATCACAGCCGCCGCCTCCAAGCAAGGCTTCCAGACCCCTTCTAGCTCTCTTCTGGCTTGTCATGTGCAAGGCCCAGGGTGTGCGACGCCCCCCCCAGGGTAGACGAGGGCCCCTTTCCTTCTGGCCTCCTGCAGGCACCTGGGCTCTGCACACCTGCACCTGCCCTTGTCTTGGGCTTACCTCAGGGTTCGCCTCTACCCAGGGAGCTCCTCCCCTATCACTTTTGCAACTGTGCTTTGTCCTGGGGGAGAAGGTCAGCGGCTGGGCACTTCTGGCCACTCTAGTGAAGTGACCTTTGGTAGCCAACAGCACTGAGCGTCTGTCTCCTTTTCTCAGAAGCTACCAGTCGACTCAGTTGCAGGTGCTTATATCGTGCCGGTTGCACTTTCTTTCTAATCCGGTCCAGAGGAGTTTACCCGCGTTAGTCTGTTGCTGCCAAGTAGTAAAAAGCCCTGTAGCACCTTTAAGACTAACAAACTTTCTTGTAGCAGAAGCTTTTGAGAAACCCACAGCTCTCTTCGTCAGATGTGTCTGATGCAGAGAGCTGTGTTTCTCAAAAGCTTCTGCTACAATAAAGTTTGTTAGTCTTAAAGGTGCTGCTGGGCTTTTTACTATTCTGATCCGGTGCTTTTTCAAGATTAAGATGGAGGAAATCGGTACATCTCCTTGGGTCAAGGTAGTCTCTCTCAACACGGCTGAAAGAAGGATTTTTTTTTTAAATTTTCATGTTATTTATTTTATTGGACGTGCATCCCGCCCTCCCTGCAAGCAGGCTCAGGGCGGGTTCCATCGATATTAATACAATTTCCGGTAACAATTAAAACCAACCTAAAACAACAAATTAAAACAGTACAGAAGTCATAAAATACCATGGCCAGATCTGATCAAATGTCTCAGCAGTTAGGATGGAACAGGAGTGCAGGTTCCCAGGTGGCTGTTCGAATCCAGGAAACTGGTGGGGAGGCCAACCAGAAGGGGGGGGGACGTCCACTGCCTCAACTAAGACCCCGGCAGAAGCCCAGATGTGGGGATCAGGGTTATTAGTTATGATAGTATAGGTTTGCCATTTCCCTCTTCCCTTGGTCTCAATCCCCTGCTCTTTAGAAACTGATGAGTGGAAGGGGGAAAAGGCTGTGTATTGACACTCTGGGAATTTCCCCACGTCTCTATGGTCTTTACCATAGAAATTAGGGGAAATTCCTAGAGCATCACCCTGGGGTGACATATCATCCTGAACACTGTTTCCCCAAGCATCACCTGCAGAATCTCCCAGCTCTAGCCAAGGCACTGCTGGTAACCCTCCAAAAGTTAACAATTAGATCCTCGTGGCAAACATATAAACTGTCAACTAAAGTGTGCCTGGAGTTCCCTGTACGGCTACCAGCCTCAGGGCAGAGCCTGGAGGCCTTCCAGAATTACATCTGACCTCCGGACTATCAAAATCCGTTCCCCTGGAGGAAATGGGAGGTTTGGAAGTTGGACTCTATGGGTGGAGTTAGTTAGAGACTGGGAGAAATGGAAGTCTCAGGTAAGCCACAGAGGGCAGGCGGAAGAAGAAAAAGGCTTTTCTCTACCCTGAGGAGTCTCAAAGTCATGGAATCATAGAGCTGGAAGGGACCTCCAGGGTCATCTAGTCCAACCCCCTGCACAATGCAGGGAATTCACAAATACCTCCCCCCCAAACACCCCCAGTGACCAATGCTCCGTGCCCACAAGATGACAAAAAACCTCCAGGATTGCTTCCTGACCCCAAAGTGACAATCAGCGTGTAAGAAAGGGCCACGAGAACTAAGCGCTGAGGCAAAAGTGGTGACAATCTCCTTCCCTTCCTCTTGCACCTGCTGGTGTGACCTTGGGTCAGTCACAAGCTCTGGCACAGCTGTCCTTGAAAAAGAGCCGTTTCTGTTAGAGCTCTCTCAGCCCCACCTCACTCACAGGGGGTGTCTGTTGTGGGGAGGGGAAGGGAAAGGAGTTTGTCAGCCGCTCTGAGACTCCGAGTGAAGGGCAAAGGGGTATAAATCCAATCTCCTCCTCCTCTTCTTCCTCTTCTTCTTCTCACAACAGGCACCCTGTGAGGTAGGTGGGGCTGAGAGAGATCTGAGAGAGACGTGACTGACCCAACGTCACCCAGCTGGCTGCATGTGGAGAAGTGGGGAATCAAACACGGTTCTCCCTCTCAGATTTGAGTCCGCTGCTGTTAACCACTACACCACACTCTCTGCTCTTAAGGGATACTAGGTAAACTGATTGATTGTGGCCTGTAAAGACCTCCAGGGGGATGGGACTATAGTGGGCTAGCCGCCTCCTTTGCGCTTGGAGCGTGGATCCTTCCTTTCACATACAGGAAAACTTGAAGAAGATTTTTGAGAGGTTTGTTAGGTTGAGTGGAACACAGCTGGGTAACAGCCAGGTGTAGAAGAAGAAGAAGAGATTGGATTTATACCCTGCCCTTCACTACCCAAGGTAGTCTCAGAGCAGCTGACAAACTCCTTTCCCTTCCCCTCCCCACAACAGACACCCTGTGAGGTAGAAGAAGAAGAAGAAGAGGTTGGATTTATACCCCGCCCTTCACTCCCCAAAGGAGTCTCAGAGCGGCTCATAAACTCCTTTCCCTTCCCCTCCCCACAACAGACACCCTGTGAGGCAGGTGGGGCTGAGAGAGCTCTGACAGAAACTGCTCTTTTTCAAGGACAGCTGTGCCAGAACTACGGCTGGCCCAAGGTCATCCAGCAGGTGCAAGTGGCGGAGTGGGGAATCAAACCCGGTTCTCCCAGATTAGTGTCTGTGCACTTCACCACTACACCAAACTGGCTCTCTACCAGCAGAAATATTTAGTATCAAAAAACTCAGTAGGGCAGAGCAGAACAAATGCATACAGAAGCTGCTGAGGTAAGGTACAGGGGAAAGGTGAGGGGAATGATATGAGGTGGGGAAATTAAATTTGGATTATGGTGCGAGGGAGTGACTTCACAGAGGAGCCAGATTTTAATCCAGCAGCAACGACATTTCCAGGGTGTAAGCTTCCGAGAGCCGAGCCCCCCCTTCGTGCTGAAGGCCAGCAGCGGCAAGACGCTCGGTGCGATGGCCTCCAGCTCCAGTAGCCGGAAGCCCCAGACACACGGACCCCTAGCCGGCATTGACTAGCTGCAGCTCTCGGAGACCTCCTGCGCAACTTGGTTTCCCCCGCCTGGCTGCTGGCAAGCCCCGGGGAGCAGCGAAGCCAGGGCCCAATTCTGAACGCCAAACCCTGGCCCCGCCCCATAGTGATGGTGTTTGTCACCTATTGTTTTTAAAGATGGGGAAAACGCTTCTGTCTGGGCTTGGCAGAGGGACACACTCACCGCCTCCAGAGCCATTCTAAAAAAAACTTACAAGGTGTCGCAACAGTCGGGGAGGGGCAGTGGTGTCCTTCAACGCCAGCAACGTCACAAAGGTGATTATGTGCTTATGACATTCCTCGGTGCACTCTCAGTAGCAGTGCATGCGGTAATTGCGTCTTCCCAGGCAACCAATGAGCAACGAGTGTCGATGCATTGCATAAAATATGTGTGTCTGGAAACGCGCCAGGAAATATTGACAATCTCTGGCTCTGCCTCCTCCCATTATTCTCTGCTCAACAATGGGGCTTTCACGCAGGTGTGCTATTCTGCCCCAGGGAGGACTGGCACCCCATATAGTTTGGGACGGGGTTAGCCAAAAGGCCGGCTTTTCCCATACCTTCCTGCCCAGGTATTAAGATCGCACAGAGAGACCCTCCTGAGAGGCCCTCCGATCGAAGAGACTCATCCGGTGGACACACAAGAGACGGCCTTTTTCGGTGGCAGCCCCCCGGGGAGGTGTGTCTGGCCCCTTCACTTTCCCTCAAGAACCAAAAGGGTGAGAAGCAAGTCTAATGAAGGGCCAATATTAAACACCTAGTTGAAACTTATGATATACAAAAATACATGCCTACCATTTTTCTGCTCGCCTTGACACAGAGAGTCCTCCATCTTTCTGTGTTATACCTCTGAGGATGCCAGTTGCAGCTACTGGCAAAACATCAGGTCCTAGAATGCCAAGACCACGGCCACACAACCCGGAAAATCTACAGCAACTAATGAACTCCGGGCGTGAAAGCCTTCGACAACATAACAATACATGTGTTTATTAGAAAGACAGTTAAAAACATACATAAGGGCCCAATGAAAGCTTTGTAAAAAAGTTGCCTAAGTGAATATTGGACCATATTGGACTATCTAGCTCTGGCTTTGATAGCCACACAGGTGTTTTTTGGACCAAAATTGGAAGATGTTCTAATCCAGCAACTGTGCATTTGGCACCAGGCACAGGACTTTCACCTTTTGAGGCCTCACAAACATCTTTGTCTTGTGTCTTTAGATCTTGCTGCTTAACCTTCCTTTTCCTGGTCCAATATTCACTTTTTGGTTATCTTATTGCGATATGTATTTAAGTTATGTGTGCCTCAATATTGTTTGACCTCTGAAGAAGGCCCCAATAGGGCAGAAACGCATCAAGTCAAGTGTATCAGCCCCTTGTGTTTAGGCTCAACTTTTTTACGAGACTTTCATTGGGCCCTCATGTATTTTGTATATTATAAGTTCCAACTAGGTTTTTAATACTGGCCCTTCATCAGACTTCCTTCTCACCCACTTTGGTTCTTGATTCCAGTTTTTGAGTCAGGTTTGTTTCCCCCTCCTTGCGTCTTACACCCTTCACTGTCCATCTTCGGGAGGCAGTTGAAGACAGGTTTATTTAGGACTCCATTTGACTGATCTGGTGTTTATTTGTTGACTATCCTAATGAGAGTTTTTAAATTTGGGATTTTTTATGTGTTCTTATAATCCTTGCAGTAGGAAAGAGCGAGAGTCCGGTTGTATCTTAAAGACTAACAAAATGTGAGGCAGAGGATGAGTTTTTGTGAGTCACATAATTGTTGTTTTATTTGTACTGTAAGACACCTTGTGGGTTTGGAATAGTTCAGCCTCATCTCAGAAGCTAAGCCGGGCCAGCATTTGGATCGGAGACCACCCTGAAAGGTTCTGTAGAGGACGGCAACGGCAAACCATGTCGGCTTCATCACTTGGCCTTGAAAGCCCCTTGCTGGGGTCACCAGAAGAAGAGATTGGATTTGTACCCCACCTTTCACTACCCAAAGGAGTCTCAGAGCGGCTCACCAACTCCTTTCCCTTCCCCTCCCCACAACAGACACCCTGTGAGGTAGAAGAAGAAGAAGAAGAAGAAGAAGAAGAAGAAGAAGAAGAAGAAGAAGAAGAAGAAGAAGAAGAAGAAGAAGAAGAAGAAGAAGAGGAGATTGGATTTATACCCCGCCCTTCACTACCCAAAGGAGTCTCAGAGCGGCTCACAAACTCCTTTCCCTTCCCCTCCCCACCACAGACACCCTGTGAGGTAGAAGAAGAAGAAGAAGAGATTGGATTTATACCCCACCCTTCACTCCCCAAAGGAGTCCTCACAAACTCCTTTCCCTTCCCCTCCCCACAACAGACACCCTGTGAGGTGGTAGAAGAAGGAGAAGAGATTGGATTTATTATACCCAGCCCTTCACTACCCAAAGGAGTCTCAGAGCGACTCACGAACTCCTTTCCCTTCTCCTCCCCACAACAGACACCCTGTGGGGTAGAAGAAGAAGAAGAGATGGATTTATACCCCTCCCTTCACTCCCCAAAGGAGTCTCAGAGCGGCTGACAAACTCCCTTCCCTTCCCCTCCCCGCAACAGACACCCTGTGAGGGAGGCGGGGCTGAGAGAGCTCTGACAGAAACTGCTCTTTCCCCCCTCCCAAGAACAGCTCTGAGGGAACTGTGGCTTGCCCAAGGTCATCCAGCAGGTGCAAGTGGAGGAATGGGGAAATCAACCGCGGTTCTCCCAGATTAGAGTCCGCACACTTAACCACTACACTAAACTGGTACTGACAGGACTATGGCGTGCCCATAAGTCACCTGTAACTGAGCAAGGGCAGCTAACAAATGTCTTTTTGTTGTTGTTCAGTCGCACAGTCAAGTCCGACTCTTTGCGACCCCATGGACCAGATTACGCCAGGCCCCCCTGTCTTCCGCTGTCTGCTGAAGTTTGCTCAAATTTGAGCAAACAAATGTCTTAAATAACTCAAATACTGAATAAATAGCACCTACTTGCCTTGAAGCTTCCGCAAGAGGAGGAGATCATCATCCATTTGGGAAGAAGAGGGAGCCTGCCAGGGTTTTCATCCTCCAGGTGGTGCCTGGAGATCTCCCAGAATAACAACTAATCTCCAGACAACACAGGTCAGTCCCCCTGGAGAAAATGGCTGCTGTGGGGGGTGGCCTGCTGAGCGCCAGGAATTCTCTCCTCCAGGTTGTGCCCGGGGATCCCCCAGAGATGCAGCTTGTCTCCAGACTACAGAGATCAATTCCCCCTGGAGAAAACGGCTGCTTTGAAGGGTGGTTCTCTGTGGCATTGTGCCCCACTGGGGTCCCCATCCTCCCCGGGCTCCACCCCCAAATCTCCAGGAATTTCCCAACCTATATCTGGCAGCCCTAACCCCTAGGGGTGCCAGGTGTCCACCCCAGCCACTGGCAGTCATAGGGTTGCCAGATCCAGGTTTGGAGACCCCTGGAGAGTTGGGGGTGGAGCCCAGGGAGGACGGGGACCTCAGTGGGGCACAGTGCCAGGGAGTCCACCCTCCAAAGCATCCATTTTCCCTAGGGAAACTGTAGTCTGGAAATGAGCTGCGATTCCAGAAAATCCTCAGGTCCCACCTGGAGGCTGGCATCCCTGCCCAGAGGAGCCTCACTGGCTGCCCACCATTGTGGAAGGAAGGAAGGAAGGAGGGAGGGAGGGAGGGAGGGAGGGAGGGAGGGAGGAAGGGAGGGAGGGAGGAAGGAAGGAAGGAAGGAAGGAAGGAAGGAAGGAAGAGTTTTTTTAAGTGGGCCTTGAGTTGCATTTTGCAAAACAAAAGCGATCCCTGAATCTGAACAGGCAGACAGCTGCCTCCTGCAAGGAGACCTGAAGGTTCAAGGCTTGCATGTAAAGGAGGAGAGGAGGAGGAGGAAGAGGAGGAGATTGGATCTATACTCCACCCTTCACTCAGAGTCTCAGAGTGGTTTACAAACTCCTTTCCCCTCCCCCTCCTCACAACAGGCACCCTGTGAGGTGGGTGTGGCTGAGAGAGCTCTGAGAGAAACTGCTCTTGAGAGAACAGCTCTGACAGAAGTACGGCTCACCCAAGGTCATCCAGCAGCTGCGAGTGGAGGAGTGGGGACTCAAACCCGGTTCTCCCAGATTAGAGTCCGCGCACTTAACCACCAAAAGGGGAGGCTCGCTCTTGTTTTTTCTCCTTAGACTGCTGAAATGTCTCCGTTCACCCTGGGAGACCGGCCTCAGAGCTGAAGCCAAAGAGGATGCATAAAATGAGGCAGGCAGAAGAGCTCCTCCACCCTTCCCAATTCCTGCATGGACACTCTGCACGTTGCGCAGCAGCCGGGGCTGACTCAGTGGGTTTGCAATTTGGCAATTGAGGCCGCGCCACCTGTGCCAATGCCGCACAGAGGGCAAGTGTGAATATTCCAGTCAGCATGAGCCAGGGATTGCATCAGGGTTGGAGCCTTGAACCCAGAAGCGGCAGAGAACTGGGAAGAGACTGCCCCTGAACCTCATGCCCCCAAAGAGTCCCATCAGGGAACAAAATGTCTCCCATTTTGCTGTCTTCTTTCCCCGTTCCACCCGTCCCTCTGTTGCTGCACAGGTAGCCAGGCATAGTAGGAACCTAACTCCAAACGCGTGGGATGGAGGCGCTCCTGACAGAGCCGTAGGCAGGAGGTGTGGCGCTCATTCCAGTGGGCCTGGTGGCTGCCTAATTGCCGGGGAGACGCAGGGGCCGAGGTTGTCTCCGGCTCGGAGTGGGAGGAGGGAGTGTCAAGAGGCCTGCTCTCGAATCACCGGGGCTGAGGCTGGGAGGAGAGGGAGACTTGTGGGTAGGCACAGGAGGGACCACAAGCCTCCTTTAACCTTTCCCCCGGCTCGGCCACGGCTCTGCCGAACCAGCCTTTCATTCAGTGCTTCAGAATGCTGACCTCCGGTGCAAATTCAACCTGAGCCACCACTGATGTGACAATGTGCTGTCCTTGTCTGTCCTGGAAGGTCGTTTGGAGGCCTCGGTCAGCACTCCAGAGAGTGGCCGCAGCTGTCTCCCAGGCTGTGAAGAACAGCAGGCAGGGGGCTCTAGCACCTCCCCTGGGGGCCAAACTCAGAGGCGGCTGTTTGCCCTGCAAAGCAAGGCTTCCTCGCATAAGAACATAAGAACATAAGAGAAGCCAATGTTGAATCAGGCCAATGGCCCATCCAGTCCAACACTCTCTGTGTCACACAGCGGTCAAAATATACCAGGGGCCATCAGGAGGTCCACCAGTGGGGCCAGGACACTAGAAGCCCTCCCACTGCTGCCCCCTCCAGCACCAAGAACAGAGTGCATCACCTGCCCCAGACTGAGAGTTCCCATCTATACCCTGTGGCTAATAGCCACTGATGGACTTCTGCTCCATATGTTTATCTAATTCCCTCTTGACACTGTCCATGCTTGTAGCTGCCACCACCTCCTGTGGCAGTGAATTCCATATGTTAATCACTCTTTGGGTGAAGAAGGACTTCCTTTTATCCGTTCTAATCCGACTGCTCAGCAATTTCATGGAGTGCCCACGAGTTCTTGTATTGTGAGAAAGGGAGAAAGAGAGCATGGTCCCTGTGGGCACCGTTGGACCTGCCAGTACCTTTCCTGGTACCTGTCAAGGGGGTTTAGAAAGGGGGCAGTCAGCTGAGGCTTTCGCCCAGAAAGGTCTGTGATTGGCTGTGCAAATTTTTAAAATATTGCCCTGGCGGCAGCTGCCGCTACAGCACAAGGATCTTCACAGTGTGAATGAAGGGAAGCCGTGGCCACCACTGGCTGGCTGGCTACCAGGCCTGTAGCCAGGATTTTTTAAGTCAGGGGGCATTTAAATTTCTTAGGGGGCACTGGCTAATCATATTAATCCAGGGGAGAAGCCATGACTCCCTGGGCTGGATGGGAAGTCAGGGGGCCTCACCAGCAAGTAGGGGGTCCTAGCCCCGAGATGCCCCATTGTAGCTACAGGCCTGCTGGCTACTCCTTCTGTGGCAGCCATTTTGTGGCTGGGCCCACCATACCGAGTCAGAAGGCCACTGGGTGCCTGCCAGGGTCACAAAGGTTGGGGACCCCTGGTGTAAAGCCTCAAAAATCTCAGCCTCACATCCCTTTGAGATCCCTTGTCCTGTTGGACAGCATCTCTCTAGCTGTGTGTGTGACAGACACTCTGTGAGGTAGGTGGGGCCGAGAGAGCTCTCTTGAGAACTGTCCTTGAGAGAACAGCTCTAAAACAACTTGTAACCAACCCAGGGTCTCACCAGCAGCTGCATGTGGAAGAGGAGTGGGGAATCAAACCCGGTTCTCCCAGATTAGAGTCCGTGCTTCTAACCACTGCACCAAACTGGACAGCAAAGACTTTCAGGGAGCAGAGATGTGTGGATGCTCTAGTTCTGTTTGTAATAAATACATGTATTTTTTTATCATTTGTAATATTTATGTCGTACATTTATTGATTTTAACATGGGGCCCCTTAATTCGTATCCATTTAATCTTTCAGGCTCTTAATTCAGTTCTTTTGGGGGGAATTAAGTTTTTTGTCCTTCCCTTTCTTCCCTACTGAGTGGCTGCCAGTTCAGCTCAACTTCTGTTTGCTGGCCACAAGCAGGGAGACAGTTTTTCATCCATCAGTTCTGCTGTTCCTGAGCAGCTTGACACCGTTTCTCAGGCTACTGTTCACATATTCAGGCAGAGCTGTGCCATCGGCAGTGTGTCATGCGTGCACATTCCCACACAGCCCATTAAGAATTCTGGCTTCCCCCTCCCTCAAAGACCTGTCATCACTGCAGGCAGCTCCACTGCCAATTGTATAAACAAGGAGTGAGCAAATCAATCAGTCAGCCAGGAATTATAAACACTGTTTATAAACTGTTATTGGGCTTTTCCATTTTCCTTGCTTGTTGTTCCTGTTGTACGTGTATGGGGGGGGGGGTTCTGTTCCACACGTGCTTTGCTCCCTCTGCTGGTCAGTTCAATATTACATCACTTAGTCTGGGATAAAAACCTGAAATCTCCGGTGGGATATGCTGGACATAACGTGAAGTAATATCAAATTGACCACTAGAGGGAGGGATGATCCAGTTCCAGTTTGGTGTAGTGGTTTGGTGAGAGCCAGTTTGGTGTAATGGTTAAATGCATGGACTCTAATCTGGGAGAACTGGGTTTGAGTCCCCACTCCTTCACTTGCACCTGCTGATGTGACCTTGGGTCAGTCATATGTTCTGGCACAGCTGTTCTTGAAAAAGAACAGTTTCTGCCAGAGCTCTCTCAGCCCCACCTGCCTCACAGTGTGTCTGTTGTGGGGAAGGGAGGGGAAAGGAGTTTGTAAGCTGCTCTGAGACTCCAAATGAAGGGCAGTGTATAAATCCAATCTCTTATTCTTCTTATTCTTCTTCAGGAACAGAGATTTGGAGGTATTAAGTACTAGAAAGACTTTTGGAAAAAACTCCTGCTGGAGATTTCAGGAAAAGCGTCTTTGACCCAGCTCGACCTGGCCCATGGGAGGAGAAAGTGGAATGATAAAACTCCTGGGAACAAGGAGGAGGGGCTCTCTCAGTGCTGATTCCATCAAGGCAGACGGAACTCTTATCTGAGGTCTATGGGAGGCAGCCATTGTCATGTCCTGGCCTGTGCACCCAAAAGAGACTGGAAGGTAAGGGAAACCCTACAGAACATCTGTAACCTTCTAAGCTGAGGAGCCTGCCTTATATTTAACATCTGCTAGGGAATGTATAGAGAGAGGTAAAGAAGAATTGTGTTTTACTCTCTTCTTTTAAATACCTTGCTCAAACTGGTGCTGTGCTGACAGTACACTTGTGAACGTTTTCTTTTTCATACAGGAGTTTCTTTATAACTTTTGATGCTGGTAGGGGTTCTCTGTGCCATATAGGCCTCCACTGTCTTGGACACGCTATATTAAAAGAAGCACCAGGAGGAAGGAGAGGGCAAGTGGCTATTCCCCTTTTGGTACACAAGGCACAAGTAGTGCAAAAGGCAGTAAGCTGTCCCCGCAGAGGCCAGGCCTCAGAACTTGGAAGGGGAGCTGGGAGTCCTGACCCTCCCAGTGGGCAATTCTGACAAAGTTCAGGTGGTGACAGTGGCTGAACAGAGAGAGAGAGAAACCCCTCCCGGTGTTGGGAAAACCTTGGAGAGCAGGGTAGAACAGGGCCTGTGGGTCAGAGCAGAACCATTCCACTACAATTGGTCATAGCCTTCAAACAGCCTCCAAGGACAGACCCAAGTACAGCACATGGTAGCAGCCTAAGCTCAGAATTAAGAGCATAACAAGAGGAAACCAATGGCTCATGTTGAACTGAAGTCAGCCTTCCTAAACAGTGAATGAAAGGATGGTTTGGTTGAGCCGTGGCCGAGCTAGAGAAAGGTTAAACGAGGCTTTTGGTCCCTCCCTTTCCTACCCACCAGTCTCCCTCTCCTCCCAGCCTCAGCGCCAGGGAGAGGAGAGCAGGCCTTTTGACATTCCCTCCTCCCACTCCAATGACCTCGGCCCCTGCGTCTCTCCGGCAATTAGGCAGCCACCAGGCCCACTGGAATGAGCACCGCACCTCCTGCCTATGGCTCTGTCAGGAGCTCCATCCCACGGGTTTGGGGCTTGTTTCCTACCATGCCCAGCTACCTGTGCAGCAACAGGAGTCTGAGAGACCGGACAGGATCTGTGGAAGGAAAGCAGCATTAATCCCCTTCCTGTCCAACTCTGGAGTATTTGTGGTTTTATCCGTTTTGTCCCCTGCTTCTACAGCTGCCCAGTCCACTTCCAGCCGTTGCCAATCCTGCCCCCTCCCCATCCATTCTCAGCAGGATCCCCCCCAACAGCTGCAGCCAGCAGGCTTGATGGGAGTTGTAACATCCCCAAGTCTCCAAAGGTTCTTCGTCCTAAAGGCTGGACGACCATCTTTCGGATATGTTGTAGGGCTATCTTTCAGCTCTGCTCCTGTGGAGTGCAGGGGGTTGGACTAGATGACCTGCAAGGTCCCTTCCAACATTCTATGATTCTATGATTCTATGATTCTATTCAGCTTTTACAAGGTTTCTTCTGCTGGCTCCCTGCCCCATTCTCTGCTTGGTGTAGTGGTTAAGTGTGCAGACTCTTATCTGGGAGAACCGGGTTTGATTCCCCACTCCTCCACTTGCACTTGCTGATGTGACCTTGGGTCAGTCACAAGCTCTGGCACAGCTGTTCTCTCAAGGACAGTTTCTGTCAGAAGTTCTCTCAGCCCCACCTACCTCACAGGGTGTCTGTTGTGGGGAGGGGAAGGGAAAGGAGTTTGTCAGCCGCTCTGAGACGCCTTTGGGCAGTGAAGGGCGGGGTATAAATCTAAACTCTTCTCTTCTTCTTCTGACACCAGGCCGTTTCCCTGACAGCCATAAAGGCTACCAGACTGAGGAAAATGCCTTTAATATGAAGGGCAATCCAAGCATCTTGTACCGTAGTCTCGAAACATAATCCTAAAGCAAAGTAAATTCATGAGATCAGAAGGCAATCCAGATCCTTTTCACATGTACTGCTGTCAAGCCAAGTCCCTCCCATTCTATATCTATGCCTTCCACATTTTAGGAAGGATGTTGACAAGTCCAGAAGAGGGCAGCCAGGATGGTGAGCGGGTTGGAATCCAGGTCTTATGAGGAAAGGCAGTCTTCAAGTATCTGAAGGGCTGTCATGTAGAAGATGGGGCAGATCTATTCTCTCTTGCTCCGGATTGCAAGACTAGATCTAATGGGTGGAAATGACAAGGGAGGCGTTACCAGCTCGATATCAGGAGAAACTTCCTAACTGTAAGAGTGGTTGAGCAGTGGAACAGACTACCTCAGGAGGGGGTGGATGCTCCTTTGCTGGACATTTTCAAGTGGAGGCTGGACGACCATCTTTTGGGTATGCTGTAGGGCTGTCTTCCGGCTCTGCTCCTGTAGAGTGCCGGGGGTTGGACTAGATGACCTGCAAAGGTCCCTTCCAACTCTAACATTCTATGATTCTATGAATTGCCAGTTCTTAAGGGAACATCTCTAAATTGCCAGTTATCATAGAATCACAGAGTGGCCTTACAGGGGCCATACAGTCCATCTAGTCCCCCCCCCCTGCAGGATCAGCCTAGAGCATCCCTGACAAGAAGTGTTTGTCCAGCCGCTGCTTAAAGACTCAGATGTTATTTTAGCATAGGGTGTAAAGGTCAGGTCAAGTTAGGAGCCAGCCAGGCATAAATGATGCCAGCGTGAGTCCCCTGAGTAAACACGCATACACATGATGCTGCCAGGTACTGAATGAGGCCCTCAGTCCATCAAGGTCTGTACCTTCCCACCCCGACTGGCAGCTGCTCTCCAGGGTCTGGGGGGGGGAGGTCTTCCACGTCCCCTCCTGCCTGGCCCTTTTAACTGGAGATGCTGCCGGGGACTGAACCGGGGGACCTGCTGCCTGTGAAGCCAATGCTCTGCCAGACTGAGCCCTCCCTAGGGGTAGAGTCACGAGATGAAAGGGCCAGATGTTGGGGGAGGGAAACCAAGAGGGAGCCGCCCAAGTCACTGCAAGCCACCCACAGCGGAGTGGGCACAGATTTCACTTTATTTCCCTCGCGGTCTTCCCCATCGCAGAGAGAGAGAGTCTGTACAGGGGCCTGGAGGGAGGGCAGAGAGACCGTGGCTGGAGCTGACCACCGCACAACCACTGACCTCCAGCCCTGCGAAACTGCAAGAAAGACCTGCAGGACATGTTGGACCACCCCTCCCCATCAGCTCCAGGGACCGTCTGTGCTTTTCAGGGGCAGCATCACTTTCCCAGCGGTTTGCTGCCGTGGGGTCATTTGCTCACAGGGTGCCAGACTGTGGCTCTTCATGGCTGGGCAGGGGGAGGGCAATTCCTCACAGGGACTTGCCAGGCTGTGGCTGAGGGGGGCACCTTCATTCCCTACTCTGCAGAAAGCCACTGAAGAACATGGGGGGGGGGCAGATTATGTGGTAGCTCCGGGGCAGGACCAGGAATTTGGCAACAGCCACTTTCTGTTTCTCCTCCTCAACCAGGGCCTGAGCTGAGTGAAAGACGGCCGAGAGACCGGGAGTGCGCTGTCAGGTAGGGGTCAGCATGAAGTCTGAAGTCTGTTCGAAGTCTGGACGTGTTTTAATGTAAAGACAGAAATTATGTATATAAAGTGTATATAAAGTCACAGCTCACTTATGGTGACATCACCATCCCCCGCCCAGCAAGAAGAGGAGAAGAAGAAGAGATTGGATTTATACCCCACCCTTCACTACCCCAAAGGAGTCTCAGAGCAGCTGACAAACTCCTTTCCCTTCCCCTTCCCACAACAGACACCCTGTGAGGTAGGTGGGACTGAGAGAACTTCTGACAGAAACTGTCCTTGAGAGAACAGCTGTGCCAGAGCTTGTGACTGACCCAAGGTCACATCAGCAGGTGCAAGTGGAGGAGTGGGGGAACCAAACCTGGTTCTCCCAGATTAGAGTCCGTGCACTTAACCACGACACCAAACTGGCTCTCTTAACTGGCTCTCTTAACTGGCAAGCAGCTTCCAAGGCAAGCAAGAGGCAGAGGTGCTTTACCAGGGCCTTCCAAGTACTGGCCCTGCTTAGCATCTGAGATCTAAGAAGGTCAAGATACACCATGCGGCCTTCCCTCCCAAAGACAGAGACGGCACACATCGATACCGGGTAAGTTGGTGGAAACTGTTATTAAGGAAAGAATTAGTAGGCACATTGATGAACAAAAACTATTGAGGCAGACTCAGCATGGGTTCTGTAAGGGAAGATCTTGCCTCACTAACCTGTTAGTGTTTTTTGAGGGAGTGAACAAACATGTGGACAAGGGGGACCCAATAGATATTATTTACCTTGACTTCCAGAAAGCTTTTGATACAGTTCCTCATCAAAGGCTCCTAAGTAAGCTTATCAGTCATGGGATAAAAGGACAAGTCCTCTTGTGGATCAAAAACTGGCTTATAAATAGGAAACAGAGAGTGAGTATAAATGGGAAACTTTCTCAGTGGAGGGTGGTAAGCAGTGGGGTACCACAGGGATCAGTACTCGGTCCGATGCTTTTTAACTTGTTTATTAATTATTTGGAATTGGGAGTAAGCAGTGAAGTGGCTAAATTTGCAGATGACACGAAGTTGTTCCGGGTGGTGAAAACCAGGGAGGAGTGTGAGGCACTCCAAAGGGATCTGTCGAGGATGGGTGAGTGGGCGTCAACGTGGCAAATGGGGTTCAATGTGGCCAAGTGCAAAGTGATGCACATTGGAGCCAAAAATCCTAAATATAAATACATGTTGATGGGGTCTGAACTGGCAGAGACTGACCAAGAGAGAGATCTTGGAGTCATAGTGGATAACTCGCTGAAAATGTCTAAACAATGTGTAGCTGCAATAAAGAAGGCCAACGCTATGCTGGGGGTTATTAGGGAGGGAATTGAAAACAAATCAGCCAGGATCATCATGCCCCTGTATAAATCATTGGTGCAACCTCATTTGGAATACTGTGTACAGTTCTGGTCACCACATCTCAAAAAGGATATTATAGCATTGGAAAAAGTGCAGAGAAGGGCAACTAGAATGATAAAAGGGTTGGAACACCTTCCCTATGAAGAAAGGTTAAAATGCTTGGGGCTCTTTAGCTTGGAGAAACGACGGCTGAGGGGTGACATGATTGAGGTTTATAAGATTATGAATGGGATTGAGCAGGTTGAGAAAGAAGTACTTTTCTCCCTTTTTCACAATACAAGAACTCGTGGGTACTCCATGAAATTACTGAGCAGTCGGGTTAGAACAGATAAAAGGAAATACTTCTTCACCCAAAGAGTGATTCACACATGGAATTCACTGCCACAGGAGGTGGTGGCAGCTACAAGCATGGACAGTTTCAAGAGGGAATTAGATCAACATATGGAGCAGAAGTCCATCAGTGGCTATTAGCCACAGGGTATAGATGGGAACTCTCAGTCTGGGGCAGGTGATGCATTCTATGCTTGGTGCTGGGGGGCAGCAGTGGGAGGGCTTCTAGTGTCCTGGCCCCACTGCTGGACCTCCTGATGGCACCTGGTATATTTTGGACTAGATGGGCCATTGGCCTGATTCAACATTGGCTTCTCTTATGTTATGTTCACTTTGAAACAGAGAGAGAAATAATAACTGTTGAGAAATTGTTGGGAAGTCTGGTCTCCACTGTGTTGTTTTAACTCTGCCACACGTCAATCATTCTCTATGTAAAGTGCCGTTTCCCTTCGTTCCTTCTGAATCTGCTGCCCCCACAGCTTCACGGGATGAGTTCCTTCTCCCCCCTCCCCAGGGCAATAGAAGCGGGAGAAGAGGACCGGAGAGGGGCCCTGAAAGCAGAGCTCGGCCACAGACTTCGTGGACCGCACAGCAAAAGGAGAGCCCTCAGTTTGGATGTGGAAGTCAGAGAGGACGGTTCGCTTGCAGTGCTCCTGCAGTTCCTGAAGGGGGCGGCCTGGGCTCGGGCTTTGACTAGCTCCGCTCCACCTGCTCCTCCGCAGACTCAGCCTGGGGTGCTGGGGAAACTCCTGCCGCACCCCAGGGGTGCACAGGCACACTGCTCAGCACCCACAGGAACAGCCATTCTCCTAATTGCACCAGCAACCCTGCCATGTGTCAGAATCCGGCCATGATTTATGTTGCAAGCCACACTGTATTCATTGTTCATTATCTTGTCTCCTGCTTCTGCGCTTGCGTTTAGTGTGCCAGCTGCAACTGTGGGAGAATGCCCTCTTTGCTGCCTTTCGTTATCGCGTGGCCTTGGAGAGAAGGCTTGAGAGCGTTTCTCCATCTGGGGAATTTTCCAGCTCTACGTGACTAGGAGGTGTGGGGGGGGTAGTTCTCCCAGGTATTAAGCATCCCTCCCACTGGGAGTTTTCCCGCGCGTGCACTAAGAGTTCATTTGCTAGCCCTCTTTTGCATCATGCTATATTACTGCCTAGCTGCCCCCCTTTGGCCATTCCTGACAATAGAAGTATTACTGTGGGCAACATTCCTGTATTCCAATAAAGCATTACTCTTGTTAGAAGAATGCCTGGACTTACTTGCTATTGTGCCTGACACCATGGCTCCCAAGACAAAGGGCGCCTTGTGGGGATGGTCTCTGCTTTGGTCCTTGGGCAGGACAGAAGAAGAAGAAGGAGAAGAAGGAGGAGGAGGAGGAGGAGGAGGAGGAGAAAGAGAAGGAGAAAGAGAAGGAGAAGGAGAAAGAGAAGGAGAAAGAGAAAGAGAAGGAGAAGGAGGAGGAGGAGGAGGAGAAGGAGAAAGAGAAAGAGAAGGAGAAAGAGAAGGAGAAAGAGAAGGAGAAAGAGAAGGAGAAAGAGAAGGAGAAAGAAAGAGAAGGAGGAGGAGGAGGAGAAGGAGAAAGAGAAGGAGAAAGAGAAGGAGAAGGAGAAAGAGAAGGAGAAAGAGAAGGAGAAAGAGAAAGAGAAAGAGAAGGAGGAGGAGGAGGAGGAGGAGGAGGAGGAGGAGAAGGAGAAGGAGAAGGAGAAGGAGGAGAAGGAGAAGGAGAAGGAGAAGGAGGAGAAGAAGGAGAAGAAGGAGAGAAGGAGGAGGAGAAGGAGGAGATTATTGTTGCAGGATTGTTGTGAAGATAAACTGGAGGAGGAGAGGGGAATTATTTCAGCTGCTGTGGCTTCCATCCCAGAGAAAGGCGGGGCATAAATGAAGTGAATACAGAAAGTTTGTCCTATTAATTAGCCAGTTTTTGATCCACAAACATAAGAACATAAGAGAAGCCAATGTTGAATCAGGCCAATGGCCCATCTAGTCCAACACTCTGTCACACAGCGGCCAAAATATACCAGGTGCCATCAGGAGGTCCAGCAGTGGGGCCAGGGCACCAGAAGCCCTCCCACTGCTGCCCCCTCCAGCACCAAGAACAGAGTGCATCACCTGCCCCAGACTGAGAGTTCCCATCTATACCCTGTGGCTAAGAGCCACTGATGGACTTCCGCTCCATATGTTTATCTAGTTCCCTCTTGAAACGGTCCATGCTTGTAGCTGCCACCACCTCCTGTGGCAGTGAATTCCATGTGTTAATCACTCTTTGGGTGAAGAAGTATTTCCTTTTATCTGTTCCAACCCGACTGCTCAGCAATTTCACGGAGTGCCCACAAGGAGTTCTTGTATTGTGAGAAAGGGAGAAAAGAACTTCTTTCTCAACCTGCTCAATCCCACGCATCATCTTATAAACCACAGTAGGCACAGATTTCACTTTATTTCCTCCATGGTCCACCCCATCAGAGAGAGAAAGGGGCCCAGAGCAGGAGGGGGCCAAGGATGCACTGAGCAGAGAGTTGGCGTGGTGTCGTTTCCTCACGATTCTCTTCTCTGCCCTACCCTGCGAGAGAAAGGCAAACATGTCAGATTCAGTCTGGGGGGGCTATGAGCTGACCGCCACGCAACCCCTGACCTCCAGCCCTGTATGTGGAAGGCAGGACCTCCACACACACGAAACTGCACGAAAGACCGGCAATACGTATGGGATCACCACCCCCTCCCCATGTTCTCCGGGTGCCACCTGCCTTTTTCAGGGGCAACGTCACTTTCCCGGAGGTTTGCTGCCGTGGGCTCGTTTGCTCACAAGATGCCCGGCTGCGGCTCTTCGTGGCGGGGGGGGGCAATGACTTGCCAGGCTGTGGCTGAGGGGGGGCACCTTCGCTCCCTGCTCTGCAGAAAGCCACTCAAGAACATTTCGTTTCGTTACAGACAGGAGAGTGAGGATTTTGACTGGAAGGGAGCTTTGCGGCAGGGATGTGACCTCCTGTCTCTCCTCAGTAGAGGGTAAGAAGCTATATTTAATGAAGTTCTAAGGGTAAGAGCAGTGGACAGTAAGAGAGAAATGAATTGAATTAAGACAGTAGGTGCCTGTATTATATTTTCTTAGGGGAAAACTGATCGAAATTGACTAACAGGTTAAGAGGTGGGGAAGATCGAGAAAGTGAAACTTTGATCTTGCTATGTACAGGATGGCTTTAAAGCTAGATTGCATCTATGAAAAGACGACACATCATAAAGGATATAAATTGTTGGACAGTTTTAAAATGTTTAACGAACAATGTCAATGTAGTATTTGATTTAAGGTAGTTATATTGTAAAGGAACAGATGAATCACAAGGTAATTGTTGTTCAGTCACACAGTCGAGTCCGACTCTTCGCGACCCCATGGACCAGATCACGCCAGGCCCTCCTGTCTTGTAAGACTAGATCTAATGAGTGGAAATTACAAGGGAGTCGTTTCCGGCTTAATATCAGGAGAAACTTCCTGACTGTAAGAGTGGTTGAGCAGTGGAACAGTCTGCCTCGGGAGGTGGTGGATGCTCCTTCGCTGGACGTTTTCAAGAGGAGACTGGACAACCATCTTTTGGGTATGTTGTAGGTATATAGGGGTTTCGGCTGTATTCCTGCAGAGTGCAGGGGGTTGGACTAGATGGCCTGCAAGGTCCCTTCCAACTCTAACATTCTATGATTCTATGATTCTTCCGCTGTCCGCTGAAGTTTGCTCAATTTCATGTTCATTGCATCGATGACACTGTCTAACCATCTCATCCTTTCCTGTCCCCTTCTTCTTTGACCTTCAGCCTTTCCCAGCATCAGGGTCTTCTCCAGTGAGGGCTCCCTTCTCATTTGGTGGCCAAAGTATTTGAGCTTCAGCTTCAGGATCTGGCCTTCCAGGGAACAATCAGGGTTGATTTCTTTTTCACAAGGTAATACGCTCCTTTTATTTTGTATCTTTTTGTTTTTGTTTTGTGTTCTTTGGGAAATTAATAAAAATCTATTTTAAAAAAAGGAACATTTCTTTACAGACAGCTCTTTCTGGAGAGCGTAGCAGTGTTTGTATGGGGGGGGGAACACGATTATGGTGTAGCTCCGGGGCAGGACTTCTTCACCCAAAGAGTGATTAACACGTGGAATTCACTGCCACAGGAGGTGGTGGCAGCTACAAGCATGGACGGTTTCAAGAGGAAACTGGATAAACATATGGAGTGCATCACCTGCCCCAGACTATTAGCCACAGGGTATAGATGGGAGCTCTCAGTCTGGGGCAGGTGATGCACTCTATTCTTGGTGCTGGAGGGGGTAGCATTGGGAGGGCTTCTAGTGTCCCGGCCCCACTGCTGGACCTCCTGATGGCACCTGGTATATTTTGGCCGCTGTGTGACAGAGTGTTGGACTGGATGGGCCATTGGCCTGATTCAGCATTGGCTTCTCTTATGTTCTTATGTTCTTATGACCGGGAATTTCGCAACAGCCACTTTCTGTTTCTCCTCCTCAGTCGGGGCCTGAGTGGAGTGAAAGACAGCCGAGAGAGCGGGAGAGCTCTGTCCGGTAGGGGTCAGCGTGAAGCCTGAAGTCTGTTCAAGGACTGGACGTGTTTTAATATAAAGATAGGAATTGTGTGTATAAAGTGCTGTCCAGCTGCAGCTGTATTTATTATCTATTTACTTCAATTCTACCCGGCCTTCCACCGCAGTGGGGGACGCCAAGCAGCTGACATTGTTCTTTGGGGCAGACGTCCAGAACCAGAGCTCAGGGGTGCAGCGTTTTGTCTTATTCCCTTCATTTTTATCCGTCTTTCTCCCCACCAGGACTCAGAGCAGCTGATGTGAGTCTCTCCTCCTCCTCCATCTTATCCAGCTCGCTGGGTGGCCTCGGGCCAGTCACTCGTCTCAGCCTACCTTACCTCACAGGGTTGCTGGGAGGATAAAGGGGAGGAGGAGGGGAGAACGAGGCAAGCGCCTCACAGGAGAGAAGGCTGAAGTATAAATGGAGGCAAACAATAATAATGGTGGGGACATAGGTGTCAACTTCAGGGGGCTTGAGGGCTGAGGCTACCCCCGAAATTTTCCAGGGGTGACTGAGCCCCCCGGACAACCAGGCTCACAAGACTTGCCAACATCACCCCACGCCACCCCCAACCCATTTTGAAAGCGGAGGGTTTTTTCCCTCCACTTTCTGAGACTTTGGGTGGGGTGGCAGGAAACTCAGGGCTTGCTTCCTGAAAGCTAAGCCCCATCCCCAGCTCCCAGAAACCCTCAGTTGGGCCTGGTGGAACTGGGGGCTGCACATGTTTTCAGTGCATTCAGCTTTCCTGCGTAGAAAGGTAAGGAGCTGTCCTGGGGCTCCAGCGAGGGTGGGGGGATGTTTTCGGGGGGGGTGGGCACTAGGCAGAGAGTGCCCAGGCTGGCTGGCTGAGGCCAGCCTCGGGATGGCTGGGTGCCTGAGCACCTTTCCTGTGGCCTCGTGCCACGGCTATTGTTTTTCTGCTCCCAAGTTCGCTACTTAACCAGAGCCCTTTATTTCCTCCGAGAGGAGACTCTTCTGAGTTCTTTGTTGACCTCCACCCCTTCCCTTGACAGAGAGAGGATATTAGGAAAGCCAGGAATCAGCAGTTTACAATCACTGAAATCGCACACACAGCCCGTGCAGGGGGAGTGGGGAGGAGGGCAGGTAGGAGCAGGGCAGGTGAAACCACGAAGAGTTTAAATGCATACATTCAAGACCAACTCTCCCCAGAACTCCTGGATAAATTATGGAGAGGGATTTCTATTTTCTTTCTTTTCATTTCTCCCCTCCCTCCCTCCTTCCTTCCTTCCCATCTATTTGCTTTCTTTCCACCTCTTGCCTCCCTCCCTTGTTAAAACATTCCTAGTTAGGGTTGCCAGGTTCCCCCTGTCCACCTCTGGGGGATGGGGGGAGGGGTGGCCCAATACAGGTTGGGTAACTCCTGGAGATTTGGGGATGGAGCCTGGGGAGGTCTGGGACCTCAGTGGGGTACAATGCCATAGAGTCCACCCTCCAGAATATCCATTTTCTTCAGGGAAACTAATTTTTGTAGTCTGAAAATGAGTTGTAATTCCAGGGGATCCCCAGGTCCCACCTGGAGGCTGGCACCCCTAGCTCCAGTGCTGAAACTGGAAGCTCTGGTTCTTCTGTGTGAGACGGTGGATGCAGACCACTGACATTGGCTTGCATCTGCTGAATCACCCCGCTTCATGTAAGATGTACAACAGCCAGGTGGAGGAGGGGAGGGGTGTATTTTACTTAGGTCTATATATCCTTGATTGAGAACAGTTGTTTTTTTCATGGTAATGGGGGGTGGGCTGCTTCAGCCACTCCTAAGCTCTTCTTTCAATCTCTGTTTCATTTTTAAATTGTAAGCCCATCTGCATGAACAAGATGGGGGGCATGCAGATCAGAGGCCTTTTAAAATTTCCTTTTGATCTGTATGCAGCCTAGAGAGAACATTGGTAAGGGATGTGCACTCTGTGTTCATGCTCTTCATTTTGCTGTTACTTAAAATGGTGTGGTAGTTTCAAAGGGGCAACCAACTGGAATGTACTAAAAGGAATGACAGGATTGCCCACTGGAAATAATGGGAGAGGTTTGAAGGCCCATTGGAGATAATGAGAGCCAGGAATGCCAATTGACTTGCATGGGCTCTGCTAATACACTGCAGCCCAAAAAAAGTTACAAAGAAAATGCAGAATGGTTTTTCCAATAAGGTTTTTGGGCCCAGATAGGCTACTCTAGGACTGTAATGACAGTTCCCAGAGTGGAAAAACAGTCCCTAGCAATAGAATCTGTGCTGCATTTTAAGGTGGAGATTCTAAGCAGTGTGCTAAGAAGGCACCTGTTCCTGGGGTTAGCCCAGCCCAGGAGCATTGCTAGGGGGTTCCCAGGGGTTCCCAGGCCACCCTAATTTTTCTGGGGAGCCCCTCCCTAAATGCCACATAGTTCCACCTCCATAGATAGTGACAATGGCCTGTGATGTCACTGGCTCCTCCCTATGATGTCATTGGGTCATTTAATGACTTAGCAATGCCTCTGGCCCAGCCCCAGCCCCCCTGGGAAATTGCAAAGTCCACGCCCTTGGGTGGGGATGAAGGACTCCCCTTATATCTCCACAAGGAAAAGGGCTAGAGACATATAGTAAACGTAAAGGTTTCCCTTGCTCGAAAGCCAGTCGAATCTGACTCTAGGGATGCGGTGCTCATCTCCATTTCCAAGCCAAAGAGCCAGCACTGTCCGAAGACATTTTTGTGGTCATGTGGCTGGCATGACTAGAGACATATACTTGTCAACAAAATGGAGGCTGGTGATTCCAGCATAGATCCTGATGCATCTGTAAGGGGGTGGGTGGGTGTAATGCCCCCTGTCGTTGAGGCCCGTTGCAGCCCTGAATTCACGTCCTGCAAAGCTCTTTCTGTCGAGGGTGCGAAAGAAAGACACCACCACCCCATGCCCAATCGTGGCCCCAGAGAGGGCCAGCCCCACGGCCTTGGCCCGGGGGTGGGGTGGGGGGGCTTCTGACCGCTTACATTTGATCTTGCAAGCAAGCTCGCACTGCCGTACAGAGCCGAACCGGTTCTCGTTCCCCGCACAGCCTCCATAGATGAAGCTCAAGCACTTCTTCTGCGTCCAGTCGTAGAAGTATCTGGTTTGAAAAGCGTTGCAGGGCCCTTGCTGCCGAGGAAGATTGCAGGGGCCTGGAAGGGGAAGCAGAGAACGGGGAGGGGGACGACGAGGTTGCCAATGCTCTGAGCTGGAAGATACCTGGACACTTTGGGGGTGGATCTTGGAGCGGGGGCAGGGGAGGGGAGGGGCCTCAGCATGGGACAGTGCCCTAGAGGAGGAGGAGGAGAGGAGATTGGATTTATACCCTTTTGCCCTTCACTTGGAGCCCCAGAGCGGCTTACAAACTCCTTCCCTTCCCCTCCCCACAACAGACACCCTGTGAGGTAGGTGGGGCTGAGAGAGCTCTGACAGAAACTGCTCTTTTTCAAGAACAGCTGTGCCAGAGCTTGTGACTGACCCAAGGTCACATCAGCTGGTGCAAGTGGAGGAGTGGGGAATCAAACCCGGTTCTCCCAGATTAGAGTCCGCGCACTTAACCACTACACCAGACTGGCTCCACTACACCAAACTAGAGTCCATCCCCATCCCCCCACCCCCAGCAGCCATTTTGTCCAGCAGAGCCAATCTCTGAGAGCCAGTTTGGTGTAGTGTTTAAGTGCAGGTGGACTCTAATCTGGGAGAACCGGGTTCGATTCCCCCATTCCTCCACTTGCACCTGTACAAATGACCCTGTATAAATCGATCGTGCAACTTAATTCGGACTACTATGTACAGTTCTGGTCACCACACCTCAAAAAGCCAAATCTCCAGGAATTTCTGCACCCTCGACGGGTAACCCCAGGCCCCAGGAGAGCGAGAGAGAGAAGGCGGCAGGACTTGGATGGCTCACTAATGCCACACATCTGGCATCTTTCGGGCGAGGGAGAGGCAGGAGATTCCGCCACCTTGAACGTCATACTCTCTGGGGAACACGAGGGGAAAGGCGCTCCCTCAGGTATGCAGGCCCCCTGCCCTTGGGACAGCCATGCATCTTGGCCTCCCTCACCTCACAGAGTTACTCTGGGGTAAAATGGAGGAGGGGAGAACGAGGCAAGCTCCCCGCTGGGGGGAAGGCTGAAGTATAAATGGAGGCAAACAATAATAAGGATGATGGTGAAAGCCTTCCCTTATATCTCCACAAGGAAAAGGGCTGGAGATATATAAAGTAAAGTAAAGGTTCCCTTGCTCAAAAGCCAGTCAAATCCGACTCTAGGGTTGCAGTGCTCATCTCCGTTTCAAAGCCGAAGAGCCAGCGCTGTCCGAAGACGTTTCCGTGGTCATGTGGCCGGCATGACTAAACACCAAGGTGCACGGAACGCTGTTACTTGTCAGCCAAATGGAAGCTGGTGCTTCTGGCGGAGATCCCGATGTGTCTGTAAGGGGGTGGGTGGGCTTAATGCCCCCTGTCGTTAGGGCCTGTCGCACCCCCAAACCCAAGTCCTGCAATATTCTTTCCATTACGGTGCCAACTTGCAAACCTTCAAAAGAGAGACGCCCCCCTGACGCCCATCCCTGGCCCCAGAGACGGCCAGCCCCACAGCCTCGGCCCGGAGAGGGCTTCTGACAGCTCACCTCTCCACCTCTCGCAAGCAAACTCGCATGCCGCCATGGTCTCAAACCGGTTGTCATTCCCCTTGCAACCGCCGTAACGAAATTCCAGGCACTTCTGGTATTCCCAGTTGAAGTAGACCTTGACCTGCTCGTCCCTGCAGGGCCCATACTCTGGATCAAGAGTGCAGTGACCTGGGAAGGGGAGCAGAGAGTGATGGGGCGAGGGCACTGCCAGGAGCCATTCAGAGGCAACGTTAGGGCTGCCAGCCTCCAGGTGGGGCCTGGGGATCCCCTGGAATTGCAGCTCATCTCCAGACTACAGAGATCAGTCCCCCTGGAGAAAATGGATGCTCTGGAGGCTGGACTCTCTGTGGCACTGCACCCCACTGAGGGGTCCCTGTCCTCCCCAGGCTCTACCCCCAAATCTCCAGGGGTTTCCTAATCTGGATCTGGCAATGCTACACCTCCATCCTCCGCCAGTCACCAGGCCACCCTGGGTCGGTTAGTTTGCCTGACCAAAGCCACAAATTGCCCTCCTTACAGAAGGGGGGACCTCCTTCTCGCCTTGAATGTGGGATGGTGCATTCCCCCCGCCCCCGACTTTGCATCTTTCCTAAGGCCATATGGAGGCAGAAGGTCTGTGTTATGGGGAGGTGACTCGTTGTATCTGCCCTGTTTCACAGGCTTGCCTCTTAGGTGAGGAAATGGTTACACGGGAATATCACACTGTCCTCTGAAAGAAACGAAACATGACCTGGAGACACCATGGTCACGGGGAGGTTATCAGTGGTGCCCACCCAGTTCCTTTGGAGGGGGGGCCCTATGGCGGGGGGGGGCCAAACTGGCTTAACGTAGGAGCCACGGAGAGTAAAAGTCAGATGGTCGAAAGCCACAGGAAATGAGCAAATATTACACACATGTTTTTGTTGGAAAATAGGCAGATTTGCTTTTTACTAACATTAAACGAGACTGTCAAAAATAAAAACAATGATATTTATTTGTCCAATGATATTTATGTGTTTACTAATGATATTCATTTGTCTGAGAGAGAGAGAGAGAGAACGAGAGAGAGTGAGGTGGAAAGAAAGAATGAAAGAGGTGGAAAGAGAGAGAGAGAGAAACAAAGAAAGCAAATAGATGGGGGGAGAGAGAAGGAAGGGAAACAGAAAGGAAGGAAATGAGAAAGAGAGAAAAAGAGAAAGAAAGGTGAAAAGAAAGCAAATAGATGGGGGAGAGAGGGAAGGAAGGAAGGAAATTGATGGAGAGGAGGAGAAAGGACAGAAGGAAGGAAGAGAGAATGAGAAAGATGAAAAGAATGAAGGAGGTGGAAAGAAAGAAGGAGAGAAACAAAGAAAGCAAATAGATGGGGGAGAGAGAAGGAAGGGAAACAGGAAGGAAAGGAGAAAGAGAGAAAAAGAGAAAGAAAGGTGGAAAGAAAGCAAATAGATGGGGGAGGGAGGGAAGGAAGAGAGAATAAGAAAGATGAAAGGAATGAAAGAGGTGGAAAGAAAGAAGGAGAGAAACAAAGAAAGCCAATAGATGAAGGAGGAGGAGGAGATTGGATTTATTACCCGCCCTTCACTACCCAAAGGAGTCTCAGAGTGGCATCTCCCCACAACAGACACCCTGTGGGGTAGGCGAGGCTGAGAGAGCTCTGACAGAAACTGCTCTTTTCCAAGAACAGCTCTGACAGAACTATGGCTTGCCCAAGGTCATCCAGCAGGTGCAAGTGGAGGAGCAGGGAATCAAACCCGGTTCTCCCAGCTTAGAGTCCACACACTTAACCACTACCCCAAACTGGAGGAGGGGTTAGGGTGAGGGTGAGGGTGAGGGAGAGAATGAAAAGAAGGAAGGGAGAAACAGAAAGAAAGGTGGAAAGACAGAAAGAGGTGGAAAGAAAGCAAATAGATGGGGGGAGGGAGGAATCTCCAGGAGTCCTCTGACCTGGAGATGGCACCCCTAGTAGTCCTGCTAAAAGGCAGCTTGGCCTCAAGCAGCAGCTGACTGTGTTTGGTGAGCAACACCAGTGGAGAAGGCGGCCTCACTCAGAGACACACCGGGCTGACTCCCTGAGGATCCTTGGCTGGACAAGGAGGGGGCTGCCTCTGCTGCTCTCCCCCCACTGCCTGGGTTAGCAGGGTGCCATCGCTGTCTCCTGCCATGCCTTCCAGGAAGGACCCCTGGCTGCTCACACGACTTACGTTTGAAGAGCGTTGCTGGCTGCTCAGCAGAGAGAAGGAGGAGCCCAAGAAAGAGGAGGATGCCCGTCAAACCCATCGCGGTGCCAGGGGGTGAGTGCCCAGAGCTGAGCCAAGCCTGGCTTTAAGTTCTCTCCCTGCCAGTGAGGGGAGCAGGGGTAGGAAGGGCACCACTTCTGATGGTCTGCCATCCCCTTCTCTCATGCAAGGGCATCTGTGCCATCTATGGGGCGGGCAAGATCAGATGAGAATGCCCAATCCACTGTGCATCAGACTGGCTGCATGTGGGGCAGGCAGAAAAATTCCCCTCTCTGAAGCGCTGAGGATTCCCCGGAGAGAGTTGGGTTCCCTCTTCCCCACAGGAGGGGCAGTGCCATTTCCCTTTCCTCATGGCAAGGTGAGAATGCTGGTTGCTTCCACACTTCACCTTCCTCTAGAGTGGGAGACACCCTTGGCTCACTCAGGAATTCTGCAGAAGACAGATAATAATGTTACTTCCAGGCTGTTGCATTCCAGTGGTTTCCCTGTTGTCTTCTCATCTTTTGAAACCTCACTTTGTGGCTATTTTTTTCCCCTTCTGCAGTCTCAGCGCTAGCCTTTTTCTTCTGGGCTGGTGAATCACCATTGACTGGTGTGGAGAAAAAGTTTCTGTTTTCAGATGTTCGGCCTTTTGGTTTCACTTGCCCTGCATTTCTCTGTTACCTTGTCTAACTTACACAATGTATTCTTTTCCAAAAGATGGTCCTTCCACAGATCAGATCACCTGGTCAAGAGAGCTGCATAAAGACCTTCCCATGCCCCACGGAACACCTGAGGGTCAGGACTTCACCTTTATGCTTTTTTCTGTTTCTCCCTGTATTGTTGTTGTTGTTGTTTAATTTATCTTTGCACTGAACCATAAGTTTGGAAAAATAAAACGCCAAGGAAAATCTGAAACTCCTCAGCTTGGAGCTTCCACGGATGGAGTGATAACTGGTCATCCACTTCTGACTTTGCCCTGGGGGCCGGCGATATGGGGCTGTAACAGGGAATATCACACGCAATAGATTAAATGCCACGTGGCAACACTCGGCCTGATCGCTGCTGCCCGACCGATACAGGAGCAAAGCCTCAGCACTGCCAGGGGCCCTGGCGGGGAAGGGTCTTGATGAACCATAGCAAGAAACACCCCATGCCTCCCGGCCCTCTTTCTCTTCTTACCTGCCAGCCTGCTGGTCTCTCTCCACTCCTCGTCTGAATGAGACCATGCTGATCATTGTTCTAAGGTCAGAAGGGACATTTGTTCCAGTACTTTTGGGACTCCTTGTGCTTTTCATGCCTCTTGAGTTAACGTAGATGCATAAAACAAAATCAAGGCATTGGTGTGGCCAAACTCCGCTCTCCTTCCAAAAATGGGTAAAGTGTGTCCACTTGCCAACTGCCAGGTGGTGCCTAAAAACCTCCTCAACTCACAACTGATCCCCTGGCCTTCAGAGTTTTGTTCCCCTGGAGGAAATGGCTGCGTTAGAGGGTGGTCTCTACAGCTGAGCTCCCTCCCCACCCCAAACTCTGCCCTTCCCAGGCTGTGCCCCCAATATTGCATCAGTTTTCCCACCCAGAGTTGGCGATCCTAAGCCCAGCGGCACTCTAGAGACTAACAAAATTCAGAGCTTACAGGTGCAGGGAGTGATAAGCCATCCAGCACTCAATGAAATTAAAGAGCAGTAGGGCTAGGGCAGATCAAAGGAAGTCCTTCTTCACCCAAAGAGTGATTAACACATGGAATTCACTGCCATAGGAGGTGGTGGCAGCTACAAGCATGGACAGCTTCAAGAGGGAATTAGATAAACGTATGGAGCAGAGGTCCATCAGTGGCCACAAGGGATAGATGGAACACTCTGTCTGGGGCAGGGATGTCAGACTAACCTTATCTCTTTTTTTGAGAAAGTTACTACCTTGCTGGATCAGGGGAATGCTGAAGACATAGTTTATCTTGATTTCAGTAAGGCTTTTGATAAGGTTCCACATAATAATCTTGTAGACAAATTGGTAGAAAGTGATCTGGATCCTATGACTGTTAGGTGGATCTGTAATTGGTTGACAGACCGCACCCAAAGAGTGCTTGTGAATGGTTCCTCTTGAGAGGAGTGTCAAGTGGAGTGCCTCAAGGATCTGCCCTGGGACCTGTTTTGTTCATCTTTATCAATGATTTGGATGAAGGGATAGAGGGAATGCTTATTAAATTTGCGGATGATACTAAATTGGGAGGGGCAGCAAATACGATAGAAGACAGAATCAGGATGCAGGATGATCTTGGCAGGCTGGAAAACTGAGCTAAAACAAATCAAATGAATTTCAATGGGGATAAATGATAAAGTTCTGCATTTAGGTAGGAAATATCAAATGCATTATTTCAGGATGGGGGAGACTTGTCTTGGTAGTAGTATGTGCAAAATGGATCTAGGGGTCTTAGTAGACCATACACTGAACATGAGTCAGCAGTGTGATGCGGTAGCTAAAAAGGCAAATGCAATTTTGGGCTGTATCAACAGAAGTGTAGTGTCCAGATCACGTGAAGTGATGGCATCGCTTTACTCTGCTCTGGTTAGACCTCACCCGGAGTACTGAGTTCAGTTTGGGGAGGGACCTCCGCAGGCTACCATGCCATGGGGCTCACCCACCAACGCAGCCATTTTCTCCAGGGGGACTGATCCCTGTCGCCTGGAGAGAAACTGTAATTCCAGGAAATCTCCAGGCCTCACCTGGAGGATAGCAACCCCAGCAGCAGGCCTCTCTTTGCCCACCACCCACTGGCCTGCTGTTAACAGCCATCCATCCATCCATCCATCCGCCCATCACTTACCCATCAAAGAACAGAGGGGCCTTTGCTCCCACGCCAGCAGACTGTTCTGTTCTGGTATGTGTGTGACTCTCTGTTCGTCTCGTTCCCTCCTAATCATGGGTATGAAATAGCAGAGGAGGGAGCATAGAGCCTTGGGGCATTAGTTTCAAAAATCATCTCACCACTGATGTTTCCAGACCCGCCACAAGGCCAAGTATCTTAGCAGAACGGCCTGGCCCATCATTATCAAAGGCTGTGCCAACTGTTCTGACAGCAGCGACAGATATACGTTCCCTGTGCCCATCAGAAGACAGAGATCGTCAACCAGTGCCTCTAAAGCCGTCTCTGTCCCAGACCCAGGTCTGAAGCTAGAATGAAAGGGACCGAGGGCTGATGTGTCATCTGAGTATCCCTGGAGCTGCTCAGCCACAACCTGCAACATAAATGCCCCCCCCCCGGGAAGGTCCCAGACGGCTCTGTGATTGGCCGAGACCTGCCTGCCTAGAGACGTCTTCTTGAACAAAGTGAACTGCCTCTTGTGGAAGCTTTGTGAGCAGGGCCGGCTCGCCCACTAGGCGAGCTAGACGCTCGCCTAGGGCACCGGCCCTGCAGGGGCGCCAAAATGCCCCCCGCCCCCGTGAAAAGCCCCCATTCCTGCCCGGCACCGGCAGCGCCGGCTTTCCTGGGCGCCTCGCAGCTGCCGGTGCTGGGCACTGCCGGTGCTGGGAGGGAAGGGGCGGGCGTTCTAACCCACCCCTTCCCTGGCTTTTCTGGGTGCCTCGCAGCTGCAAGGCACCCAGAAAAGCTGGCACTGCCATCTCCAGGCCCCACCGGGAGGTTGGCATCCCCGGTGGGGTGGGTGCCCCAGGCTGTCCTGCCTAGGGCGCCCCGACACCTGAGGCCGGCCCTGTTTGTGAGGCACTTAGGGTTGCGTTATGTTTTGCACTTTTTCAGTTACCCAACTTTGGTTTCACTTTTGTGGGGGGAGGAAGGCTAGATAGAAATATTTTAAATTAAACGAATAAAATTGGGGATTCTGAAGAAAACTTAAATCTGTTTGGGGCAGCCCCACAGCCAGAAATTTTGGGTTGGCGGGGCGAGAAGGAGAAGAAGAAGGAGGAGGAGGAGGAGGAGGAGGTTGGATTTATACTCCTTGCCCTTCACTACCCAAAGGAGTCTCAGAGCGGCTGACAAACTCCTTTCCCGTCCCCTCCCCACAACAGACACCCTGTGAGGTCGGTGGGGCTGAGAGAGCTCTGATAGAAACTGCTCTTTTTCAAGAACAGCTCTTATCAGAACTATGGCTTGCCCAAGGTCATCCAGCACATGCAAGTGGAGGAGTGGGGAATCAAACTTGGTTTGCCCAGATTAGATGGAGGATAACTCTATCAATGGCTACTAGCCAAGGTGACTGAGGGGAACCTCCACATTCAGAGGCACTAAGCAGTTGAATCCCAAAGCCAGGAGGCAACATCAAGGCAAAGCCTCAGCCTCTATGCCCTGCTGCTGGCTGTCATAGAATCAAAGAATCACAGAGCTGGAAGGGCCCACAGAGGCCATCTAGTCCAACCCCCTGCTCAATGCAGGATCAGCCTAGAGCATCCCTGACCAGTGTTTGTCCAGACGCTGCTTAAAGACTGCTAGGGAGGGGGAGCTCACCACCTCCGGAGGCAGCTGATTCCGCGGTTGCACGACTCTGACTGCAAAAAAGTGTTTCCTAATCCCCAGCCGGGACCTTCCCTCCCTCAATTTAAACCCATTCTTGGGAGTCCTCTCCTCTGCTGCCACCAGGAGCAGCTCCCTGCCCTCCTCTAATACTTCAAGAGAGCCATCCTGTCCCCCCTCAGCCTCCTGTTCTCCAGACTGAACATTCCCATGTCCCTCAGGCTTTCCTCACAGGGCTTCTTTGTCTCCAGGCCCCCGATCATCCTCATCGCTCTCCTCTGCACATGCTCCATTCTGTCCACATCCTTTTAAAGTAAAGCCACCAGAATGGCACACAATACTCCAGGTGCAGCCTGACCAATGCAGTGTACGGTGGGACTCTGGCATTTTACGATTTGGATGTTATGCCTCCAAGATTGCATTAGCCTTTTTTGTCGCTGCATCACACTGCCTGCTCATATTTAACTTATGATCCACCTGTACCCCAAGATCTTGTTCACCCGCACTGCTACCCCATCCAGTATGTGTGTTCCTCTTTTTTGTTATCCAGATGTAGAACTTGGCACTTATCCTTGTTAAATTGCATCTTGTTCACATCCACCACTTTTCCAGTGTGTTCAGATCTCATTGAATTCTGTCTCTAACTGCTGGTGTGTTTGCTGCTCCTCTCAATTTGGTGTCATCTGCAGATTTAATGAGTAGCCCCTCCACACCCTCATCCAGATCATTTATAAAAATATTGAAAAGTACTGGGCCCAGATCCAAGCCCTGTGGCACCCCACTGCACACCTCCCTCCATTCAGATGAAATGCCATTGACAGCGACTCTCTGAGTGCCCTTCTCCAACCATTTCCCTGTCCACCTAACTATCCTACAGTCCAGTCCACAGTCCTCTAGTTTACCCATCTGTATATCATTGGGAACCCTGTCAAAAGCTCGACTGAAATCCAGGTAAACAACATGAGCAGCATTCCCTCGATCCAGTAAGCTTGGCACCAGTTTTACCTCTAAGCTGAGTGAGTGTGAGCTGTCTCACAGTTCTTTAGTAAAGTAAAGGTTCCCTTGCTCGAAAGCCAGTCAAATCCGACTCTAGGATTGTGGTGCTCATCTCCGTTTCCAAGCCGAAGAGCCAGTGCTGTCCGAAAACATTTCTGTGGTCATGTGGCCGGCATGACTAAACACCAAGGCGCACAGAACACTGTTACCTTCCCACCAAAGTGGTACCTATTTATCTACTTGCAATTTCTTGCTTTCGAACTGCTAGGTTGGCAGGAGCTGGAACTAGAGACGGGAGCTCACTCCGTCATGCGGCACTCTTGGGTCTCGAACTGCTGAACTACTGACCTTCCACAGCCTGCAGTTCAGCGTCTTAACCACTTGAGCCACCGCAGCTCCACAGTTCTTTAGCCTCCAGATTTTTGTCTGGGCTGAGGGAGGAGGGCTCCAGAGTAACCTAATTTCTGCAGTGGCCAAATCGCTCGCTCACAGCTTTAATGCCAGTAGCTCACAAAGTAGAATTTTTGCTCACAGGACTCCACAGCTTACAGGGAGCATTGCTTGTCACCGATCAAAGAAGGAGGTGAGGTTGGTCTGGCAGCAGGACCTGTAGGGGGAAAAAATCCATGCTGACTTCCCCCGGATCACCAGGTTGTCTGTTAGATGCTCACAGATAGTAAAGGTAAAGGTTCCCTTGCTCAAAAGCCAGTCGAATCCGACTCTAGGGCTGCGGTGCTCATCTCCGTTTCAAAGCTGAAGAGCCAGCGCTGTCCGAAGACGTTTCCGTGGTCATGTGGCTGGCTTGACTAAACACCAAGGCGCACGGAACGCTGCTCACAGATAGACCCCTTCAAAATCTGCTCCAGTATCCTCCCTGGGAGAGAAGCCTGTAGTTTCCTGGGTCATCCTTCCTCCCTTTTTTGAAAATTGGGATAACACCTGCCCTCCTCCAGCCTTGTGGCACATCTCCTGTCCTCCAAGAGGTCTGGAAGATGATGGACAAAGGCTCTGCAAGCTCTCCAAAAAGTTCTTTGAGCACTCTTGGCGTGCATGCCATCTGGCCCAGGGGATCTGTACTCATTCAATGCAACCAGGTGCTTCTCACCCACCTCTCTGTCCATGTCAACCAGCAGCCTTGCCTGCTACCATCTCTAGATGAGCCTGTAAGAACATAAGAACATAAGAGAAGCCAATGCTGAATCAGGCCAATGGCCCATCTAGTCCAACACTCTGTCACACAGCGGCCAAAATATACCAGGTGCCATCAGGGGGTCCAGCAGTGGGGCCAGGACACTAGAAGCCCTCCCACTGTTGCCCTCCCTCCAGCACCAAGAATAGAGTGCATCACCTGCCCCAGACTGAGAGTTCCCATCTATACCCTGTGGCTAATAGCCACTGATGGACTTCTGCTCCATATGTTTATCTAATTCCCTCTTGAAACTGTCCATGCTTGCAGCTGCCACCACCTCCTGTGGCCGTGAATTCCATATGTTAATCACTCTTTGGGTGAAGAAGTATTTCCTTTTATCTGTTCTAACCCAACTGCTCAGCAATTTCATGGAGTGCCCACGAGTTCTTGTATTGTGAGAAAGGGAGAAAAGCCCTTCTTTCTCAACCTGCTCAATCCCATTCATAATCTTATAAACCTCAATCATGTCACCCCTCAGCCGCCGTTTCTCCAAGCTAAAGAGCCCCAAGCGTTTTAACCTTTCTTCACAGGGAAAGTGTTCCAACCCTTTTATCATTCTAGTTGCCCTTCTCTGCGCTTTTCCCAATGTTAAAATATCCTTCTTCTTCTTCTTCTTCTTCTTCTTCGTCTTCGTCTTCTTCGAGGTGTGGTGACCAGAACTGTACACAGTATTCCAAATGAGGTCGCACCAATGATTTATACAGGGGCATTATATTTCAGTGAAGAAATCCGACAGGAGGAAAGTTGATTCGCTTGAACTTTGGTGTTGGGGAGGAGAGTCTCACAGATCCTGCGGACCACCAAGAAGACGAATGAGTGGGTTCTGGATCAAATCAAGCCTCGACTCTCCCTAGAAGCTAAAATGACTAGACGGAGGGTATTGTGCTCTGGTCACGCTATGAGAAGACAAGAGTCCCCGGGAAAGACAAGAATGCCAGGAGAAGTGGAAGGCAACAGGAAAAGAGGAAGGCCCAACACTGGACAGACAGACTTAATCAAGGAAGCCAGGAGGACCCTCTGTTCGTAGGGCCCAATTCATGATAGGAACTTGCGGAGGTCATTCATGCACAGGGTCACCCGAAGCGACAGGAAAGTGACCGAAAACACGCAAAGGGCCCTCTTTCAAATTAATCCTCCTTTGTCCATTTCTCAGAAGTCATCAGCAGGCCCCACCTCCTCTGGACAGGCGAATCCTTCGTCTGATTGGCTGCTGCTCCTCCCCCCTTCCCCCACTGTTACCTTTCCGTGGTCCACGTTTTGGGCATAAACGCATCTGCTTCGTGGTTCATCATGTTACGCACCTGATGGTGAGCTCTGAACTGCAAAGGGGGAGGGATGAATTTCGTTAGTCTCTAGAGGGCTGCTGGACACAGGACGGCCACCTCTGGGTGGGGAGACTCCTGGAGGCTTGGGGGCACAGCCTGGGGAGGGTGGAGTTTGGGGCGGGGAGGGGGCTCAGCTGTAGAGACCACCCTCCAAAGCGGCCATTTTCTCCAGGGGGACAGATCTCTGAAGGCCGGGGGATCAGTTGTGATTCCGGGAGCTCTCCAGGCCCCACCTGGTGGTTGGGAACACTAGTTGTAACTCTGGGAGGAGTCCAGGCCTCACCTGGAGGCTGGCAACCCTACCTGGACTCTAATTTTGCTGAAGCAAGCGGGCACACCTTACCCATTTTTGGAAGGAGAGGGGAGTTTGGCTGCATCAATGCCCTGGTTTTGGTTTATGCATCCAAGTTGACTCAAAAGACACGAAAAGCACAAGGAGTCCCAAAAGTACTGGAAAAAATGTGCCTCCTGGCATTAGAACAAAGATCGGCATGGTCTCGTTCAGGTGAGGAGTGGGAGGAGACCGGCAGGTACCAAGAGAAAGGGGGCGGGGAGGGGTGGGGAGTGTCTGGCTCTGGCTCATCGAGACCCTTCCCCACCAGGGCCCCTGGCAGCGCTCCTGCATCGGTCAGGCAGCAGCGATCCAGCCAAATTGTGGTGCCACGTGGCATGTAATTTGTTGTGTGTGATATTCCCGGTTACAACCCCACAGCGCCTGCCCCCAGGGCAAAGTCAGAAGCAGATGATCCATTATCGTGCCATCTGCAGAAGTCCCAAGCCGAGGAGTTTCAGCTTTTCCTTGACACTTTTATTTTTCCATACTTGTGGTTCAGTGCAAAAGTAAACTGGTTTTTTTTAAAATCGGGGGGGGGGGGAGGAAAAAAAAAACCCAGCCCATACAGGTGAAGTCCTGACCCTCAGGTGTTTGCTGGGTGTTGGGAAGGTCTTCATGCAGCTCTTTTGAACAGGTGGTCTGTGGAAGGACCATCTTATTGGGCAAGTCAGGGCTAATAGAGGGATGCAGGGCAAGTGAAACCAAAAGGCCAACCACCTCATAATGCAAACCGTTTCTTCATGCCAGTCAGTAGTGGTTCACCAGCCCACAAGAAAAAAGGTAGTGCTGAAACTGCAGAAGAAAAGCAGAAAGATAGCCATGAAGTGAGGTTTTAAAAAGATGAGAAGACAAAGGGGAAACCATTGGAATGCAGTAGCCTGGAAGCAACATTGTTATCTGTGTTCTCCAGAACTAAGTGATCAAAGGGTGATTTGCACTCCAGAGGAAACAATTAAATGTGGAAGCACCCAACCTTGCCTCTCACCATGAGGAAAAGAAATGGCGCTGCCCCTCAAACGGGCAAGAGGGAACCCAACTCACTCAACCCCCTCCAGGGATTCCCCAAGGCTTCAGACAGGGAAATTTTCCTGCCTGTCCCACATGCGGCCAGCCACCACTGGACAGCCTGCTGCCCAGGAGCAAGAAACTGGATTGGGCAATGCTGAGCTGACCGTGTCCCAGACGTGGCACAGATGCCCCTGCACAAGAGAAAGGACAGGCAGTGCCCTTCCTGCCCACTCCTCCCCACCCTGGCAGGGAGAGCACTTAAAGCCAGGCTTGGCTGAGCACTGGGCACTCACCCCGGGCACCGCTATGGATTCGAGACAAGGCATCTTCCTCCTTCTGGGGCTCCTGCTTCTCTCTGCTGAGCTGCTGTTGGTGGCCGGCAGCCGTAAGTTGTGGGAGCGGCCAGGCCCTGGTAATAACAACCCCAGCTGGGGCGGGGGGGACCAGCAGAGGCAGCCCCTTCCTAGTTCAGCTGGTGAGCCTGTGGGGGCCAGCCGGGTGTGTCTCTGGGGCTGCCCTCTCCACGGCTTCCATTCCAAAAAGAAACGAAGAAGACATCCATGGCACTGCCATCCGGGCAACCAGTCGCAACAGCAAAGGGCACCTATAGAGGCAGGTTCAGAGGCTTCCGTTCTTGGAAATTCCCTTGGGGGGGGGGTGTTCTCCAAGCAATTCCCAAAGGACTGCAAAACATTCTTGTCTGGGGTAGACTTTTAATGGCAGGGGTGACGCAGGATTGTAACACTTTCAAGCAGTTTTTGCAAGCCATTTCTGTTTCATCTGCATTCCATCCTGCTTTTAAAACTGGTGTTCTCTGCGAAAGACAGCTGCTGCCTGTGGCAGAGATGCATTGTACCAGGACTACTAGGATTGCCAACTCCAAGTCAGAGAACTCCCAGAGGTTCAGGGATGGAGCCTGGGAGGGACTGTGGCTCAGCAGCAAAGCATCTGTTTGACTTGCACAGGGTCGCAGGTTCAACCCCTGGTATCCCCAGGTTAAAAGGGACTAAGCAGGAGGTGATGGGAAAGACCTCCGTCTGAGACCCTGGAGAGCTGTAGAGAGGGTCCATCGCTCAGCAGCAGACCCTCTGCTTGACATGCAGAAGGTCCCAGGTTCAATCCCCGGCATCTCCAGTTAAAAGGACCAGGCAGTAGGTGATGGGAAAGACCTCTGCCTGAGACCTTGGAGAGCTGTAAAGAGGGGCTGTGGCTCAGTGGTAGAGCCTCTGCTTGGCATGCAGAAGGTCCCAGGTTTAATCCCCAGCATCTCCAGTTAAAAAGGGCCAGGAAGGAGGTGATGGGAAAGACCTCCGTCTGAGACCCTGGAAACCTGGAAAGAAGGGCTGTGGCTCAGCGGTAGAACCTCTGCTTGGCATGCAGAAGGTCCCAGGTTCAATCCCCGGCATCTCCAGTTAAAAAAGGCCAGGCAGGTGATGGGAAAGACCTCCATCTGAGACTCTGGGGAGCTGTAAAGAGGGGGCATGACTCAGCGGTAGACCCTCTGCTTGGCATGCAGAAGGTCCCAGGTTCAACCCCTGGCATCTCCAGTTAAAAAGGGCCAGGCAGGAGGTGATGGGAAAGACCTCAGCCTGAGACCCTGGAATGCTGCTGCCAGCCTGAGTGGACAATACTGACTTTGATGGACCCGAGGGGGGGGGCAGCTGATTCCGTCCAAGGCAGCTTCATGCGTTCAAGTGAGGGTGAGTTTTGGGAGAGGAAAGAAGGGAGGTGAAGCCGCAGCGTCCACCTACAGAGCAGCCATCCCCCCCCCAGGAAGAGGGCAGCCATGTCGGTCTGTAGCAGAACGGCTCGATTTGAGTCTGGGAGCCCCTGAGAGACCAGCAAGATTTCCAGAGTGCACAGACACACCCACACACACGCACACCAAACAACCTCACCCTCAGTGTGGCTCAAGGAAAGCTGTGGAGTTTGCAGGGGGGGGGGTGCACCACGCCATGTTCAAGGCAAGGAGGTCCCCTTCCATGGGTGAGCTGGCGTCCAGGCGACGGCTGGAGATCTCCTGGGATTGCAACTGACCTCCAGGCAACAGCGATCAGTTCCCCAGGAGAAAATGGCTGCTTTGGAAGGTGGACTCTATATGGCATGGTACCCCACTGACGTCCCCCTCCCAAACCCCGCCCTCCTCAGGATCCACACACACCCCAAATCTGCAGGAATTCCCCGACCCAGAGATGGCAGCAACCCTACGGGGAGGCTGTGGCCTGGTGAATCAACTATCTGCTCGTGCCCCTGCTCGGCCCCAGGCTGCCCACGCCCCGGCAGTGCCCCCCTCTCCCCGTCCTCTGCTTCCCCTTCCAGGTCGCTGCACTCTCCCTCCGGCCCGTGGGCCCTGCCGAGAACGCCACGTCATGTACTTCTACGACCGGTCACACAAGAAGTGCCTGGACTTTATCTACGGAGGCTGCAAGGGGAATGAGAACCGGTTCAAGACTGTGAAGGAATGTGAGGCTGCTTGCATGAAGAAAGGTAAGCTGTCCAAAGCCCTGCCCCCCGGGCCAAGGCTGCGGCTGCCCCTCTCTGGGTGGGGGGGGCGTCTGTCTTTGGCAGACGCAAAGGTTTGCACATTGGTGGCACCCGCGACAGAAAGAGTTCTGCAGGACCTGAATTCGGGGGTGCAACAGGCCTTAACGACAAGGGGCATGAAGCCCGCCCGCCCCCTACAGACCTATCAGGAGCTCTGCCGGAATCACCAGCTTCCATTCGGTTGACAAGTATATTATGTCACCAGCCCTTTTCCTCGCGGAGATATAACATCCAAATCGCAAGATGCCATCGTCCCGCTGTGCGCTGCATTGGCCAGACCACACCTGGAGTCTTGTGTGCAGTTCTGGAGGCCTCAATTCAAACAGGATGTGGGCAGAATGGGGCGGGCGCAGAGGAGAGCAACGGGGACGATCGGGGGCCTGGAGACCAAGAAGCCCTGTGAGGAGAGGCTGAGGGACTTCTTGGGAAGGTTCAGTCTGGAGAAGGGGAGGCTCAGGGGGGACAGGATGGCTCTCTCGAAGTCTTTGAAGGGCTGTGTCACTTAGAGAAGGGCAGGGAGCGGTTCCTGTTGACAGCAGAGGAGAGGACTCACAAGGTTTTAAATTAAGGGTGGGAAGGTCCCGGCTGGATCTTAGGGAAAACTTTTTGACAGTAATAGTTGTGCCACAGTGGAATCAGCTGCCTGGGGAGGTGATGAGCTCCCCTTCCCTGGCAGTCTTCAAGCAGCGGCTGGAGAAACCCTTGTCCGGGATGCCCTAGGTCAGAGGTGACGAACTCATTTATTATGAGGGCCCGATCTGACATAAATGTCACTTTGTCTGGCCAGGCCAGGCGTGCCATAAAATGTAATGCTAGGTATGGGAGATATAAACTTGATAGAGGACACAAGCAAACCCAACTGACAGTATTAATTTTTGCTCCAAATATAAACATGCTTAAAACCAGGGCTATTTTGGGGCAGGAACTCACAGGAACGGCGTTCCGGCTGGCTCCCGAGTTGGCCACGCCGAGCAGGAACTCATTAGCATAATAGGCCACACCCAACAGCAGAAACTCATCAGGATTGGCTACATTGGGGGGGGGTGGCCTAACATGCAAAGGAGTTCCTGCTACCAAAAAAGCCCTGGGTTTTGACAACAAACAAGGTCAACAGAATAAGAAGCAAAAGGTGGGTGTGGCTGGATGACCACATTTCTGGTAATATGTGGGTGTGGCCTAATAGGCTAATATATTGTATTGTCAGGGGCGTGGCCTAATATGCTAATGAGTTTCTGCTGTCAGGTGTGGCCTATTACACTAATGAGTTCCTGCTAGGCATTTTCTACAAAAAAAAGCTCTGCTTAAAACGTTAACACTCGTCCAGTGTTTCCTTACAGTATCTCCCTGATGCCCGCCCATCCCCTTCCACCACCCATCACTCATTAGCACTGGGACAATACACCGGAGCATAACGCACAGCTTCTGTAATGACCAGTTGTTCACGGGCAGGATAAGAGCCCTGGAGAGGCCAGTTCTGGCCCGCAGGCCATATGTTCGATACCCCTTCTCTAGGCTGATCCTGCCCTGAGCAGGTGAATGGACTAGACAGCCCATGTGGCCCCTTCCAGTTCTGTAAGCCTAGGATTCTAAGGCTGAGTTCAGACTGGCAGTTTGCAGCGGGAGCCAGTTGTGGCAAAAAAGCCCCGGACCAAAATGTTCCGGGTTTTCCCGATCACACTGCACCGACTGATGTGGGAGCATACCAAGAGGAGGCATGTGGGAATGTTCAGACTGCTGGCCCGGAGGCGCGGCTGTAAATGGCTTTTTCCTTGCAAATTGGCTATGTGTGCATGTGCGCATGAGCGCATATGCGCTCATGCGCACATGCACACATGCACACATAGCCGATTTGGATCCTGTTGCACCAGCACTGCATTGGGCGGTAGAGCGGAGCACAGCCAATCATATCGCTGCTGCCTTATGCGCAACGCGGGTTGCTCCCGGCTTTTCAGGTTGGCGTTCACACTTCCCGGAAGCGGAATGAAGTGAGATAAATGGGCTCTCGGGGATTTGCTACCCCTCTTACCTGGTATCTTTTAAACGCGGGAGCGAAGAGGAACAGCACGGGTTGACTATGGGTGGGGAACGCCAGGCAGATGTGCCTGTGTGAAGGCCCCTTTTAATCCACTTGTAAAACATGGCTGAAACATGGCTATAGCGGGGCAAACTGCCAGTCTGAACTCAGCCTAAGTTTTTAATCATCATCAGTGCCCATTTATACTTCATCCTTCCCCCCAGTGGGGAGCCTTCCTCATCCTCCTCCCCTCCATTTTATCCTCCCAGTAACCCTGTGAGGTAAGGGAGACCGAGACCTGTGACTGGCCAAAGGCCGCCCAGCAAGTTGGACAGAATGGAGGAGGAGGAGAGAATCCCATAACCTGCTTTGAGTCCTGTTGGGGAAAAAAACATCCATCGGGTCCCCCTTGTCCACACGTTTGTTCACCCCCTCAAAGAACACTAACAGGTTAGTGAGACAAGATCTTCCCTTACAGAACCCATGCTGAGTCTGCCTCAGTAGTTTTTGTTCATCAGTGTGCCTACTAACACTGAGCAAACTTCAGCAGTCAGCGGACAGCGGAAGACAGGAGGGCCTGGCGTAATCTGGTCCATGGGGTCGCAAAGAGTCGGACTCGACTGTGCGACTGAACAACAACAACAACGTGCCTACTAATTCTTTCCTTAATAACAGTTTCCACCAACTTACCCAGCATCGATGTCAGACTGACCAGCCTGTAATTTCCCAGATCTCCCCTGGAGCCCTTTTTAAAGATGGGAGTGACATTAGCTACCTTCCAGTCCTCAGGAATGGAGGCAGATTTTAATGAAAGATTACATATTTTTGTCAGGAGATCCACAAGTTCATATTTGAGTTCTTTCAGAACTCTCGGATGAATGCCATCCGGGCCTGGTGATTTGTCAGTTTTTAAGTTGTCTATCAGTCATAGGACCTCCTCTCTCGTCACCTCAATCTGACTCAGGTCTTTCAACACCCCTCCCAAAATCAGCAGTTCTGGAATGGGCAGGCACTTCTCATCTTCCACAGTGAAGACGGAGGCAAAAAATGCATTCAGCTTCTCAGCCGTTTCCCTGTCATCCTTCACTACTCCTTTTAACCTTTGGTCATCCAAGGGCCCCACTGCCTCCCTGGCTGGCTTCCTACTTCTAATGTATTTGAAGAAAGCTTTATTGTTGATCTTTATGTTTTTCGCTATATGCTCCTCATATTCCCTTTTTGCCTGCCTGATCACAGACTTGCATTTTATTTGCCACAGCCTGTGTTCCCTTTTATCAACCTCACTGAGACTAGCTTTCCACTGCTTAAAGGAATCCTTCTTACCTTTTACAGCTTCCATTACTTTGTTTGTTAACCATGCAGGCTTTTCCCCATACCTATTTGTGCCTTTCCTAACCTGCAGGATATATTTTTTCTCAACTTCTAGGATTGTTGTTTTAAATAGTCTCCAAGCTTCCCCAATTGTTTTGACCCTTTCTACTTTTCCTTTCAGTTTCTTTCTCACATGTCCCCTCATATCAGAGAAGTTACCCCTTTTAAAAGTGGTTGTGTCAGTCTTTTTGGGTAACTCCCTATTTATACAAATGTTGAACTCAATAACATTATGGTCACCGTTTCCAAGCGGTGCAATCACTTTTACATCTCTCACCAGGTCCTGGGAGTTACTTAGGACCAAATCCAGGATTGCTTCTCCCCTGGTAGGTTCTGTGACCATCTGTTCCACAGCACAGTCACTGAGAATGTCTAGAAACTCAATCTCTTTTTCCCGACTTAAACACATATTGACCTAATCAATGTGTAGGTAGTTGAAATCACCTATAACGACACAGTTTTTTTGTCTAGCTGCTATCTTTAATCCATTTATTATTTTATAATCCTCCTCTATCTTTTGATTTGCTGGGCGATAAACTCCCAGTGTCAAGCTTCCTTTTGGGCCCACTATTTCAACCCATAGCATTTCCAGAGGTGAATTCCTATTCTCTTACCCTCTCAATCTTACTGGAGTGTATACCCTCTCTGACATACAGAGCTACCCCACCTCCAACCCTTGCCCCCATCCTTCCGATATAATATATAGCCGGGAATCACTGTATCCCACTGATTTTCCTCATCCCACCAAGTTTCTGAAATATCCACAATGTCTATTTTTCCCCCTACACCAAGCTCTCCAACTCCCTGATTTTACCTCAGAGACTTCTAGCATTTGTATATAAACATCTATAGTTTCCCATGTTTGTTAAGCCCACAGCCTTGCTGCCTCGAGACCTTGCCAGGCAGTCCATATTGTCTGCCACAGTCTAATCCATTTCCTTGTAGAAAAGTAACATCTACCCCTTCATCTCTTTGAGATGAGCCATCCTGAACCAGAGACTTTTTATCTCCTGTTGGCTTTCCCCCAACATTCAGTTTTAAAACTGCTCTGCCACCTTCTTGATTTTAAGCACCAGCAGGCTGGTTCCTTCTTGCGACAAATGGAGACCATCTCTTTTGTACAGCTCTCTCTTGTTCTGAAAAGCATCCCAGTTCCTAGCAAACTTGAACCCTTCCCCCCTACACGATCATCTCATCCATGCATTGAGACTCCTGATCTGTGCCTGTCTCTCTGGCTCTGCGCGTGGAACAGGTAGCACTTCGGATAAGGTTACCTTGGAGGTCCTGGCCTTGAGTTTCCTGCCTAGCAGCCTAAATTTTTCCTCTAGGACCTCACGACTGCATTTCCCCACATCATTGGTGCCAACATGTACCACGATCACTGGCTCCTCCCCAGCACTATCTACCAGCCTATCTAAAACACGCGTAATGTCCTCTACCTTCTCATCAGGCAGGCAAGTCTCCATACGGTCAGTACGCAGGTTCGCCACCCAGCTATCTACCTGCCTAAGGATCGAATCACCAACTACCAAGAGCCCCCCTCCCACCCTTCCCAGGGACGGTTTCTTGGTACGAAAGGATACCCGTTCACCAGCTGAAGAAGAGGTCCCTTCTGAGGGCACATTCCCCTTATCCTCAGCGTGGTGCCCCGTTTCCCCTTGACCCTCATGCTCCCTGGCAGCAGCTGGGCTGCCAGATCCAGAGTGGGACATATCTAACAAGTCCCCGAGAGTCTTCCCCGTGCGCCTAACTGACTGTCTCTGCTTCTCCAGGTCAGCCACCTTGGCCTCAAGGGAGCAAACTCGCTCCCTGAGAACCAGGAGGTCCTTGCACTGAGCACACACCCAAGACTTCTGACCAGTGGGCAGATAGTCATACATGTGACACTCCATGCAAAACACTGGATAGCTCCTGACTGCCTGTTGGCATTCTGGCTTCATAAATAATTATTTATATATTTAAAAATAATTATTATATATAACATTCCCCTTTTAAAACTCTTTGTATTTATGTGGTTCCCCTTGTAGAAGTCTACTTACCTTACTGGGAACCCAAGGAGACTAGGGCCCTGGCTTTCTGGCTCTTCCTGGGCTTCTAGCAGAATCCCTAGTCTAAGAGGACTTTGGCTCTCACCCTTCGGCTCGTGCCTCTGGGGAGGTGCTGCCTTAAACAGAAGCCTCCCCAGCTAAGGCTGTGGCCAGCAGCTATTCAAATTCACCTAGGCACTCAATTACAGTCAAACAATGACCCTTTCTCATCCTATCTCAAGCAGCCAGGACTCTGCAACAACTCACAATTCTCCCACACACTCCCAAACACAATCCCCCCACAGAGTACCCTTGGCTAAATCACCTCAGCTGAAAGCAAATAAAAAAACCCTCACCCCTCTAGCAGCTCTGTCTCCTGTTGCTTCTCAGAGCTCTGCCAGTTCCCACAAGTTCTTGTATTCTGAGAAAGGGAGTAAAGTAACTCTTTCTCAACCTGCTCTATCCCATGCATCATCTTATAAACTTTGATCATGTCACCCCTCAGCCGTCGTTTCTCCAAGCTAAAGAGCCCCAAGCGCTTCAGCCTTTCTTCATAGGGAAAATGTCACAACCCTTTAATCATTCTAGTTGTCCTTTTCTCCACTATTTCCAATGCCATAATATCCTTTTTGAGGCGTGGTGACCAGAACTGTACACAGTCATCCAAATGAGATCACACCATCGATTTATACAGGGGCATTATGATACTGGCTGATTTGTTTTCAATTCCCTTCCTAATAATCCCCAGCATAGCATTGGCCTTTTTAATTGCAGTCCCACACTGTCTTGACATTTTCAGTGAGTTATCTACAATGACTCCAAGATTGCTCTCTTGGTCTATCTCTGCCAGTTCAGACCCCATCAACGTGTATTTATATTTAGGATTTTTTGCTCCAATGTGCATCACTTTGCACTTGGCCACAATGAACCCCATTTGCCACGTTGACGCCCACTCGCCCATCCTCGACAGATCCCTTTGGAGTGCCTCACAATCCTCCCTGGTTCTCACCACCCTGAACAACTTCATGTCATCTGCAAATTTAGCCACTTCACTGCTCACTCCCAACTCCAAATCATTAATGAACAAGTTAAAAAGCACCGGACCAAGTACTGATCCCTGCGGTATCCCACTGCTTACCACCCTCCACTGAGAAAACTGTCCATTTATACTCACTCTCTGTTCCCTATAATTACCCAGTTTTTGATCCACCAAAGGACTTGTCCTTTTATCCCATGACTATAAAATAGTGTGGTAAGGGAAAGCGCTCCCACAGGCCCTTGGAGCTGGCACCAAACAGCCTGACTTGGCCTGGCCTGGCCTGGCCTGGCAGCCGGCATCATGTAACTGGCCCATCGATCTCCTGCCAGGGGGAGGGATGGAGAGAAAGCTGGAGGCAGATAAAGGTAGGCTGGGTGTGGGGGTGAAGAGAAGGAAGCCAGAAAAGGGGAGAGACTATCATGGCTTCCAGGGTAGGGAAAGAAGAAATATTGGAGAGGGAGAAATTAGATCCCCCCCCAAAAAAAGTCCTTGCAGGTCCCCTGCTGCTTATTCATTATGTTTGCATTTTTTTAAACGCTATAGTCTCAGGGAATTAATTTTGGATGAGGCAGGAAAGAAATCTCTCTGTTTCCTTACTTCACTGGTAGCCGGCCTCTCGTGCTGAGACGCAAGGTGAGGTGCAACGGAAAACAATGTCGTGGGGAGAGTGTCACACAACATTAGAGAGCACACGGTCCTGCACTGACGATAAAGCAGCGTGACCAGAAGGTGGAGGCAGTGGGGAACAAGGCAGTGAAGCACCCTGCTGTGCGCAACCGTAATCACATTGGATGACCATATCAGAGGGAAATGTTAAAAAATACACCATGAAGACTATAATATACTACGCACACACACACTCGCAATGAAGACTACCTTCAGGGCTATTTCTGGGCAGGAGCGCACAGGAACGGAGTTCCGGCTAGCTCCCGAGTTGGCCACGCCCAGCAGGAACTCATTAGCATAACAGGCCACACCCATCAGCAGAAGCTCATTAGGATTGGCTACATCAGGGGTGTGTGGCCTAACATGCAAAGGAGTTCCTGCTCCAAAAAAGCCCTGGGTTTTGACAATTAGCAGGGTAAACAGAATAAGAAGCAAAAGGGGTGTGTGGCTGGATGACCACACTTCTGGCAACATGGGGGTGTGGCCTAATAGGCTAATGAGCTGTGGTGTCTGGGGTGTGGCCTATTATGCTAATGAGTTCCTGCTGGGCTTTTTCTACAAAAAAAGCCCTGACTACCTTGAATTCCAGAGATATTTTATTCAAATGCCATATTCACTTTATTTATGTCCCGCCTTTCTCTGGGATGGAACCCAAAGCAGCCGACATCGTTCTCCTCTCCTCCTCCTCCAGTTCATCCTCGCGACAGTCCTGGGTGGTAGGGGAGGCGGGGAGTGTGTGACTGGCCCAAGGTCACTCAGCGAGCTTCCTGGACAGAGGGTGGATTCGAACCTGGGCCTCCCAGATCCTAGAACAGACACTCAACCCCCCTCATCACCACACTGCCTCCTGCTACCAGGTCGGGCGCGAATTGTGAGTGCTGACTGTGGGCAACAAGCCCCCTCCTCACCCTCGCCTGGTCAAGGGCAGGTGGAAAACTTGCTTCTGGAGCGGTGCCAGGGGAGCAAAGGAGAGGGCATCCCCAGGTGGCATCCTTGGTCTTGGGAGCCATGGCGGGGTCACTCAGTCTGAAACAACTAGGTAAAGTTAAAACTACACACCGCGTGCAGAACTGGGTGGCCAACGACCTGAAGGGGAAACGTCCTGCTCTTCTAATAGAGACTCAGCCGGATGTCATTTACCAGGTGGCGGCAATGTTTACCTCCCACACCTCAAAGAGACTCACCTGCCCGTTTCCACCCATTAAAGGGATGAGACATTTTCCCTCCAGTTTGTTGGCAACCCATTCCAGACTTCCCAACAACTTCTCAACATTAGATGCTGTAGATTTTCCAGGCTTTACAGCCATGGTCTCAGCATTGTAGGACCTGACGTTCCGCCACTAGCTGTGACTGGCATCCTCAGAGGTATAACACAGAAAGACGGAGGACTCTCTGTGTCAAGGTGAGCAGAACAGAGAGTACTGTTCTTCAGAGAGGATGCCAGTCCTACAACGCCAAGGTCCTACAACGTCAGGTCCTACAATGCCAAGATGACGGCCAGACAACCTGGAAAATCTACAGCAGCTAATGAACTCCGGCCTACGACAACTTCTCAATGGTTACTTCCCTCTCTGTTTCCAAGTGTGTAGTTTCTATCTTTATATTAAAATACGGTCAGTCTTTGAACACACTTCATGCTGACCCCCAAGTGACAGAGCTCTCCCAGTCTCTCAACCTTCTCTCGATCTGCTCAGGCCCCGGCTGAGGAGGAGAAACAGAAAGTGGCTGTTGCCAAATTCCTGGTCCTGCCCAGGAGCTACAACATAATCAGTTACATAAGAAGCCAATGCTGAATCAAGCCAATGGCCCATCTAGTCCAACACTCTGTCACACAGCGGCCAAAATATACCAGGTGCCATCAGGAGGTCCAGTAGTGGGGCCAGGACACCAGAAGGCCTCCCACTGTTGCCCCCTCCAGCACCAAGAATACAGAGCATCACCTGCCCCAGACCAAGTTCCTATCTCTATACCTTGTGGCTAATAGCCACCGATGGACTTCTGCTCCAGATGTTTATCGAATTCCCTCTTGAAACTGTCCATGCTTGTAGCTGCCACCACCTCCTGTGGCAGTGAATTCCACGTGTTAATCACTCTTTGAGTGGAGAAGGACTTCCTTTTATCTGTTCTAACCCAACTGCTCAGCAACTTCATGGAGTGCCCACGAGTTCTTGTATTGCAAGAAAGGGAGAAAAGTACTCCTTTCTCTACCTGCTCAATCCCATGCATAATCTTATAAACCGCAATCATCTCACCCCTTCAGCCGTTGTTTCTCCAAGCTAAAAAGCCCCAACCGTTTTAACCTTTCTTCATAGGGAAAGTGTTCCCCACCCCCCATGCTGCTTCACTCTCCACAAAAAGCTGTCTCTAAGGAAATGTTCTTGAGTGGCTTTCTGCAGAGCAGGGAACAAAGGTGCCCCCTCAGCCACAGCCTGGCAAGTCCCAGCAAGTCACTGTGCTCCCCTCCCCAACCAAGAATGTCGTCTGTCTCTCAGCTTCTGAGTGACTGAGCCTACAGAAGGGAACAGTCAGGAAAGGGACATTGCCTTGAAAAGGGCGGTTGGAACATACAGGGAGAGGAGATGTGGTCCAATCTGTATTGCGGAGTATTCTCGAAGCTTCACCCAAATAGTGATTAACACTTGGGAATTCACTGCCACAGGAGGAAGTGGTGGCGGCTACAAGCAGGGACGGCTTCAAGAGGGAATTGGATGACCATCTGGAACAGAGGTCCATCAGTGGCTATTAGCCACAAGGTATAGATAGGAACTCTTAGGCTGGGGCAAGGGATGCTCTGTATTCTTGGAGTGGGGGGGGGTGACAGTGGGAGGGCTTCTAGTGTCCTGGCCCCACTGCTGGACCTCCTGATGGCACCTGGTATTTTTGGCCATTGTGTCACACAACATGTTAGACTGGAGGAGCCATTGGCCTGGTCCAACATTGGCTTCTCTTGTGTTCTTACTAGCCTGCTACCTGTGCTTCGCTACGGTATTTAAGTTCCATAAATCCAGTTACAATATTGATGGTGTGAAATTTGAAATGTGACATTTGTTGTAGGAATTCTAATGGAGAAGATTGTAGTGTAAGAAATGAAGTGAGACATACTGAAGGACCTCTCTCTAGACCACATTGGTGGTTCTGCCCTCAGGTGCCAGGATCACCAGGCCACTTGGTGAGGTCACTCCGGAGCAGGCCACACAGAACTGTCCCTTTAAGAAGCAGTCGTCTGTTAAGTCAACTCCTGCCACCTCCACGAAAGTGATGGCCTCTCTCCTTGTGTTCCTGGATTGTTTTGCTCATATGGAGACTGTGTTGTTCTGAGCACCTCAGGGTGATCTCGCTGGTGATTGGCCTGCGCAGCTCAGTGCACTGCAGGAGTACAATGTGCAAATGTCTTTGCCGCATTCCTAAGTTGCCTCCTCCTTGTAGTGTTCGTGCGTCTGGCTCAATGTTTGCCAGGAGCTTTCTTGAGGGCAGTAAGAGGTGAGAGGTGTAAGGGGGAGTTGGTGTGAGGGAGTGGTGATGTGGTGGACATTTCTTCAGGTTCATGAGGGAGGCACGCATCGAAATGGCTCCTAGGAATGTCCTTTACTATCTCCCCATAGACATTCATACCCTGGCCCTGCTCCTACACCTGACAGACACCAGCCTGTCTGGCGTTGGGATTGCATTTAAAGGCATCGGGGAGGCTGGGCCGGCAGCAGGGCTAAGGCAATCCTGCTGAGCAAACCTCCCCGGTGGCTTTAAACATCCCACCTCCTCTCCTATACCTGAAAGATAGCTGTCTGGCCAGTGTAGGAGGGGGACGGTGGAGGAGTATTAGAAGCCACGTTGGAGGTGGGGCTGCACCTGACAGACAACCGCCTGTTAGGTGTAGGAGGTGGGGGGAGTATGTTGGAAGCCATCAGAGAGGCTGGGCCAGCAGCTTTGCTTCACCTCACAGGTGGTTGTTGGCCGCTCCCGATTTCCTCAACTGTCATGAGCTCTCGGCATCTCCCTTTAACTGTTGTGGTTTTTTTAACCTCAGAATGCTGAGGTCTGCAGCTGACCAATCAGCGAGTGGGGGGTGCAGGGAGGCAGCTGCCTGGCAGCCACATAGGAATCAATGGGGGAGCACATTTTTTCCCCCTTTGACCCCCTTAGGGGGTTAAATTTCTAAAAATCCCTTCTTAGAGAGCACCTATGCCACGGTAGGAGCACTCTCCCCAAATTTGGTGTCTCTAGGTCCAGTGGTTTAGCCTGGGCATGGATTTTATGGTGAGGGGACTTTCTTTTATATATATAGCTGTATCATATGTGGAGAGGCTACCTCCCATGTACAGGGCCGGAGGTCAGTGGTTGTGCTCTGGCCATGGTCTGGAAGCCTGCTGACTGAATCTGACACGTTTGCCTTTCTCTCACAGGCTAGGGCATAAAAGGACCCTGGCGAGGAAGCAACGCCCATAATCCGTGCACCCCCGGCACCTCCTGCTCTGCGGCCCCCTCCTCCTCTGCTCCTCTGCCCTCCTTCCAGGCCCCTGTGCGGACTCTCTCCCTCTGTGATGGGGTGGACCGCGAGGGAAATAAAGTGAAATCTGTGCCTACTCTGCTGTGGGTGGCTTGCAGTGACTTGGGCGGCTCCATCTCGATTTCTCCCCCTCAACATCTGTCCTTTTCTCTCATGACTCCCCACCCCCAGGAGGGTTGCCAGCTCTGGGTCAGGAAATACCTGGGGGTAGAGCCCGGAGATGGGAGGGTCTGCAGAAGGAAGGAACCTCAACAGGGTACAGCGCCACAAAGTCCACCCTCCAAAGCAGCCGTTTTCTCCTCCGGGGAAACTGAGCCCTGTGGTCTGGATAACAGTTGCAATAGTGGGAGATCGCCAGGCCCCACCAGGAGGCTGGCAACCCTACCACACAGGGAGGGGCTGTGGCTCAGTGGCAAAGCCTCTGCTTGGCATCCAAAAGGTCCCAGGTTCAATCCCCGGCAGCATCTCCAATTGAAAGGGCCAGGCAGGAGATGATGGGGAAGACCTTCCTCTGCCTGAGGCCCTGGAGAGCGGCTGCCGGTCTGAGCAGGCAAGACTGACCTCCGGGGACACTGAAGCCGGCTCACAGGCCGGCTTATATCCTGGAGCCAAACCACCCCCAAACACCCCCCAGCACCCGTGATAGGTTTATTTACACTGATTAGGTTAACTCTAAGGTCCCAGTCTCCCGATTGGAAGGGGAACCAGGATCCGACCGTCTATTGTTCTGGTGGAGCGGAGCGCCTGCTCTTCGCCTGACCGCGTGTGGACCGGTTGAACCCGGATTGCGCACATGGTCAGATTAGTACACAGCAGGCGGGGGCTGTGGCCGGTGGATGTGTGGGGTGTCGTGTGCTGTCCGAAGAGGAAGGCGGCCAGCCGGTGGTCCCAGTCTCCCCGGCGTAGAGCCTCCTTGGTAGTTCTGACCGTGCGCTCGGCCTGGCCATTGGTTGCGGGCTGGAACAGTGCGGAATGGATGTGTCGGATGCCTCGTGGTACAGCCAGAATCAGAAGAGGAAACCCTGTGAAAATACAGCTGAACTGGAAGAGGCTTCAGAAAGGTTGTAGATGTCATAACCCAGAGTTGCGCCTGCAGCCGACGGGGGATCCTGCAGAGGATGTGGCGGGGGGCGGGGGGGGGAACAAACCACAGTTTGAGCTTGAGGGCAGCTGTAGAAGCAGGAGGCGAGAAGGGATAAAATCACCAATCCTCCAGAGTTGAGTGTGCAGGCGGGGGTGTGTGTGTGTGTGTTATGCTCCTTTCCTTCTACAGACCCCATCCTGATGCTCAGCCCTGCTCAAGCAAATAGGGTTGCCAGCTTCCAGGCGGGGCCAGGGGATCTCCCGCTTTTACAACTGATCTTCAGCTGGCAGAGATCAGCTCCCCTGGAGAAAATAGCTGCTTTAGATGGGTAGACTCTGTGGCATTGGACTATGCTGAGGCCCCTCCCCAAACCCCACCCTCTCCTGGATCCACCCCCAAAGTCTCCAGGTATTTTCCAACCCAGACCTGGCAACCCTAAACACAAATAAGAAAAATGGTGCACGGGTGGGGGAAACGGCTCGTTCCTCCCCGACACACCACAATCCTAATCTGGCTCCGCTCTCCTGCACCAGCCCTCAAGTGGGGTTTCCTCAGGGGGGGGGGGCAGAGATCTCCAGGGATTATAGCCAGGGCTATTTTGGGGCAGGAACACAGAGGAATGGAGTTCCGGCTGGCTCCCAAGTTGGCCACGCCCAGCAGGAACTCATTAGCATAACAGGCCACACCCAACAGCAGGAACTCATTAGAATTGGCTACATGAGGGGTGTGTGGCCTAACATGCAAAGGAGTTCTTGCTAACAAAAAAAGCCCTGGGTTTTGACAACGAACAAGATAAACAGAATAAGAAGGAAAAGGTGGGTGTGGCTGGATGACCACACTTCTGGCAACATGGGGGTGTGGCCTAATATGCTAATGAGTTCCTCCCGTTGGGTGTGGCCTATTATGCTAATGAGTTCCTGCAGGACTTTTTCTACCAAAAAAGCCCTGATTACAGCTGATCTCCAGACTTCACAGATCACGGGGTTAGTTGTTTGTTTGTGTAAAAGCTCCGTTCCACTCCTCCTGGAGCAAAGGGCTGCTCTGGGAGGCGGGCTGCACCGCGCCGTGCCCTACGGAGGAGGTCCCTCCCTTCCCTAAATGCCACTCTCCCAGGCCAGGCCCCGCCCTGAATTCTCCGGGTGTTTCCCAGCCGGCCACACCCCTTCCCGAAACTCCTTTTACCAATTTTTTTAAACTGCAGGAACACAGGTCTCCCCTCCCAGCCTATCTGAGTCCCGGAGGAAGTGGCTCTTCTTCCCCAGGCTTGCTTCCCTCCCTCCTCTGCAGAAACTGAAGCCAAAACTGGGTGAGGCCTCTTGGCCCAGCCTCAGTCTCTGGTTTCCCACACGTTCTCCTTGGCCAGAGACACGATCCGAGGGCCAGCATCTCGTGGTTTCCAGTCTCCAGATGGGTCCAAGTGTTCTCCTGCAATGAAGATTAACCTACAGATTGCAGAGAAGAAGAAGAAGAAGAAGAAGAAGAAGAAGAAGAAGAAGAAGAAGAAGAAGAAGAAGAAGAAGAAGAAGAAGAAGAAGAAGAAGAAGAAGAAGAAGAAGAAGAAGAAGAAGAAGAAGAAGAAGAGGAGGAGGAGGAGGAGGAGGAGGAGGAGGAGATTGGATTTATACCCCACCCTTCACTTAGAATCTCAGAGCAGCTTACAAACTCCTTTCTCCTTCCCCTCCCCACAGCAGACACCCTGTGAGGTCGGTGGGGCTGAGAGGGCTCTCTTGAGAACTGCCCTTGAGAGAACAGCTCTGACAGAACTATGGCTTGCCCAAGGTCATCCAGCAGCTGCAAGTGGAAGAGTGGGGAATGAAACCCAGTTTTCCCAGATTAGAGTCCGCACACTTAACCACTACACCAAGCTTTTCTCCTCCTGGAGGAAACAGCAGGTTCCAAGAGCAAATCACAGATTCTGGGTGAAACCCCTCCCCAAATTCTCCCCCTCCACAGGCGCCATTCCCCAGTCTCCAGGAATTCCCAGGGCTGGAGTTGGCAACTGTATGTAGTTTGCAGCTCCCCTTGATATATATGCTCTGGCTGCCATCCTGGACAACAACCCTGCAAGGTGAGCCCCGTATTGTAGAGGCGTGGCCCAGGGAGAGGCAGGCTGGCCGCCTGAGGTTGACCTGAGAGGCTGGGGCCAGACGGGACGGCAGCTCATCCCACCTGCTAAACACCGTCTCCTTCCCGAAGGGCGGAACCTCTCATCAGGATTCCCGGGTGGTGCATAATAACACATCCTTTGCCAGGGACAGAGGAAATAATTGTGGCGGATCGGAGGGCCCCTTGCATCATCGCCTCTCTTCCTGTGCCAAGCGCCTGTAATCTTCCGACTGCGCCCGTCAATAAAAACTGGCTCCCCGCAAGAGAGAGAGAAACATACAGGCACTCACGGAAGTGGCAGCGAGAGGGCAGAGGAGGCATCGGGAAGCAAGGCGGAAGAGGGCAGAAGAGCCTGGCAGGGTGTCTGCCAGCAGGCTCCCTCCTGGGAAGCCGCAGGGGTTTTGGCCACAAGCGCTGTGCTATGCCGGAGGGGCCTGGCTCAGTCTCGCCACTGGGAAAGGCATCCCAGTCGCCCACAGAGAGAAGCGGGAGGCAGGGAGGGGGAAGGAGCGAGGAGGAGCCGTTTGCCAGTTGATTGCCTTGGCTGAGAGTGTGAGAGTGGCCCCCAGGGTCCCCAGTCATGCCTCCGTGGCAGGAGTAGGATTCGAAACTGGGTCTCCCAGATCCTAGCCTGGAACTTTAACCGCCACCACACCACAGTGACTCAGACCAGGTGAGACCTTCTGGCATAGTCTGTACACTCCAGCCCTGTGTGCTCTGCTGGGCCAGAAATACCAGAGCAGACCAGAGACATTCCACCACTTCTGCTGCAGCACAAACATCCTCAGCCCTCTGTGCATCTGGAAACAGGAGAGGTTTGGGAAGGGCGGCTCCCTTTTCCAGCCATCTCCGCATCAGGAAGCCATCTGAGGAATGCCGGGTTCAGCTGAAGCAGGCCGCGAGGGATCCTCCCAGGCAGGCTCTGTGGCGTGAACCACAGCTGGGTTCGATGGGCTTTCGTCTGCCTAGAGGCCAGGTCCCTTTGTCAGTGTGGCGGAACCCGCCTGCTCCGGCCTGCGGGCCCTGGGCCACCCTTTCCCAACACCTGGAGAGGCTTTTCTTTCTCAGGGAACCACGGCTGCCACCACCTGACCTTTGAGGAGGAGGAGGAGGAGGAGGAGGAGGAGAAGGAGAAGAAGGAGAAGGAGAAGGAGAAGAAGAAGAAGGAGAAGGAGAAGGAGAAGGAGAAGAAGAAGAAGAAGAAGAAGAAGAAGAAGAAGAAGAAGAAGAAGAAGAAGAAGAAGAAGAAGAAGAAGAAGAAGAAGAAGAAGAAGAAGAAGAAGAAGAAGAAGAGGAGGAAGAAGAGGAGGAGGAGGAGGAGGAGGAGGAGGAGGAGGAGGAGGAGGAGGTTGGAGTTACACCCCGCCCTTCACTACCCAAAGGAGTCTCAGAGCGGCTCACAAACTCCCTTTCCCTTCCCCTCCCCACAGCAGACACCCTGTGAGGTAGGTGGGGCTGAGAGAACTTCTGTCAGAAACTGTCCTTGAGAGAACAGCTGTGCCAGAGCTTGTGACTGACCCAAGGTCACATCAGCAGGTGCAAGTGGAGGAGTGGGGAATCAAACCCGGTTCTCCCAGATAAGAGTCCGCGCACTTAACCACTACACCAAACTGTGTGTTGGGAGGGTCAGGACTCCTAGCCTCCCTTCCGAGTTCTGAGGCCTTGCCCCTGTGTCTCCTGTGGCCCAGCGCCAGGTCACCACAGGGACTGTTTACTGCCTTGTGAGACCCTGGAGGAATAGCCGCTTGGCAAATGCCTGCCTTCCCCCTGGTACCCCTTTTAAAACAGCCTGTCCATGACTATGTGGATCTATGTGGTACAGGGAACCACCAGCAGCATTCAAATGTATAAAGTATTTATTAAAGAGAAAATGTTCACAAGCATACTTTTACCACAACTCCAGATTGAGCAAGGAATTCAAAAGGAGAGGAGGAGGAGGAGGAGATTGGATTTATACCCTACCCGTTTCTCAGAGTCTCAGAGCGGCTCACAAACTCCTTTCCCTTCCCCTCCCCACAACAGACAACCCTGTGGGGTAGGTGGGGCTGAGAGAGCTCTTTCCAGAACTGGCTTGCCCAAGGTGATCCAGCAGGTGCAAGCGGAGGAGTGGAGAATCAATCCCGGTTCTCCCAGATTACAGTCCGTGCACTTAACCACTACACCAAAATGGGTAAAATGCAATTGCTCTGTCCCTCTCTCTATACATGCCCTATCAGAAGTAAAGATATAGGACAGGCTTCATAGCTTAGGAAGTTACAGATCTATACAAAGTTCCCACAAGTTTGAAGCTTTCACCCAGCTCTTCAGGCCAGCACATGATTAATGGCTGCCTCCTCCAAACCTAAGTTGAGAGTTCTGTCTCCTCTGATGGACCCAGCATGAAAGAGAGTTCCTCCTTACTGCAAGGAGTTCTTATCATATCTGTTTCTCCACCCACTGACCAGGTCAGGCCAGGTCAAAAAAGAAACTTTTTCTGAAGACTCCAGAAATTTTCTTCTAGTATTTAATTCCTCCAAATCTCTGTTCCCTGCTTGAGGGTGGGGAAGAGACTGGGCCCTCCTATAGTCTCTAGCTAGACCTATTAGCATTTCTTAAGAGGTGGCTGAGGTGAGCCTGGAAAGCCATTGACTGACTTCCTTCTCCCTGCCCAGAGAGAAAAACTATTAAAACCTCCTGATGGAGGTTTTGATTATGTCAAACCTCCAAGGAAAAAATGCATTTCTTCACACCCAGAAACCTGTCCAGTGACACCTTCAGGAATAACAAAATGTATTCTGGCATTTCATGAGTCAGAGCTTACTTCATCAAGGGCATGGAGTGTGCAGCTATTAGTGCAATGCATTTATATTCACAACAGGAAGGCTGGTTTAAAGCAAGACGCGATTAAAAAAAGGTGATTAACTCACTCCAGAAGGGTAAGGGCCTGCTGCTCCCCACTGTTGTTAGAAGGCACAGAATGTAGGGGACAACCATAAGTCAGCATTTTACACAGACACTGGCCATATTGGCACCTGTGGCAAGTGAGGAATCCCAGCTCCCTCTTAGAACTTGGGAGATACACCGTCTTGAACCTGTTAATGAAGTCTAATTCGTTCTTAATGAATTCATTTTTATTGCCACTGGCCTAGACAGCTTTAAAAGGGGATTGGACAGATTCACGGAGAAGGGTTCTATCAGTGGCTAGTAGCCGTGGTGACTAAAAGGTATGTTCAGTTCAGAAGGAAGCTCTCTAGCAGTTTTGCCTGGGAAGTTCTCTAGAAATCCTTGGTTGTACAATCACAGCGATTCTTGAAAAAGAGGAAACTGAAACAGGAGAATACCAGTAGGTTCGCTGGATTCTTTATTAATGGATTTTGATCGTCATACAGCTGAGGCACATTGAAGTCTTATATCTCAGAATTTATTGTCAGTGAAAATTTATTTTCAAGAAGATTGTTGTACAATTCAATAGAGAGAGTAACTACAGAATAGTAAAGGTAAAGGTTACTTACTCGAAAGCCAGTCGAATCCGACTGTTGGGGGTGGTGCTCATCTCCGTTTCCAAGCTGAAGAGCCAGCACTGTCTGAAGATGTTTCCGTGGTCATGTGGCTGGCATGACTAGACACCGAGGTGCACGGAACGCCGTTACCTTCCCACCGAAGCGGTACCTATTTATCTGCTTGCAATTTCTTGCTTTCAAACTGCTAGGTTGGCAGGAGCTGGGGCCAGAGATGGGAGTTCACTCCATCACGTGGCACTCGGGTCTTGAACTGCCAAAATACAGACCTTCCTGTCTGAAGCTCAGCGCTTTAACTACAGAATACTGGATTTTAAAGATAACCCCATAAATGTTGTTGTTGTGGTTTGTTCAGTCGCACAGTCAAGTCTGACTCTTCGGGACCCTCCTGCCCTCCCATAAATACTGTCTTACAATTTATTATTGTGAGGATTTCATTATATTATATATTAAATGAGTTATATAGTTGCAAGATCCTCAAATATATGGTGAAAACCTGGAAATTAGAAGGGTTAATTTAATGTAAAGTGGTTAAGACGCTGAACGGCAGGCTGGAAGGTCTGTAGTTCTGCAGTTTGAGACCCGAGTGCTGCATGACGGAGTGAGCTCCTGTCTCTGGCCCCAGCTCCTGCCAACCTAGCAGTTCGAAAGTAAGAAATTGCAAGTAGATACATCGGTGGGAAGATAATAGCGTTCTGTGCACCTTGGCATTTAGTCATGCCGGCCACATGACCACAGAAACATCTTTGGACAGCGCTGGCTCTTCGGCTTGGAAACAGAGATGAGCACTGCAACCCTAGAGTCGGACTCAACTGGCTTTCGAGCAGGGGAAACCTTTACCTTCACCTTTATGCATTGGATACATGTATATTTTTGGGAGAATACATTAAGTTTTTATACATTGTGGTTGTGGCAGAATTATAAGTGAGATGGGGCAGTTCTCTTGACAGCCTGGATTAGCTGAAGCCTCTCTGTTTGGTTCTCTCCCGTCAGGCTTTGCAGAAGGCTCTTCAGCCTGACAAGGCACCCTGCTCTCTGCTCACAAAGAACTGTTGACATTTTATTATTGTGAGGATTTCAGTTAGAAAATGAGTTATATGGTTGCAAGATCCTTAAATATGTGTCCAGTTTTGGGCACCACGCTTTAGGAAGGATGTTGACAAGCTCGAGCGTGTCCAGAAGAGGGCAACCGGGATGGTGAGAGGGTTTGAATCCAAGTCTTACAAGGAAAGGCTGAAAGAATTGGATACGTTTAGCCTGGGAAAGAGAAGGCTTAGAGGGGACATGATTGCAGTCTTCAAGTATTTGAAGGGCTGTCATGTGTAGAAGATGGAGCAGATCTATTCTCTCTGGCTCTGGATTGTGAGACTAGATCCAATGGGTGGAAATTACAAGGGAGTCGATACCAGCTAAATATCAGGAGAAACTTCTTGACTGTAAGAGTGGTTGACCAGTGGAACAGACTGCCTCAGGAGGTGGTGGATGCTCCTTCCCTGGACGTTTTCAAGCGGAGGCTAGATGACCATTTTTGGGGTATGTTGTAGGTTTGTAGGGCTATCTTTTGGCTATGCTCCTGCAGAGTGCAGGGGGTTGGACTAGATGACCTGCAAGGTCCCTTCCAACTCTAACATTCTATGATTCTATGATTTCTGAGTTCCCATCTCAAAGCCAAAGCATCTAGACATGAGGACCTGCGGCTCCAAGCACCTGCCTTGACAGGGAAAGTGTTTTTAACCTAGTAATATAATGAATCCGGTCAGAGTCTTCAGGTCAGAAAAGGGAGGGTTCTTGATTGACAGCGAATCTGGATTCTAAAGGTATTTAACACCAATGTTTGAGATGCTAAGGGCCCTCTGACAATACCATGGTTAGGTCTTGCCAGAGTGGCCGGAATGTATTCCTAAAGAGATAATAATTCCTAAATGAATTAAAAGTGCACTATTAGTTTATAAGCATTGGTTTGTCTGCTCCCCTCTGTAAGGTGGATACGGAAATTCCTGCTTGCTTGAAAATTTGTGCAGTCTGGTTTTCTTTCAATAAATCACAGATACTTTGGAACAGATTTTTCTCTGTCTCTCAAACTATGAGCTTCCTGCCAGTTTCAACTCCCCTCCTCCATTTAGCCTGGTGGGGGTTGGATTCCCAGGAAAAGTCCCTGGAGTCTTAATTGCCCCAACCGTGGTGAGTTTTGTTCTTTTGTGATCCACAGTGAATATGCATGTCAGTTCCTATGCAAAAGAACAAATGTACACAAATATGACATTAAAACATTAGGAGCCAAGGGGTGAAAATTTTGTCCTTCCAACGCTTTCTGTTGCTGATCTCCTTCAAAGGAAGTCAAAGGAAAATCCAATGTGAAATTGCAGAATTAGCATTCATTAACAAGTTCAGGATTGTTTACTCTCCCAGGTCTTAACAAAGACATGGGATTCCACACTCATTACAGGTGCTAATGTCTTCCATAATTCACCCTTAGTTCACCTGTAACTTCCTATTAAATCTGGTTATTTTGCTTCACCCTGCACTACATTTTATGTTAATCTTAGGCTGCCTGCCTATCAGTTGGGAGTGGCTCTCACCCATTCTGAGCAGATCGGGTTTTAAGGCAACCTCTTCTTGTAATGCACACCCCATACATATTCATGCATGCATGTTTCTGTTTATTATGCATGCACACTTAATATTCTGTGAATATCAAAGCATTGACCTCATGGATGTGCCATTCAGGCATCTGAGGACTTGAGCTATGACTCAAGAAAATTCTGGCTGAAATAAATGTTGTTTGCCTTTAAGCTACCACTGGACTCCTGCTTAGTTTCACAGAAAACACAGGAATTCAACAGGTTGAGTGTGATAACATCTGGACTGTCCATAAAAACGAATGAGCCAACGTGATAATTCCAGACCCGTAGCCAGAATTTTGCGGCTTGTGGGGAGAATTTTTTTCTGGTGGGGCTGAAGTTCTCAGTGCAGAAAGAAAAGCCATTTAGCCAATGGAAAAGCTGTTACCAGGATAGATCTCTAAACTGCAAGCTACCCACCACTTTAGAGGACAGTTCTCAGCTGCTGCAAGTTAATCACTTCTGCCAGCCTAAGCAACAACTCTGAGAACAAGCCGGCAGTTGGGGGTGATGATTTCTATAGTACAGAAAGCTAACACTGAGGCAGAAAAACTCTCTTAAAGAAGACCAGTTGCTTGACACAGAGTTCGAAGGGATCCTAGAGGTCACCTACTCCCACCCCCTTGCTCAGCGCGGGAATTAGTCAACTACAGCACCCCACTCTGCACACCCTTTTTAAAAAAATGTTTTTAAATGGTTGAAAAAAGCATTAACTGGGGAAATTCTTGTGGGGCTGTGCAGAGACTCCAAAAGCCACACCGTAGCTACCGGCCTGGGTAGTTCTTGGCAAGGCTGTCTTTTCGGTCATTTTCCAAGCCGGGCCATTTTCCTCTTCCTCCTTCCCAAAGGCCGACTTCTCCCACAACTTGGCTGGGGGCAGGGAGAATCGTGGCACCCAGGGGAGAGAAGTTCAACCTCCTCCTTTGGTACAGGGGTGCATACGTGGCCTATTAATGCTGGGGGCCATCAGGGAGCCCTACAGGCACCCCCAGGACTTGCAGCGCAATGGGAGATCCCGTAAATGGGCAGCCTTGTGCCTGCCGGGCCCTCGCAGAATCTCCCCTCCCACGCCGGGACAAGCCTGGCAGCGTCGAGGGGCCAGCGATGGGAGCAACGAAGGGGGCTGCAGCCGGGACCCAGGGGAGACTCAAGGGTTGCTCTGGTTGTGTCACCGCTCAGCAAGCATCCTGAAACGGACAGCCTGGCCGGGCTTTGGGACCCTGGTGGGGGGGCCCTGTGTGCCTTTTGCAGCGAGTCTTTCGTGCCTGTAACCTGGGGAGGGTCACTGCACAAGACCTTCCAGCCCAGCCAGGGCAGATTTTTCTGGGCTGGACTGGCCGGTTTTTGGATTCAGGAGCGGTCATTTCCTGTCTCTTCTTGCCAGCTCGTCCCGGGACATACCAGCCTGTGTGCCTTCTGGCTGACGTGGAGATCCGCTGTCTGCCGGGACAGGAAATTCCTCCAGCGGCAGGCCCAGAAGGTGCTTCTTGGCATCTGGAGGAGAGCATCAGGCCCCTGGGTTTTGAATTTGGAAGAAGAAGAGGAGGAGGTGGAGGAGGAGATTGGAGTTATACCCCACCCTTCACTCAGAGTCTCAGAGCGGCCTACAAACCCCTTTCCCTTCCCCTCCCCATAACAGACACCCTGGGAGGTAGAAGAAGAAGAAGAAGAGATTGGATTTTATACCTTGCCCTTCACTACCCAAAGGAGACTCAGAGCAGCTTACAAACTCCCTTCCCTTCCCCTCCCCACAACAGACACCCTGTGAGGTAGGTGGGGCTGAGAGAGCTCTGACAGAAACGGCTCTTTTTCAAGGACAGCTCTTGTCAGAACTATGGCTTGCCCAAAGTCACATCAGCAGGTGCAAGTGGAGGAGTGGGGAATCAAGCCCGGTTCTCCCAGATTAGAGTCCGCACACTTAACCCCTGCACCAAACAGAGTGCACCCTATAAGAAATATTTATTTTGTTATTATCTTATTTGCTGTAGCTTGACCTTTGTAGCATTTCGGGTTGAGTTTTGTTTTTCCCCCGGTCTCCTTTGTTTGGTCCTGAGATGCCCCACATCCCTGGCATCCGTAAACACGGGGAGGAGGCGCCGGCAGAGACAGGTCAGGTCAGTGGGCGTCGGCCCCACCCAGGAAGCAATTTAAAGATGGGCCTGGATCCCTTCGGGCCACTGCAGCCGGGATCCCAGGAGCACCATGAAGCTGGAGGCCCTCTGGTGGGTCGTGGGCCTCCTGGCGCTGAGGGGCGGAGAGGCCTCAGACTATGGGGAGGAGGAGAAGATCGGTGAGTTCCTGGCTGGCCGGGCAGGCGGGGCGTGCCTAAGGTGTGCTTGGTGGGGCCAGGGAATAGCTGTGGGCAGGCTTCGCTCCACCCGGGGGCCCCTGGCCTGGGAAGCTTCAGGGGACAGGACGCTCCAGGCCACGAGGCTTCTAAGACTGCAGAGGGGCAGCCAGGTGACAGGAGGTCAGCAACTCCGGGACGGGCGTCTGGCTGTGCGGGCAGGAACCTTCTTGGCTCTCGTTCCACCGGGGCTGGCAGTGCTTGCCAGATGTGCCACCAACTCCAAGTTGCCAGCTGCAATTTGCCAGGCGTGCTGCCCGCTGAGCCAGAAGGACCTGGCCGGGCTGAAGATGCTTTGAGAAGAAGAGGACGTGTGTGTGCGTTTGTGGGGGAGGCGACTCCCGTGGGGGCAGATCTCTCCTTGCAGAGGCGAGACGGAACCAGATCCGGGGGCCAGGGGAAAATGGCACCAGATCCGGGGGAGAGGGACTTCGGCAGTTCTGGGCTTGTCATCCGGTCATGGTGCTCCCAGGCAGTGCTCCCTCTAAGCTGAGCCAGTGTGAGCCAGCTCACAGTGTTTTAGCCTCCGGCTCACACATTTTTTGCCTCCGCTCAGGAAGGAGGGCTCCAGGGCAAAGGAATGGATGCAGCAGCCCAAAATCGCTCACTCGCAACTTTAATGTCAGCAGCTCACAAAGCAGAATTTTTGCTCACGGGACACCACACAGTTTAGAGGGAGCCTTGTGTCCCAGGCGCTTCACCCATCTGACTCCACCCTACCCCCCCCTTCAGCTGAGATGATCCCTGTGGGTGTTTCCACATGGCAGGGATTCTCCTCTTTGCTTTCATCCTTCCTGCAAATGCAAAGGAGATGGCAGGGAGTGGTTAGGAGCATGGGCTCTAATCTGGGAGAGCCGGGTTTGATTCCCCATTCCTCCTCCACCGGGTTTGATTCCCCATTCCTCCACACCTCCTGCTGGTGTGACCTTGGGCCAGTCATAATCATAGAATCATAGAATGTTAGAGTTGGAAGGGGACCTTGCAGGTCATCTAGTCCAGCCCCCTGCACTCTGCAGGAGCAGAGCCGAAAGAGAGCCCTACAACATACCCGAAAGATGGTCGTCCAGCCTCCGCTTGAAAACGTCCAGGGAAGGAGCATCCACCACCTCCCGAGGCAGACTGTTCCACTGCTCAACCACTCTGAGAGTTAGGAAGTTAGGAAGTTTCTTTCAGAGCTGTTCTCTCAAGGGCAGTTCTCGAGAGAGCTCTCTCAGGCCCACCTACCTCACAGGGTGTCTGCTGTGGGGAGAGGAAGGGATGGGAAGCCGCTCTGAGACTCCTTCAGCTAGTGAAGGGCAGCGTATAAATCCGATCTCTTCTTCTATTTACTATCCTAGCTAGGGTTGCCACCTCTGGGTGGGGTGACATGATCGAGGTTTATAAGATTATTCATGGGATAGAGCAGGTTGAGAAAGAAGGACTTTTCTCCCTTTCTCACAATACAAGAACTTGTGGGCACTCCATGAAATTGCTGAGCAGTTGGGTTAGAACAGATAAAAGGAAGTCCTTCACCCAAAGAGAGATTAACGCATGGAATTCACTGCCACAGGAGGTGGTAGCAGCTACAAGCATGGACAGTTTCAACAGGGAATTAGTTAAACATATGGAGCAGAAGTCCATCAGTGGCTATTAGCCACAAGGTATAGATAGGGACTCTCAGTCTGGGGCAGGTTGATGCACTCTATTCTTGGTGCTGGGGGGGGCAGTAGTGGGAGGGCTTCTGGTGTCCTGGCCCCACTGCTGGACCTCCTGATGGCCCCTGGTATTTTTGGCTGCTGTGTGACACAGAGTGTTGGACTAGATGGGCCATTGGCCTGATTCAGCATTGGCTTCTTTTATGTTCTTATGAAGATCAATTGTAATAGCGGGAGATCTCCCGGTGCCACCTGGAGGTTGGCAACACTACACCCAGCCGTCTTCTCTTGCTTGCAGGGAAATCCGGCTACTGCCCAGCGTTCCCCACTGGACTCTACCAGCCGCCGTGCACCGTGGAGTGCGAAGCGGACAGCGAGTGCGAGGGGGCCATGAAGTGCTGCGAATTCGCCTGCCGCCACAGCTGCACACTGCCCAGCAGAGGTCGTTGCTGGGGGAAGGGGGAGGGGAGGGCTTCTGGTGGGCCGGGCCCGGTTGGGTGGGGGCTGGACTCTGCAAAGGCTTCTGCAGGGAAGAGCTCAGCCAGCCCTGGGACAGGACAAAGTAACGATGAAGGCCTGAGTGCGAATGTGCGCGTGCAGAGTGCCATTCCTTGCACCTGTAAGGAGTTGCAGGATTGGAGCCAGAGATTCCAGTTTCCAGGCAGACTTTGGCCGCAGTAGCTCTCCCGCTTCAGCTTCTCTGGAAGACCCCTGCCGTGTGTCGTCATCGTCCCCCAACGCCCAGGCCTGGGGGGAGGGGTAGCCTCAGCTGGGGAGGAGCTGCAGTGGGTCTCGCTTTCGGATCCTGCCCTTCCTTCCAGATGTGGTGGGTGTGGCTCTTCTGTCATCTGTTGTATCTTCCCAGGAATGTGAGGCTGACCAGCCAGAGGGCTCCCAATGAGATTCATGGCAAGTAGGGATCGGAACCAGAACCCCCTACTTTTAGCCCAGAATCCAAATCACCACCTTTCAGTAGATGAACAGGGTTAGCAAGGGCAGCTTGAGGGGGCAGGGGGCGGGGGGGCTCTGGGGAAGCACTGGGGGGCATAGAAGCTAAGCAGGGGGCAGACAAAACCCCCACACACTGTGTGCCCTCCTCTGCTAGGGGTGCCAAGCTCAAGCTTCCCTTGCCCTGAGCTGGGTGTAGGGATGCCAACTTCCAGGTAATTCCCCTGGAATTACAGCTCATATCCAGACTAAAGAGAGATTGGTCCCCCTGAAGAAAATCAATGCTTTGGAGGGTCGACTCTGTGGCACTGTACCCCACTGAGGTCTCTGACCTCCCCAGGCTCCATCTTGAAATCTCGAAGGCTTTCCCAGCCTGGATCTGGCAACCCATCTCCTGCCACACAGGAGGTGGTGGCAGCTACAAGCACGGACAGCTTCAAAAGGGAATTAGATAAACATAATGGATCAGAGGTCCATCAGTGGCTATTAGGCCACAAGGTATAGATAGGGACTCTCAGTCTGGGGCAAGGGATGCTCTGTATTCTTGGTGCTTGAGGGGGGCAATAGTGGGAGGGCTTCTGGTGTCCTGGCCCCACTGCTGAGGGACCTCCTGAGGGCACCTGGTATTTTTGGCCACTGTGTGACAGAGAGTGTTGGGCTGGAGGGGCCATTGGCCTGATCCAACACTGGCTTCCCTTATGTTCTGATGCCAGTGGCCAGGGGGGATGTGCTCCCATCCCGGTCCAGGACCCAGGGCTTGGGGTAGCCGGCAGGTTCACTTTCCAGCCTTCAATGACTGCTGACTCCCCGTTCCCTTCCTGCCCCCCAGATAAGCCTGGGATCTGCCCCTCCCCATTGATGAAGAAGCTGTATGTGCCTGCCCCGTGCGTGACCAGCTGCACGGCAGACGAGGATTGCTCCGGGGCCCAGAAGTGCTGCGAGGCCCCCTGTGGACGGACCTGCAGGGTTCCCCTTCCAGGTCAGTGGCTGCGGCCCCTGCGAGACGATCCAACCCTGGGGTGCTCAGTAAAAACTGTGCCCTGCTCTTTGACAAGGCATTCCACAACAGGTTGAGAATGGGATTGAGCAGGCTGAGAAAGAAGTACTTTTCTCCTTTTCTCACAATACGAGAACTCGTGGGCACTCCATGAAATTGCTGAGCAGTCGGGTTAGAACAGATAAAAGGAAGTCCTTCTTCACCCAAAGAGTGATTAACACATGGAATTCACTGCCACAGGAGGTGGTGGCGGCTACAAGCATGGACAGTTTCAAGAGGGAATTGGATAAACCTATGGAGCAGAAGTCCATCAGTGGCTATTAGCCACAGGGTGTAGATGGGAACTCTCAGTCTGGGGCAGGTGATGCACTCTATTCTTGGTGCTGGAGGGGTCAACAGTGGGAGGGGGCTTCTAGTGTCCTGGCCCCACTGCTGGACCTCCTGATGGCACCTGGTATATTTTGGCCGCTGTGTGACAGAGTGTTGGACTAGATGGGCCATTGGCCTGATTCAACATTGGCTTCTCTTATGTTATTATGGCAGCCATTGACGTTTATTCTCTAGGGCAATAGATTCGTTTTCTAGCACAGGTGGGGGGGGGGGAGATGCATAATATGCCCCAGAGGAGATGTGTCCTTTCCAGTGTTCCCTCTAAGCTGAGTCAGTGTGAGCTAGTTCACCATTTTTTAGCCTCCGGCTCACGCATTTTCTCTTTGCTCTGGAAGGAGGGCTCCAGAGCAAACTAATTTATGCAGAGCAGCCAAATTGCTCTGCTCACAGCTTTAATGCCAGTAGCTCACAAAGCAGAATTTTTGCTCATCAGACTCCACAGCTTAGACGGATCACTGGAACCGCTTGCTGCTTCCTCCCGCCCCAGGAAGGGGCTTCTAGTTGCCTGGACCCCCCAAAAAACCCACTCCAGGCTTGACACAGTATTTAGGACTCTCCCCCCCCCTGCTCCTCCTGTCTTCCAGAGAAACCTGGGAAATGCCCCAAGAGGCAGCCGCAGAAGAACGCCGGCCCTTCCGTGGACACTTGTCTCCACGACCAGGAGTGTCCAGGGGCAGAGAAGTGCTGTTTCACCGGCTCTTCCATGAACTGCCTCCACGTTCAGCCGGGGAGCGGAGGAGGGACAGAAGGCAGCCGACCAGGCCAGGAAGCTGCCCGCACCCGGCTGTGGGCATCGGCGGGACGAGGCGTGGCTCAGCGGCCGAAGACCAACCCGTCTCCTTGTGCCTGCGGCAGCAAATAAGGCTGGGGAGTTGGACTGGTGCATCGTGGGGGAGGGAGAGGCCCCCCCTTCCTTGCAAGGTTTCCCTTTTGAGCCTCTGGGAAGAACGAGACACTCCACAGCCTGCTTGGGGTTAAGAAGGACGCAGGCGCCACCCTCTCGTTCCGGACTTCTCCTCATGGGCATGAAGTGGCTCCCAATCGTCTCCTGCTCAGGATCCATCCCTCTCCCCGCCAGGGTCCAGCCACCCCGTGAGCAGCAGGGGTGGTGGACTGTGTAGAAAACATAAGCACCCTGTTGGCAGGGACCTGCTCAAAGCCGGTTCTCCCGCGAGGGCACGCAGCTCCAAAAGCCAGGGGTGGGGGATACCCAAATCTGCCTTTTTTACTGACTCAGACCCTCGGTGCATCGCAGTCAGCCTGGTCTGCTCTGACCCACGGCAGCTCTCCAGGGTCCTAGGCAGAGAAGGGTCTTTCCCCTCACCTGATGCTCGGTCCTCTCTATGGAGGCCTGGAGATTGAACTGGGGGTGCCGGGGATTGAACCCGGGACCTCCTGCATGCCAAGCAGAGGCTCTGTCCCTGAGCCACGGCCCCTCCCAGTTGCTCGGCACCTGGATTCAGGGCTGCCTTCTTGGGGGGGGGAGCAGCCAAGGAGAGTGTTGTGCGTCCCTGAGGAACAGATTCCTCCTTCTCATCCCGGCTATCACCAAGGGAGCATCTCGTAAGACAGCCTGTCTGCAAGGCCTGTCCGTTCTGGCCACAGATCTGGAGGCCTACAGCAGTGAGGATGGCCTGGGCAGGCCCTTTCTCGGGCGAGGGCCCTGGGGGAGGGCCGGCCAGCCCCCCCACCCCAAGGGCAGCAGTTGCTGGGATCCCTTTGAGTCTGGCTGTTTGTCCTCTAACTGCCTCCTGCTGCCCTCTCGTGGCTGCCTGGGGTAATGCTGCCCATCTGTCCCAGGCCCGGGTCCAGTTTCATTTGTGTTGCCCCAAGGAAGATGCCCGCGCTCCCACCTCCTGTGCCACTGCCAGCCAGGGCCGGCCCGTCATTGACAAATTTTAGGCCGTCGCCTAGGGCACTCTGGCCTTCCCCTCCCTTCCCTTGCCTTGCACCCTGAGTCTCCTTCACTGTGGAACACTGAAGTATACCTTACACGAGGGAAGAACACACAGACCAACGTCAGCAACGGTACAGACCCTCGCATCAGCGTGCTCCCCTCCCAAACCAAAGACCCCATGAGGGCGCTTCCTTAACCATTGAAGGGGGCAGGAAAGTGGAAATGAAAGCCGTCACGAGGACATGTGACCGCCTGGGGAGGTTGCTTACCTCCCAATGTCTTGCGCACGCCTCTCCGGCACGAGGGGCAGGGCGAGATGGAGGGGAGGGGGGCGTGGTGAAGGCTGCATTCCTGCCGGTGGAGGAGGCAGGCGGGCACTGTGAGGCTGCTCCCTGTCAGACCCGCTTCTTTCCCCAGAGGGCGCCCCCCCTGCCCGAAGACAGAATGCGCATATGCGGGTTGAGAGAACCAGCAAGTGGCCTTCCGCTGCCATGGAGCCCGGGCGGGTGGGTGTGTGTCAGCTGGGATTGGCCAGGAGTGGGAGCTCTGCCATTAGGCTGTGGTGGCGGATCTCAGCCACCCTCCCTGCCCAGCCCAGCCTGGGATTTCTTTTGCAGTACTGCGGGGATTTCTTTTGCAGCATGGCACACAGGGCCAGCCCTGGGGGGGGGGGGGCACCACAAGTTAGCCTCGCCTAGTGTGTAAAAAACCTGGGGGCGGCCCTGCGGCCAGCCAGAAATAAATCAAGCAGTGCAACTCCCCTCCCCCGCTCCTTGGGGCACCCTATGCAACAGGTTCGGTGGCTTGACCGGAGGACTTTCTTTTGTACTTCAGGTTGCATTTCAGAAGTTAGAGTGTGGAAATCTATGAAATTCAAACACTGACCTTTGCTTTCTGAAACTCTGAATCTGTGTAATGTCCTGTTTCCCTTCCCTGGATTCCACCCAGGTCAGGGAGAGTGCAGGGTGTGCCGGTGTCACAGTCCTACAACGATCAGTTCCCAACAGCTTTCATTCAAAGGAATGAAGTTTATTGAGACATTTGATAGTATGCAGTTATTATAACCTGTTTTGTGTTAGAAGTGGATAAAAGCATGCAAAGCAAGCAATTATATATTACTCAAAGAGACCCCCTGTTATGTACTCGGACCACCACTGGGGGTCCGCGGCAGTGTTCCCTCTAAGCTGAGTGAGTGTGAGCTAGCTCACCGTTTTTTAGCCTCCGGCTCACACATTTTTGTCTTCGCTCAGGAAGGTTGGCTCCAGAGCAGACTAATTTATGGAGCAGCCGAATCGCTCGCTCACAACTTTAATGCCGGTAGCCCGCAAAGTAGAATTTTTGGTCACAAGACTCCACAGCTTAGAGGGAACATTAGTCTGCGGTTACTGTAAGGTGCTTGGTTCCCCTAAACGAAGGGAACCCCGGATCCTAGTCCACCTAGCATCCCCCAATGGTACCTTGGCGGGAAATTCAAACCCTCCAATGGGAACGTGGGTGTGCTGGGTGGTGTGTGTATACAGTTGGCCTTGCAGGGCCATTTAGTTAGTTCTTGTGTGAAGTACAATAAACGTGTCTGAACGCATGTCATGGTCCAAGTCCTCCATGCGGCGAACCCAGTATTTTACATCTGCTGATGGCCCAGGGCCAATGAGAGGCCAGGAAGAAGCCCGCCAAAGTAACAGGCCTCCATTCCCGGGATAAATGCTACGCCAGGCACTGAAGGTCAAGCAGAGATAACGGAAACAGTGAAGACACAGCAGAAATGAAACTGAACATTCCAGAGTAGTCATCCCACACACACGGCAACCAGGACTAGGCAGAGGCCTAGCTGACTGCCTGCCAGCCCCTTTTGCGATGGCACTGGAGCCCAGACTGGTACTTAGCAGGGCCTGAGGCCCTTGAGGCATGGCTCCCTTTTCTATCAGAGCAGAGGGAGGGATGGGTCCCGGAACCAGATCTTGGCAGGGTGCTGTCCAGAGAGGCCTCTGCAAAAGCCAGGGAGCTGAAGGGATGGGCCCGGAGCCACCCCACCCCTTGTCAACCTCAGGCAGCCCTGGCTCCTGCTGGTCCACTCTGGCATCTGAGCTGAAAGCGGGGAAACTGCAGCACCCGGGACTGGTTGCCTTGGGTGGCTCTGAGCCCTGAAACTCCTTGCTTTGAGCATCTCCCAAATGTCCCTTTGATTTCTGGAGGGCCACGCAGCCACAAAGCTGGGTCAGTTACTTGTTCTTAACCTAACCTACCTCACAGGGAGGTTGTGAGTTCTGGTATCTCATAAGAACATAAGAGAAGCCAATGTTGAATCAGGCCAATGGCCCATCTAGTCCAACACTCTGTCACACAGCGGACAAAATATACCAGGTGCCATCAGGAGGTCCAGCAACCTCCCCTCCCCCTACCGGTGAAATGTCAGATCAGAGGATGCCAATCACAGCTACTGGCGAAATGTCAGGTCCTACAATGCCAAGACCACGGCCACCCAACACGGAAAAGCAATTGCAGCAATTCTTTCACAGAGCAGAAGGACCTGTGCCCAAGCCCAGAATGCCATCCCAAAAGATAATCTGAGTGATCACATTTTCCTTTTCTGGGATGATAAACATGTTCTGCATCATGACTCAGATAAAAGAATTTACCAGTCCTTTCTGCCTGTATTTTAAGATCAGATTCAGGCCGAAAGATATGGCATGTATCTCCTTTTATCACAAACTCCTTTTCTGCTCCTACAAGCCTTGAGACAGATAGGATATTCTGATCTGATTGATGCGCATACACACCTTCATTAAGAAAAATCTCAACAGCTTCTCCGTCCACATCCAGTACTTTGAGCTTTACAATTCTGGCACCAGCCTTGATCAGCGGGGTTTGTCTGCCTGCAGGGGATTCTCTCTTCTACTTTCATCTAGTTCAATAAAAGATCCTTACTATTACAAACATGCGAGAAAGAACCACTGTCCAACAACCATAAATCTCTTGTTTGTGATCCTTTGTTAGACACAATGCAAGCAAACGGTTTAGGAGGCTTCTATTTCCTCTCATCTCTTCCATTGCTCTGAGCCATGCTATTTGGCGGAGCACATTTCTCCCTGTGCTGCTCAATGCCTTTCCTCTTCTCTACAGAATCTTGCAACATGCCCAACTTCATTGCAGTGAAAACAAGCAACAAACTTTTTTTAGCCTGTTTCAGTCTCAGCACAGGGCTCGGTCCTGGGCCCAGTGTTGTTCAGTGTTTTTATGAATGACCTGGAGGAAGACATAGAGGGGATGCTTATCAGATCTGCAGATGACACGAAGCTGGGTGGGATTGCTAATTCTGAAGAAGACAGAGTCAGGATTCACAATGATCTCAATAGGCTGGAACAGTGGGCTGATCAGTAAAATGAATTTCAATAGAGATAAGTGCAAAGTCCTATGCTTAGGTACAAAACATCAAAGGCACAGATATAGAATGGGAGGGACTTGGCTCGACAGCAGCCCATGTGAAAGGGATCTGGGTGTTCTGGTGGAGTCTCAACATAAGTCTACATAATGGGGGAAAGCCGACAGGAGATGAAAAGTCTCTGGTTCGGGATGGCTCATCTCAAAGAGATGAAAGGGTAGCTATTACTTTTGTACAAGGAAATGGATTACAATTGTCCACTGAGACTGTGGCTAATGATAGGAACTGCTTGGCAAGGTCTCGAGGCAGCAAGAGGAAGGCTGTGGGCTTAACAAACGTGGGAAACTATAAGTGTTTATACACAAATGCTAGAAGTCTCCGAGGTAAAATCGGGGAGTTGGAATGCTTGGTGTTGGGGGGGGAAATAGACATTGTGGGTATTTCAGAAACTTGGTGGGATGAGGAAAATCAGTGGGATACGGTGATTCCTGGTTATAAATTATATCGGAAGGATAGGGGGGAAAGGGTTGGAGGTGGGGTGGCTCTGTATGTCAGAGAGGGTATACCGTCCAGTAAGATTGAGAGGGTAAGAGAATTGGATTCGCTTCTGGAAATGCTATGGGTTGAAATAGTGGGTCCAAAAGGAGGCTTAACAGTGGGAGTTTGTTATCGCCCACCAGATCAAAAGATAGAGGAGGATGATAAAATGATGAATGAATTAAAGATAGCGGCTAGACGAAATAACTGTGTTGTAATAGGCGACTTTAACTACCCACACATTGATTGGGTCAATATGAGTTCTAGTCGGGAAAAAGAGATTGCGTTCTTAGACACTCTCAATGACTGTGCTGTGGAACAGATGGTCACAGATCCTACCAGGGGAGAGGCGATCCTGGATTTGGTCCTAAGTAACACCCAAGACCTGGTGAGAGATGTAAAAGTGATTGCACCACTTGGGAACAGTGACCATAATGTCATTGAGTTTAACATTTGTACAGATAGGGAGTTGCCCAAAAAGACTGACGCAACCACTTTTAACTTTAAAAGGGGTAACTTCTCTGGTATGAGGGGACATGTGAGGAAGAAATTGAAAGGAAGAGTGGAGAAGGTCAAAACCATTGGGGAAGCTTGGAGACTATTTAAAAAGACAATCCTAGAAGCTCAGAAAAAATATATACCGCAAGTTAGGAAAGGTACAAATAGGTATAGAAAAAAGCCTGCATGGTTAACAAATAAAGTAATGGAAGCTGTAAAAGGTAAGAAGGATTCCTTTAAGCGGTGGAAAGCTAGTCTTAGTGAGGGAACACAGACTATGGCAAATAAAATGCAAGTCTGTGATCAGGCAAGCAAAAAGGGAATATGAGGAGCATATCGCAAAAAACATAAAGACCAACAATAAAACTTTCTTCAAATACATTAGAAGTAGGAAGCCAGCCAGGGAGGCAGTGGGGCCCTTGGATGACCAAGGGGTAAAAGGAGTAGTGAAGGATGATAGGGAAATGGCTGAGAAGCTGAATGCATTTTTTGCCTCTGTCTTCACTGTGGAAGAGGAGAAGTGTTTGCCCACTCCAGAAGCACCGATTTCGGGAGGGGGTTTGAAAGACCTGAATCAGATTGCGGTAACAAGAGAGGAAGTCCTCCGACTGATGGACAATTTAAAAACTAATAAATCACCAGGCCCGGATGGCATTCATCCGAGAGTTCTGAAAGAACTCAAATGTGAACTTGTGGATCTCCTGACAAAAATATGTAATCTTTCTTTAAAATCTGCCTCCATTCCTGAGGACTGGAAGGTAGCTAATGTCACTCCCATCTTTAAAAAGGGCTCCAGGGGAGATCCGGGAAATTACAGGCCAGTCAGTCTGACATCGATACCGGGTAAGTTGGTGGAAACTGTTATTAAGGAAAGAATTAGTAGGCACATTGATGAACAAAAACTATTGAGGCAGACTCAGCATGGGTTCTGTAAGGGAAGATCTTGTCTCACTAACCTGTTAGTGTTTTTTGAGGGAGTGAACAAACATGTGGACAAGGGGGACCCAATAGATATTATTTACCTTGACTTCCGGAAAGCTTTTGATACAGTTCCTCATCAAAGGCTCCTAAGTAAGCTCAATAGTCATGGGATAAAAGGACAAGTCCTCTTGTGGATCAAAAACTGGCTTATAAATAGGAAACAGAGAGTGAGTATAAATGGGAAACTTTCTCAGTGGAGGGTGGTAAGCAGTGGGGTACCACAGGGATCAGTACTCGGTCCGATGCTTTTTAACTTGTTTATTAACGATTTGGAATTGGGAGTAAGCAGTGATGTGGCTAAATTTGCAGATGTTCAGGGTGGTGAAAACCAGGGAGGATTGTGAGGCACTCCAAAGGGATCTGTTGAGGATGGGTGAGTGGGCGTCAACGTGGCAAATGGGGTTCAATGTGGCCAAGTGCAAAGTGATGCACATTGGAGCCAAAAATCCTAAATATAAATACACATTGATGGGGTCTGATCTGGCAGAGACGGACCAAGAGAGAGATCTTGGAGTCGTAGTGGATAACTTGCTGAAAATGTCTACACAATGTGTAGCTGCAATAAAGAAGGCCAACGCTATGCTGGGGATTATTAGGAAGGGAATTGATAACAAATCAGCCAGTATCATAATAACCTGTATAAATCATTGGTGCGACCTCATTTGGAATACTGTGTACAGTTCTGGTCACCACATCTCAAAAAGGATATTATAGCATTGGAAAAAGTGCAGAGAAGGGCAACTAGAATGATAAAAGGGTTGGAACACCTTCCCTATGAAGAAAGGTTAAAATGCTTGGGGCTCTTTAGCTTGGAGAAACGACGGCTGAGAGGTGACATGATCGAGGTTTATAAGATTATGAATGGGATTGAGCAGGTTGAGAAAGAAGTGCTTTTCTCCCTTTCTCACAATACAAGAACTCGTGGGCACTCTATGAAATTGCTGAGCAGTCGGGTTAGAACAGATAAAAGGAAATACTTCTTCACCCAAAGAGTGATTAACATATGGAATTCACTGCCACAGGAGGTTGTGGCAGCTGCAAGCATGGACAGTTTCAAGAGGAAATTAGATAAACATGTGGAGCAGAAGTCCACCAGTGGCTATTAGCCACAGGGTATAGATGGGAACTCTCAGTCTGGGGCAGGTGATGCACTCTATTCTTGGTGCTGGAGGGGGCAGCAGTGGGAGGGCTTCTGGTGCCCTGGCCCCACTGCTGGACCTCCTGATGGCACCTGGTATATTTTGGCCGCTGTGTGACAGAGTGTTGGACTAGATGGGCCATTGGCCTGATTCAACATTGGCTTCTCTTATGTTCTTATGTACAGTGCGATGTGGCTGTGAAGAAAGCTAATGCAATCTTGGGATGCATGAACAGAAGCATTGTGTGTGTCACGGGAGGTGGTGGTTCCGCTCTATTCTGCTACGGTCAGGCCTCACCTGGAGTCCTGTGACCAGTTTTGGGCACCACACTTTAGGAAGGATGTTGACAAGCTCGAGCGTGTCCAGAAGAGGGCAACCAGGATGGCGAGAGGGTTGGAATCCAAGTCTTATCAGGAAAGACTGAAAGAGTTGGGTCTGTTTAGCTTGGGAAAGAGAAGGCTTAGAGGGGACATGATGGCAGTCTTCAAGTATTTGAAGGGCTGTCGTGTAAAAGATGGAGCAGATCTATCCTCTCTTGCTCCGGATTGCAGGACTAGATCTAATGGGTGGAAATTACAAGGGAGTCGTTAGCGGCTAGATATCAGGAGAAACTTCCTAACTGTAAGAAGAGTGGTTGAGCAGTGGAACAGACTGCCTTGGGAGATGGTGGATGCTCCTTTCCTGGACGTTTTCAAGTGGAGGCTGGACGACCATCTTTTGGTTATGTTGTAGGTATGTAGGGCTTATTTTTCGGCTGTGCTCCTGCAGAGTGCAGGGGGTTGGACTAGATGACCTGCAAGGTCCCTTCTGACTCTAACATTCTATGATTCTATGATTCTGGGCATGTATCCATAGCTGGCCTCACTTTCAAGGTTGCTACACAGTTCAGTCCCCTCCTACACACTGATTGCACAGTCCATATTTTATCACTTATGAACCATAGATCCATAAGAGCACGATAAGTGCCTTGCTTGGCAACACCTCCAGACCGTGCATTGGTGGCTCATGCATTCGGGGAAAGGGCATCTTCTTCCCTTACTGTGTTGGGCACGACATGCAGCCTGAAGCCCCGGGCAGGATTGCAGGATTGCACCTTCCTAGGTGTCGCACTTCTGATGCAAGGCCGGCCGGAGGTGCCTGGATCCTTGGCACATCCTCATTCCTAACAGCTGCCATAAAAACCTGCCTCTTGCAACAGGAGGAACTTCTGCTGATGCAAACAGGCAGGGATCAAGAGCTTACCTGCATTTCCTAGAAACCAACAAGTGGCACAACCACACAGGAGAGAAGGGGAGGGGCGAGGGGCGTGGGAGTGCGCGGGGTGGGGTGGGGCCTCTTCCATTCCTTTCCACCATACAGACCAGTTTCTTGTTCTTTGTCAAATGCTGCAGAGATATGATTCCAACTTTCTCCCCAGAAGTGCCCGAGTGGGGTTCGAGTGCTGGATAAGTACCTAGGAGCCACGGGTCCCAATCCTCTATCGGCCATGAAGCTAGTGGAGTGGCCATAGGCCGGTCACTGTCTCTAATCTACCTCACAGGGCCGTTGTGAGCAATGCTCCCTCTAAGCTGTGGAGTCTTGTGAAGAAAAATTCTACTTTGTGAGCTACTGTCATTAAAGTTGTGAGCGAGCGATTTGGCTATGGCATAAATTAGTTTGCTCTGGAGCCCCATCCTTCCTGAGCTGGGGCAAAAATGTGTGATCCAGAGGCTAAAAAACTGTGAGCTAGCTCACATTCACTCAGCTTAGAGGGAACACTGGTTGTGAGGATGAAAAGGCATGACCCACTTGGCCTTCGTGCCCGGAGGTCCCAGGGAAGGAGGCTGTCAGTCAGGTCACGCAACACAGGGGTTTCATCATATTTGTGAATTTCCTGCATTGTGCAAGGGGTTGGACTAGATGACCCTAGAGGTCCCTTCCAACTCTAAGATTCAATATATTTCAAAGAGATTTTTCTCTTTGTTTTTTTCCTGTGTAGCCACTCTGCCTAGGAGAGCCCCTTAGGATCAAATCTCTGCCATTTTCGGATCAGGAAAATCGAATGGGGAAACAGCATAACTCCCCCCACCCCAGTCACATTCCCCAAAATCACACCTGATAAATACTGGGAGCTCTGGATGATGCCAAGAAACTTTCACAGGGCCGCCGTCTTAGTTTGCAGAAGGACAGCTAGAAATTGAGTCCGCAGGGACCTGAGAGACCAACCAGATTTTTTGGGGGGAGGGGGGTTGTAAATGAGCTTCCGAGGGTTCAACCTCCCTTCCTCGGATACAAGTGGGAGTGGAGATCCCGGAGTCCAAACTGCATCTCAGCCCCCTCTAAAACTGATTCTAAGGTAGTTTCAGAGCAGGTAGCCAGCGTTGGTCTGCGGTGGAAGGAGGAGGAAGAGGAGGAGGAGGAGGAGGAGGAGGAGGAGGAGGAGGGATTGGATTTATACCCCTTTGCCCTTCATTCAGAGTCTCAGAGGGGCTTACAAACTCTTTTTCCCTTCCCCTTTTCACAACAGACACCTTGTGAGGCAGGTGGGGCTGAGAGAGCTCTGACAGAAACTGCTCTTTTTCAAGGACAGACCTTGTCAGAACTACAGCTTGCCCAAGGTCATCCAGCAGGTGCGAGTGGAGGACTTGGGGAATCAAACTGGGTTCCCCCAGATTAGAGTCCGTGCACTTAACCACGACACCAAACTGGCTCACTTGGAGTCCGACAGCTCCTTGGAGATGGAAGTGACGTTTGGGGTCGAAGGTTTCAAGAGTCAGAGCTCCCCACCAAATCTTGTTGGCCTCTTCGGTGCTGTCATCAGCCCAGCGTGTTCCCCTGAGCGAAAGTGAATCTGCTCACCTTGTTGCAGGGTTCCTCCTAGCAGAGAAGGGAAATGTGAAGAGTGTTTTGAGGTGGAGCGCAGCCATTCTCGGGGTGGCTGTGTCGCCTGGGGCTGGTTGGGGGTGAAAGGGGGTCCAGCTGTCCTCAACCGGGGCTGGGGCTTTTTCAGCCCTGGCCCCCACCTGGTAGAACTCTCTGCTAGAAAACATCCGTGCCCTGCGGGAGTTATTCCCTTTCCACGGGGCATGTAAGGCAGAGATGTTCTGCCAGGCCTCCGGCTGAGGACAGCAACGGGGACAGCCCAACATCTGGCACTCTCATACGTCCTCCCCGTCCCGCATAAAAGCCCTCCCCCCATGGATGCTGGGGAGCAGTGTTCCCTCTAAGCTGAGTTAGTGTGAGTGACCCCACAGTTTTTTCACCTCCAGCTCACAGAATTGCGTCGGAACTCAGGGACGATGGCTCCAGAGCAAACTCACTTAGGCGGCAGCCAAATTGCTCACCCAGGGCTTTAATGCCGGTAGCTCACAATGTAGAATTTCTGCTCACGGGGCCCCACGGCTTAGAGGGAGCATTGCTGGGAAGCAGCATTTTCTCTTTTCTTTCCGCCATCTTGTCATGTATGTTGTTTGTTTATCGACTTGTTTTTTAGGGAGGTCCGATGCTGGTTCAACTTAAGCTATTTATCATACGCTATCTTGTTGTAAGCCGAAGGGCAGGCCGGCAGATCCGATTTAATAATAAACGAACAAACAAATTTCAGAGGGCTCTGACTCCGTATTGCCTTTGTGCCTCTTATTGTGGGAATGGTCCACTCCGGCAGCCGTTGCTGCGCCCTTTGAGAAGTTTCTCGGTGAGGCTGTGCAGAAGCCGGTGGGCCTCCATGCCGAGGGCTCTGTCTTTCGGAAGATCTTTCCTCAAAGCAGATGGAAGTTGCCCCCTCACCGTGCACAGGCTCAGCCCGAAGCAGGCTGGACAGAGGTCTCTCTGGGCCAAACGCCTCCCCTGCAGAGCGTCCTGCCCTCTTCCGGAATCTGGCTCCTGATGTCCCGGATTCCTCTTGAGGTCGTCACCCGTTTCCCGCTTGAGTCTTCCCAGAAAAGCACCTCCTGGTCTGTGCACACCCCGCCTCTGCAGTTCTAGGAAGGAGGAGGGTGGCGCCAGGCTCCCCCGCCTTCAGCCTCTCCCGGGCAAAGGGCAGGAGGAGGCAGCCGGGAGGAGGAGGAGGAGGGGACGGGAGAAAAGTCGGAGCCACGCAGAGGAAGGGACCCGGAGCGCCACAGGGAGGAGGAGGAGGAGGAGGCCCTCGAGGAGCATTCGGGGATTCCCACATTCGCATCTTTCCCTCTTGAGGCAATCGCCTGTGTTGCATCTTCAGCGTTGGTACAACTGGGCCGAAGGGGTCTGTTTGCAATCCAGCAGGCAGGTGTGGCTGTCTAACTCGCAGGGAAATTTCCTGGTCGGCCGCTGCCCTTTGGAGGGGGGGGCAGATCAGGCCCCCAGAGGGAGGGCTTCCCTCAGGCCCACAGTGGACCTGGCCGTCTCCTGCTTCCAGTTCTGCTGCTGCTGCTGCATCCTAGCTCGCTTCGCCAGACTCTCTTAATCACTCGGCCATTGCATGTTTTAAACCTGGGTTCCAGACTCAGAACTCTGAGCGTGAGATTTCAGTGGTGAATGTCAATAAATCAAAAGTAGGTTTGCAGCTTACGGAGCCAATGTTGTAAGCATGTTTTTTATTTTAAGTAAAAACAAACAAACCCTCTTTGTGTTTGTGTCCTTTATAAAGTTTATATCTCCGCTACCTGGCATTGCATTTTATGACACACGTGGCCCAGCCCGGCAAGGTCTCAATGAGTTCGACACCCCGGCTCTAACGTGTCCAAAAAAAAACCCCAAACCATTGTCTCCTTTCTAAACGGAAAAGTCCCAGAGGCTCTTCAGCTGTTCCTCCTAGGGAAAGTGCTCCAGCCCCCTCATCATCTTCGTTGCCCTCCTCGGCACTTTTCCCAGTTCTGCAATGTCCTTTTGGAGATACGGGGGCCAGAACTGTGCACAGGACTCCAAGTGAGGCGGCATCATAGGCCTCCAAATGAGGCTGCATTATAATACAGGGGCATCTCTTCCCCGCTCCCAGTCTCGGCATTAGCATAAAAGACCCAAGTGACAAAACGGTTCAGCCGCAAAGGAGGCCTCGGTCAGCAGCTTTCACTCTGATGGCAGGTTTTCCCTCCTACTTTAAACATTAAGCTACATGCCCGTTTTGTAAAAAAATTCTAGTGGCTTCCCAACACGGTAAACTGGAGAAGCTTCATGATTTTGTCACTTGTGGTGTCTTTTAGGACCAGTGAGGAGGGACGTAATGCCTCCGGGACCTCGTGATCTCTTTACACAGAGGAGGAACGTTTCGCTGGACACTTTCGTCTCTCCTTTAATCTCCTGTTTGTACTGTTCCGACAGCGGTTGGTTGTTTTTTCATTGTAGAGTGTTTCGTACAAAGGTATATAAATATACACAAGCATGAGTCGAATTTAACAACTGTATTTGTATGTATATGTACTCCTGGTTGGATCAGAACCTTGCTGCTGGTGAAGTGAATCAATTCGCCTGTGCCCTTGTCCGGTGTAAATTCCCTTCAGTCCAGGATCTGGGGAAGAAGCAGTAGAAGGAGGAGTCATAGAATCATAGAATCATAGAATGTTAGAGTTGGAAGGGACCTTGCAGGCCATCTAGTCCAACCCGCTGCACTCTGAAGGAACACAGCCGAAACCCCTAAATACCTACAACATACCCAAAAGATGGTTGTCCAGTCTCCTCTTGAAAACGCCCAGCGAAGGAGCATCCACCACCTCCCGAGGCAGTCTGTTCCACTGCTCAACCACTCTGACAGTTAGGGAGTTTCTCCTGAGATTAAGCCGGTAACGACTCCCTTGTAATTTTCACCCATTAGATCTAGTCTTGCAATCCAGAGCAAGAGAGAAGAGATCTGCTCCATCTTCTACATGACAGCCCTTCAAATACTTGAAGACTGCAATTGTGTCCCCTCTAAGTCTTCTCTTTCCCAGGCTAAACATACCCAACTCCCTCAGCCTTTCCTCGTAAGACTTGGACTCCAACCCTCCAGTGTTCCCTCTAAGCTGAGTGCGTGTGAGCTAGCTCACAGTTCTTAAGCCTCCAGCTCACAGAGTTTTGTCTTTGCTCAGACAGGATGGCTCCAGAGCAAACTAATCTGTGCAGTAGCCAAATCGCTCACTCACAGCTTTAATGCCAGGAGCTCACAGAGTAGAATTTTTGCTCACAAGACTCCCCAGCTTAGCAGGAGCCCTGGTCTCCTCCCCCTTGCAGGCAAAGATGTGGGGCACCATCACCCTCGGCTCCAGCCCCGAACAGGTTTGGCCTGCCGTTTCGTAGGCGGGCGGCCCCCAGTTCAGAGGATGCAAATTCAAGGAAAGGAAGTCCTGGGAAATCCCAGCGTCCTCTTGCTCAACGGTGGACATCCTCCAGCCTCCGCCCAGGCCGGGAAGGGTTTATAAACCGGCTGGCTGGATCAGCCCAGGCACCTCCGGACTCTTCGGCAAGCAGCGCCATGGCAGCCAGGACCCTCTCCCTCCTCCTCCTCGTGGGACTCCTCACCATCTGGGCTGGGATGCCACCTGCAACGGAAGCGCAAGGTATGTTGGGAGACCACCCCCACCCCACCCCCACTCCCCCAATGGGCCTGTTTTGTCAGACGTGGATTTTTGGAAGCCCTCCCCTCCCCCCCCCAAAAAAAAACCCCATCCAGGCCAACTTGGTACACATATTTCATAGAATCATAGAATGTTAAAAGTTGCAAGGGACCTTGCAGGCCATCTAGTCCAACCCCTGCACTCTGTAGGAGCACAGCCGAAAGATAGCCCTACAACATACCCAAAAGATGGCCGTCAAGCCTCTGCTTGAAAACGTCCAGGGAAGGAGCATCCACCACCTCCTGAGGCAGACTATTCCACTGCTCCTGTCGATGTTACATTGATCCAGGGAGACAGAAGGTTAAGGCTTCCACTGGTTTTGTTGGAACTATGACTGGTTATTTGGTTACCAGTTTGGTGTAGTGGTAAAGTGAGCGGACTCTTATCTGGGAGAACCGGGTTTGATTCCCCACTCCTCCATTTGCACCTGCTGATGTGACCTTGGGTCAGTCACAAGCTCTGGCACAGCTGTTCTCTCAAGGACAGTCTCTGTCAGAAGTTCTCTCAGCCCCACCTACCTCACAGGGTGTCTGTTGTGGGGAGGGGAAGGGAAAAGGAGTTTGTCAGCCGCTCTGAGACTCCAAGTGAAGGGCGGAGTATAAATCCAATCTCTTCTTCTTAATTTGTGCACTGTGATGTTTTAACTAAATTACATCTTAAATATGTTGTAGGCCGCCCTGAGCCCTCTAGGAGAGGGCAGTTTAGACAATGAAATAATAAACAAACGAACAAATAAATGATGCCTTCCCCCCTGGAATCATTCTGGTGATGCACAATCTTGGCAGATGCCCCAGTGACTAGGGATGCCAGCCTCCAGGTGGGACCTGGGGATCCAACAGAATTACAGCTCATCTCCAGGATACAGAGATCAGTTTCCCCTGGAGAAAATGGCTGCTTTGCAGGGTGGGCTCCGTGACATTGTGCCCTGGTGAGGTCCCTGTCCTCCCCAGGCTCCACCCCCAAATCTCCAAGAGTTTCCCAATCTGGATCTGGCAACCCGACCTCACCATATAGCCAGTTTGGTGTCGTGGTTAAGTGCGTGGACTCTAATCTGGGAGAGCTGGGTTTGATTCCCCACTCTTCCACATGCAGCTGCTGGTGTGACCTTGGGTCAGTCATAAGTTCTCCCAAGGGCAGTCCCCGAGAGAGCTCTTTCAGGCCCACCTACCTCACAGGATGTCTGTTGTGGGGAGGGCTGCTCTGAGACTCCTTTCTTCTTCTTCCTCTTCTTCATGATCGCTGATGGAAGGACGGGGGCAGGGGGGACTAGTAGAAACACCAGAGCTCCAAGTGCTTCATCAAGGCTTGCCAAGTTCTAGGTGGGGCCTGGAGATCTCGTGGAATTACAACTGATTGCTAATTAGCTCAGTGTGCCCTCATAGGATCTGGGTGTTCTGGTTGATTACAAGCTCAGCATGAGCCTGCAGTGCGATGTGGCTGTGAAGAAAGCTAATGAAATCTTAGGATGCATTAACAGAAGCATTGTATCCAGAACATAAGAACATAAGAGCATTTTAACCTTTCTTCATAGGGAAGGTGTTCCAACCCTTTTATCATTCTAGTTGCCCTTCTCTGCACTTTTTCCAATGCTATAATATCCTTTTTGAGATGTGGCGACCAGAACTGTACACAGTATTCCAAATGAGGTTGCACCAATGATTTATATAGGGGCATGACGATACTGGCTGATTTGTTTCCAATTCCCTTCCTAATAATCCCCAGCATAGTGTTGGCCTTCTTTATTGCAGTTACATACTGTCTAGACATTTTCATTGAGTTATCCACTATGACTCCAAGATCTCTCTCTTGGTCGGTCTCTGCCAGTTCAGACCCCATCAATGTGTATTTATATTTAGGATTTTTGGCTCCAATGTGCATCACTTTGCACTTGGCCACACTGAACCCCATTTGCCACGTTGATGCCCACTCACCCATCCTCGACAGATCCCTTTGGAGTGACTCACAATCCTTCCTGGATTTCACCACCCTGAACAACTTCATGCCATCTGCAAATTTAGCCACTTCACTGCTTACTCCCAATTCCAAATTGTTAATAAACAATTTAAAAAGCATCGGACCGAGTACTGATCCCTGTGGTACCCCACTGCTTACCACCCTCCACTGAGAAAGTTTCCCATTTATACTCACTCTCTGTTTCCTATTTATAAGCCAGTTTTTGATCCACAAGAGGACTTGTCCAGATCCCAGGAGGTGGTAGTTCCGCTCTATTCTGCTCTGGTCAGGCCTCACCTGGAGTCCTGTGTCTAGTTTTGGGCACCACACTTTAGGAAGGATGTTGACAAGCTCAAGCGTGTCCAGAAAAGGGTGACCAGGATCGTGAGAGGGTTTGAATCCAAGTCTTACAAGGAAAGGTCGAAAGAGTTGGGTCTGTTTAGCCTGGGAAAGAGAAGACTTAGAGGGGACATTTGCAGTCTTCAAGTATCTGAAGGGCTGTCATGTAAAAGCTGGAGCAGATCTGTTCTCTCTTGCTCCGGATTGCAAGACTAGATCTGAAGGGTGGAAATTACAAGGGACTTGATACTGGCTAAATATCAGGAGAAACTTCCTAACGGTAAGAGTGGTTGAGCAGTGGAACAGTCTGCCTCAGGAGGTGGTGGATGCTCCTTCACTGGACATTTTCAAGCGGAGGCTGGACGACCATCTTTTGGGTATGCTGTAGGGCTGTCTTTCGGCTACGTTCCTTCAGAGTGCAGGGGGTTGGACTAGATGACCTGCAAGGTCCCTTCCAACTCTAACATTCTATGATTCTGTGGCCTAAGGCTGAAGCAGGAACGGCTGGAAATGCGAGGCTCACTGGCAGTTAAGAAAACCACTCCACCGGCGGGTGGGGGGCTGTGGTTCGTCTGCTTTCATGCCAGGATGACAAGGATTGTTGGGCAGGGAATAGATTTTTCTCTCTTAAGCCTGCAGGTAAGAACATCTTGCCACGAAGCTACACTGGAGGAGCAAGTTGGCAGCCTTGTAATGTGTAATAAGTTGACCCCTAGCCACCGATAGTCAAGTTCTGTTGTTTTCTTATTGCCTATTGCTTATGCTTACAGAGTGATCCCTGCTTGCCTTACACACATGATAATTTGAACCAGTTGAATAAACGTACAATGTATTTTACCCTTTGTGTCAGGAGCACTTGCTGAAAGTCTCCACATACCCACAGAGGGGAACCCAGAGGCTGAATAGCCTCAGACAAAGCTCCAACGGCCTATGTTTGGTGCCAGTTTGAGACCCAGTCTGGTGTAGTCGTTAAGTGGGCGGGTTCTAATCTGGGAGAACTGGGTTCGATTCCCCACTCCTCCAGTTGCACCTGGCTGGATGACCTTGGGCAAGCCATAGTTCTGTCAGAGCTGTCCTTGAAAGAGCTCTCTCAGCCCCACCTACCTCACAGGGGGTGTCTGTTGTGGGGAAGGGAAGGGAAAGGAGTTTGTAAGCTGCTCGGAGACTCCTTTGGGTAGTGAAGGACAAGGGGTATAAATCCAATCTCTTCCTCTTCTTCTACCTCACAGGGCATCTGTTGTGGGGAGGGGAAGGGAAAGGAGTCTGTAAGCCGCTCTGAGAATCCTTTGGGTACTGAAGGGAAGGATATAAATCCAATCTCCTCCTCTTCTTCTTCTTCTTCTTCTTCTTCTTCTTCTTCTTCTTCTTCTTCTTCTTCTTCTTCTTCTTCTTCTTCTTCTTCTTCTTCTTCTTCTTCTTCTATGAGGCTTCTAGGGGTTTTGGGTGGCTGTGGTTTTAGTGCCTGAGAACGGGAGCTGGGGTGTCCTGGATCCTTACAGAACTCCACAGCTAGAGTTGCCAGCTCCAAGTTAGAAAACTCTGGGAGATTTGGGGATGGCGCTTGGGAAGGGTGGGGTTTGGGGAGTGGAGGGTCAGCAGCAGGGCATAATGCCATTGAACCCACCCTCCAAGGCACCCATTTGCACCAGGAGAATTGGTCTGGATCTCCAGATTTCACCTGGAGATTGGCAACCTTACCCACAGTCAAACCCCCCCCAGGTTGGCAGGCAAAACCAGCTGTCCCAGCCGGCAGCCATGCACACATGCCCTCTTGTGCCCGCTGCCGTCCCTCCCTCCCCTTGCCTCTCAGCCCTTCTGTGTTCCTTCCAGTGCACCCTGGGAAATGCCCCAAGCCTACAGGTGGGCCCTGTGCGGAAATGTGCCGCAAGGACGGCGACTGTCCTCGAGATGAAAAATGCTGCTTCAACGGCTGTGGCCACTCGTGCATGACGGCCATTCGAGGTAAGGGAAGCCCACGGATGCCACCGCCGGGCCTCTGAGACGGGGGCCACCAGGGTGCAGGGAGGGAATTCGACCCAGGGGAGCTCCGCAGGGCAGCTGCACACTGAGGGGCCGTGGCTCAGTGCCAGAGCATCTCCTCGGCACGCAGAAGGTCCCGGGCTCAATCCCCGGCAGCATCTCCAGTTAAAAGGACCAGGCAGGAGGGGATGGGAAGGCCTCTTTGCCTGAGACCCTGCTGAGCTGCAGCCCGTTGAAGTGGACAAGCCTGTCCGGGCTGGACCAGTGGTCCTGATCCCGTCTAAGGCAGCTTCGTGCGCTCATGCCTTGCAGGGTTCTTTTTGTGCATCTGAGCATGAGCAGGATTTCGAAGGCAGGGATGGGGCGAGGGAGGGGTGGGCCAGACCGAGGTGCAGAAGCTGGCCGGGGCCTCCGGAGTGCAGGCACCGCCAGAATGTTGCCGGAAAGGAGAACTGGAGGCCGTAGCTTTGCTCCAGGTTGACTCCCGGCCTGTCCCCAGCACCAGGCCAGGGCTTTGGCCGAGGCCCCCCTGAAACAACGTCCCTTTCTGGTGGGGGTGCTGGGGGGAAGGTGCCTGGGACCTCCTGCATCCAAGCAAGGGATCTCCCACACAGCCACGGCCTCGCCACTAAACCTGAAGAAGGGCTGGGGCAGTTAGGGGAGAAGAAGCCAGCTGCAGGAACGCACTCCTCTGCCCCACATCCGTGGCCCTTCCTCCCCTCCTTCCCCCTTTTCTCTCATCCCCTCACCCCTCTGCAGCCACCATGCGGGGGGCCCGGGTGGGAGTCGGCCGCGGCCTGCCTCTCCGCAGCAACCCTGGACTTCCTGGGTGTTCTCCCACCCAAAGACCCTCCTGGGCCAACCCTGGGTAGCTTCCAAAATCCGATGTGACTGGGGAAGTCTGGGCCACACCTAATCTCTGCAACATCCCCCCAGGAGGAGTCAAGCACAGGCGGGGGTGCGGACCCACTCGGGGCTGATGATGACTCCGGCTTTCTCTTCTTTTCCAGGGTCCCCGAGAGGCTGAGCGGGCCACAGCAATGGCAGCAGCAGGGCCCCCTCCCCTCTTATCCCCAGGGTTCTTCCGCTGACCTGGACCGCACCGCAGCCAGGCTCCTCTGCTGGCTTCCAGGAGGGGGAGAAGAGCGATTGTCCAGATGCAATGCTGTCGTCTACCTGATCTCCCCCACCCCCCCAATAAAAACCCAGTTTGAGCTTCCAGCCTCTGAACTTGCCTCTTGGTGGAGAAATGTGACTGGCAGAGGGAGGGAGGGTTGGACTGCTTGCGTCCAGGCACTGCGTCCATGGGACTGGCCCTCACTCGCTGCAGAGTGGGCACCAATCCTGGCCAGAGAGACAGGAACAGCACCCAAAAGGCTAGAAGCCAATGTTGGATCAGGCCAGTGGCCCATCCAGTCCATCAATCTGCATCACACACTGGCCAAAAACACCAGGATGTCCAACAGTGGGGGCAGAACTCCAGAAGCCCTCCCACTGTGGCCCCCCCTAAGCACCAAAATGACAGGGCATCACTGCCCCAGACCGAGAGTTCCCTTTATACCTTCTGGCTGAAAGCCCCTGATGTTTAATCACAGAATCATAGAATCTTGGAAGGGGGCCATAAAGGCCATCTAGACCAGCTCCCCTGCCCAATGCAGGACCAGCCTAAAGCATCTCTGACAAATATTCCTCCAGCCTTTTCATGAAAGCTGTCAGGGAAGGTGAGCTCACCACCTCCCCAGGCAGCTGATTCCACCTCTAAACCTCTCTGACCGTGAAAAAGTTTTTCCTAAGGTCCAGCCGACACCCTTTCTGCATATCACTTAAACCCATTGCTTTGGGTCCTCTCCTCTGCTGCCAACTGGAACAGCTCCTCTCAAATATTTGAAGAAAGAAGAAGAGATTGTATTTATACCCCGCCCTTCACTACCCAAAGGAGTCTCAGAGTGACTTACAAACTCCTTTTCCCTTCCCCTCCCCACAACAGACACCCTGTGAGGTTGGTGGGGCTGAGACAGCTCTGACAGAAACTGCTCTTTTTTCAAGAACAGCTCTGACAGAACTATGTCTTGTCCAAGGTCATCCAGCAGCTGCCAAGTGGAGGAGTGGGGAATCAAACCCAGTTCTCCCAGGTTAGGGGCTGCGCACTTAACCACCACACCAATCATGTCCCACCCTCAATCTCCTCCAGACTAAACATTACCAGGGCCCTCAGCCTTTCCTCGTAGGGCTCAGTCTTCAGACCCCTGAGCCTCCTCATCGCCTGCACCCTCTTGATTTTGTCCACATCCTTCTTGAAGTGAGGCCTCCAGAACTGCACACGGGACTCAAGTTGCGGCCTGACCAAGGCAGTATACAGAGGGGCTACGATCTCCTGCGATTTCAACATTATGGCCCTTTTAATACTGCCCAAAACAGAATTTGCCTTTTTTGCCGCCGCATCACACTGACGGCTCATATTTTCCCCAGTCCCCTCTTGAATCTGTCTGTGCTTGCCGTCACCTCCTGCGGCAGTGAATTCCATGGGTTGATTATCCCTGGTGGCACCTTAAAGACTCCTCATGGAACAGCAAGAACCAGAAAATACCCCTCCCCCGCACTGTTCCCAAGCAGGAAAACAGCCTGGAGGGAGTGCAGGAGCTCTTCCTCTGCCTGTGGGGGCATGCTGAGCCCATTGGGGGGGTCTCCTTTACTTTTTAGAAGCTATTCCCCACAGCTGCTGGGTGGCTGCAGGTCTAGCTGGATCAAAACCCGTCTCTGTAATTTGGCCCTGACAACATGACCGGAGTGAATGTCGCTAGTCTTTAAGGTGCCCCCTGGACTTCTGTTCTGTTTATGGGAAAGTCTCTGCTTTGGACACACATAGGAAATGTACCGCTGGGTGGTGGCACACTTCTGCGCTGTCTTTCCGAAGAGGCCACATGGCAGCTGCGAGAACTGCCTGAGAGGGGGAGCCAGACAGGCAGACAGATGGACAGACAGACAGACAACAATCTGCATTGCAACCTTGTTCAACAAGCAGGTCTCTATAAGAACATAAGAGAAGCCAATGTTGGATCAGGCCAGTGGCCCATCTAGTCCAACACTCTTCTATGTCACACAGTGGCCAAAAATACCAGGGGCCATCAGGAGGTCCAGCAGTGGGGCCAGGACACTAGAAGCCCACCCACAGTTGCCCCCCCCAACACCAGGAATACAGACCAAGAGTTCCTATCTATACCCTGTGCCTAATAGCCACTGCTGGACCACTGCTCCATACGTTTCTCCAGTTCCTTCTTGAAGCTGTCCATGCTTGTAGCTGCCACCACCTGCTGTGGCAGTGAATTCCATGTGTTAATCACTCTTTGGGTGAAGAAGGACTTCCTTTTATCTGTTCTAACCCAACCGCTCAGCACAAGGAATTCTTGAATTGTGAGAAAGGGACTTCATTCTCAACCTGCTCTATCCCATGCATAATCTTGTAAACCTTGATCAGGTCATCCCTCAGCCGTCGTTTCTCCAAGCTAAAGAGCCCCAAGCGTTTTAACCTTTCTTCATAGGGAAAGTGTTCCAACACTTTGATCATTTTAGTTGCCCTTTTCTGCACTTTTCCCAAACCTAGAATATCCTTTTTGAGGTGTGGTGACCAGAACTGTACACAGTACTCCAAATGAGGTCACACCATTGATTTATACAGAGGCATGATGACATTGGTTGATTTGTTTTCAATTCCCTTCCTAATAATAGCCAGCATAGCAGTTGGCCTTCTTTATTGCAGCTACACACTGTCTAGACCCTTTCATTGAGTTATCTACTATGGCTCCAAAGATCTCTCTCTTGGTCAGTTTCTGCCAGTTCGGACCCCATCAATGTGTATCTGTATTTAGGATTTTTGGCTCCAATGTGCATCACTTTGCACTTGGCCACATTGAACCCCATTTGCCACGTTGACACCCACTCACCCATCCTTGACAGATCCCTTTGGAGTGCCTCACAATCCTCCCTGGTTGTCACCACCCTGAACAACTTCGTGTCATCTGCAAATTTAGCCACTTCATTGCTTACTCCCATCTCCAAATCATAAATAAATAAGTTAAAAAGCATTGTACCGAGTACTGATCCCTGCTTACCACCCTCCATTGAGAAAACTGCCCATTTATACTCACTCTCTGTTTCCTATTAATTAGCCAGGTTTATATATATATATATATATATTGCTTTTCCGCTACAAAGACTACAAAGGGTGGGGAATTATGGGGAACTAAAACTAATACAAATGCTAAAGCAAGGATCGTATTACATATAGATACCGTATTAGTCTTCCCACAGTTAGAGGCAAAACAAAAAAGAAATGTTATTGTTTATAATTATTTCGAAATCAAACTAATTCAAGCACAATTAGCCAAAATAGGTGCATCCTAGTTTCTTATATAAAAAAGAGAAAAAAATAAATAAGGCTTTCAGCATTGAACTACACATCGCATTTTTTATCTCTTGTGTTTGCTTTTACCATAGCTCAGTTGGACTTTGAGGATTTTAGGAGCTGCTGCTCCTTCTTCAGAATCAGAATCTTCTGAGGAACTGCTAGAAGTACTTCCACTGTTATCCAGTCCATGTTCACTCTTTTCTTCTGTTTGGTTATTTTCCTCTGTTTTCCCTTTTTCTTTAGCCGCTGTTTGGGGCTTCTCCAGAAATGCCTTTGATTTTTGCACAGAATCAATCTACTCTTTTTTATCTTTGTAGTTGAAGATAAGTCCTTCTGGGAATGTTCATCTGAAGGGAATGGAATGTTTGTGTAGAAAAGAAGTTAGATTTTTGTATTGTCTCCTCTGCTTTCGTCTCCTCGGCTTTCGTATCTCAAATGGAATGTCTTTTAAAACCCTCGCCTCTTCGCCTTTGATTTTCAGAGTTATCCCATTAGTCGCTTTCAAAATTGTATCTCTCGTTGATCTCTTGGAGAACTTAACAAATACCTCACCAGACAGTTTATTTTTCTTAATGAAATCTGGATAGGTTCAGTAAACTGTATCCATGTCACTTTGTATAAGTTCCGCTTTGAGATCTGGCAGAGGGCATAGCGCCATAACCAACATGTTTGGAAAGTCAGTTGCTGCTCCCAGTTTAAGAGTCGAGGTCACAGAGTTGGCAGTTCCTGGAGAAAATTTCTTCTTAACCACCATTTTATCTCCTCGCAGTGACATTGTTTACACAAGATAAGGTTCGTTTAAGACTGTCTGCTTTATACCCTTTGGATTATTCCGCCCCATATTCGGCTAAATTGAAGCTTTTCTGGTCAAAACCGTCTCTCTGCCCTCGCTTTCACTCACGAACCGACGAAGGGATTTCAACTCCTCCCCCTCCAAGTCAGCTTGGGGCTTTTGGAATGGTTATCCGCTTTAGCGCTTGGTTAGTTATGGGGATGCTTAGACTCACAGTTCATTCCCACACTTATTTCGAAAGGTGGGAAGATCAATCGAGCACTGGATCGCTTGCTCGCTTTGTCTGGTGTGTGCCTCTGCCTCCATACTGGGCTTGCACTGACGGGATCTATCAGGGCAAAGGGGAGCCTCGATTCATGGGCCATCACCTTGGAAGAGCCACACCTCATGCCCCAGGCTACGAACTCCCTACAAAGGCTCTAGGGGGACCCAGAATCATCTGAGACCCCTCCCATCCACTGTGATTTCAAGATGCTCACATCAAAGCATGATGGATCTCACCCGTCCAACAACTGGAAGCCCAATTAGCCAGTTTTTGATCCACAACAGGACCTGTCCTTTTCCCCCGTGACTATTGAGCTTACTTAGGAGCCTTTGATGAGGAACTTTATCAAAAGCTTTCTGGAAGTCAAGATAAACAACATCTATTGGGTCCCCCTTGTCCACATGTTTGTTCACTCCCTCAAAAACATTAACAGGTTAATGACACAAGATCTTCCCTTACAGAACCCATGCTGAGTCTGCCTCAATAGTGTTTGTTCAGCAATGTGCCTACTAATTCTTTCTTTAATAATAGTTTCCACCAACTTACCCGGTATCAATGTCAGACCAACTGGCCTGTAATTTCCCGGATCTTCTCTGGAACCCTTTTTAAAGATGGGAGTGACATTAGCTACCTTCCAGTCCTCAGGAATGGAGACAGATTTTAATGAAAGATTACATATTTAAGAACATAAGAACATAAGAAAAGCCAATGTTGAATCAGGCCAATGGCCCATCCAGTCCAGCACTCTGAGTCACACAGTGGCCAAAATATACCAAGTGCCATCAGGAGGTCCAGCAAAGGGGCCAGGACACGAGAAGCCCTCCCACTCCGGCCCTCCCCCAAGCACCAAGAATAGAGTGCATCACCTGCCCCAGATGGAGAGTTCCTATCTAGACCTTGTGGCTAATTTTTGTCAGGAGATCCACAAGTTCACATTTGAGTTCTTTCAGAACTCTGGGAAGTATGCCGTCTGGGCCTGGTGATTTATCAGTTTTTAAGTTGTCTATCAGTCGTAGGACCTCCTCTCTCATCACCTCAATCTGACTCAGGTCTTTCAACACCCACCCCAAAAGAAAAAAAGAATCAGCAGTTCTGGAGTGGGCAAGCACTTCTCATCTTCCGCAGCGAAGACAGAGGCAAAAAATGCATTCAGCTTCTCAGCCATTTCCCTATCATCCTTCACTACTCCTTTTACCCCTTGGTCATCCAAGGGCCCCACTGCCTCCCTGGCTGGCTTCCTACTTCTAATGTATTTGAAGAAAGTTTTATTGTTGGTCTTTATGTTTTTCCCTATATGCTCCTCATATTCCCTTTTTGCCTGCCTGATCAAAGACTTGCATTTTGTTTGCCACCGCCTGTGTTCCCTTTAATGGAGGCAGGATGCAAAGTCACTGAACAAATAAACACCAAAGATTGCAAACTGGTGCAGATTCATGGTGGTGGAGCACAATTCAACAGGTGGAAGACATTTCCAGGGTTCAAGACGGGGGTTGGGAGAACATAAGAACATAAGAGAAGCCAATGTTGAATCAGGCCAATGGCCCATCTAGTCCAACACTCTGTCACACAGTGGCCAAAAATACCAGGTGCTATCAGGAGGTCCAGCGGTGGGGCCAGGGCACCAGAAGCCCTCCCACTGCTGCCCCCTCCAGCACCAAGAATAGAGTGCATCACCTGCCCCAGACTGAGAGTTCCCATCTATACCCTGTGGCTAATAGCCACTGATGGACTTCTGCTCCATATGTTTATCTAATTCCCTCTTGAAACTGTCCATGCTTGTAGCTGCCACCACCTCCTGTGGCAGTGAATTCCACCTGTTAATCACTCTTTGGGTGAAGAAGGACTTCCTTTCATCTGTTCTAACCCGACTGCTCAGCAATTTCATGGAGTGCCCACGAGTTCTTGTATTGTGAGAAAGGGAGAAAAGTACTTCTTTCTCAACCTGCTCCATCCCATTCATAATCTTGATCATGTCACCCCTCAGCCGTCGTTTCTCCAAGATGAAGGGCCCCAAGCGTTTCAACCTTTCTTCATAGGGGAGGGGAGTAGTTATTTCAGCAAGCTGTGAAAGGAAAGGCTGCCGTCGTCACAGGATCATCATCATCCCTTCCTGGACTGCCCAGCCGGACTCTGCGTTTCATTCACTCCCCGACTGGGAGGCCTTGGCAGCTGTACAGATGCAAAGCTACAAAGCTCCTCCATCACCTTCAGGACCTTAAACTGGGGGCAAAGGCAGACCTCCTCCCTTGTCCTCGCCTCCCAGACTGAGCACCCCAGAGCCAGTCTGGTGTCATGGTGAAGCGCGCGGACTCTAACCTGGGAGAACCGAGTTTGATTCCTCATTCCCCCACTGGCACCTGCTGGGTGTCTCCTTTGCAAGCCTGAACTCCTTGTGGGCACTCCATGAAATTGCTGAGCAGTCAGGTTTGAACACAGCAGATCCGATTTAATAATAAACAAACAAACAAACAAGTTTCAAAGGGCTCTGACTCCGTATTGCCTTTGGGCCTCTTATTGTGGGAATGGTCCACTCCGGCTGCCGTTGCTGCGCCCTTTGAGAAGTTTCTCGGTGAGGCTGTGCAGAAGCCGGTGGGCCTCCATGCCGAGGGCTCTTTTGGAAGACCTTTCTTCAAGCAGATGGAAGTTGCCCCCTCACCGTGCACAGGCTCAGCCCGAAGCAGGCTGGACAGAGGTCTCTCTGGGCCAAACGCCTCCCCTGCAGAGCGTCCTGCCCTCTTCCGGAATCTGGCTCCCGATGTCCCGGATTCCTCTTGAGGTCGTCACCTGTTTCCCGCTTGAGTCTTCCCAGAAAAGCACTCCCTGGTCTGTGCACACCCCGCCTCTGCAGTTCTAGGAAGGAGGAGGGTGGTGCCAGGCTCCCCGCCTTCAGCCTCTCCCGGGCAAAGGGCAGGAGGAGGCAGCCGGGAGGAGGAGGAGGAGGAGGGAATGGGAGAAAAGTCGGGGCCACGCAGAGGAAGGGACCCGGAGCATTTGGGGATCCCCCACTCCACGCCCCACATTTCCATCTTTCCCTCTTGAGGCAATCGCCTGTGTTGCATCTTCAGCGTTGGTACAACTGGGCCGAAGGGGTCTGTTTGCAATCCAGCAGGCAGGTGTGGCTGTTTAACTCGCAGGGGAATTTCCTGGTCGGCCGCTGCCCTTTGGGGGGGCGTGAGCAGTGGGGGCCGGGAACAGGCAGGATCAAGGCCCAGCCGCTCTACCCAGGCTTCGGGGGCTGCTTGGCTCAGGCCACCCACCCCCACCCACCCCCCATCAGCCACGGGTAGGGCTTTGGGGGGGCAGAGAAAAAGCCCCCAGCAACTCATCAGCATAATAGGCCACACCCAATACCAGCAACTCATTAGTATATTAGGCCACACACCCCCATGCTACCAGAAGGGGGTCATCCAGCCACACCCACCTCTTGCTTCTTATTCTGTTTACCTTGTTGGTTGTCAAAACCCAGGGCTTCTTTTGCAGCAGGAACTCCTTTGCATGTTAGGCCACACACCCCTCATGGAGCCAATCCTAATGAGTTTCTGCTGTTGGGTGTGGCCTGTTATGCTAATGAGTTCCTGCTGGGCGTGGCCAACTCAGGAGCCAGCCGGAACTCCGTTCCTGTGCGTTCCTGCCCCAAAATAGCCCTGGTTATAATTCTGGGAGACCTTTCAAAGGCATCCATGTCTGTGGTCATCACCACGTCCACTTGGAATGAATGACCCAGCTTATTTACTCATTGGGTGAAGAACCGTTTCCTTCTGTCTGTCCTAAAACTATTGTCCAGCGTCTTCATTGGGTATCCCAAAATGCTAGTATTTTGGAAGAGGTAAGTATTATGGGAGAGGGTGAAACAGTTCTACTTTCTCAGCCACACATATAATTTTACAAACCTTTAACACAAGGGTTTCAAACATGTGGCCCTAGGGGCCGGATCAGGCCCCCAGAGGGCTTCCATCAGGCCCACAGTGGAACTGGCCGTCTCCTGCTTCCAGTTCTGCTGCTGCTGCTGCTGCTTCATATCTTGCTTCGCCAGACTGTCTCACTCGCTCAGCCATTTCGTGTTTCCCCCTGGGTGTCCTCGACTCAGAACTCTGAGTGCTGAATGTCGATCAATCAAAAGTAGGTTTGCAGCTTGCAGAGCTCATGTTGTAAGCATGTTTTTATTTTAAGTAAAAAAAAAAACCCCTCTTTGTGTTTGTGCCCTTTATAAAGGTTATATCTCCGCTACCTGGCATTGCATTTTACGGCACACCCGGCCCAGCCCAACAAGGTCTCATTTATGTCAGATCCGGTCCTCATCAGAAATGAGTTCGACACCCCTGCTCTAACATGTCAAAAAAATACCCAAACCATTGTCTCTTTTCTAAATGGAAAAGTCCCAGAGGCTCTTCAGCTCTTCCTCGTGGGGAAAGCGCTCCAGCCCCTCATCGTCTCGGTTGCCCTCCTCGGCACTTTTCCCCGTTCTGCAATGTCCTTTTGGAGATACGGGGGCCAGAACTGTGCACAGGACTCCAAGTGAGGCGGCATTATAATACAGGGGCATTATAATATCGACCATTTTATTTTCCATCTCTTTCCAAATAACCCGGAAGGTAGAGTTTGTCTTTTTCACCGCTGCAGCCCACGGGGGTTGACACTTTCATGGAGGTCTCCACTCCGGGCCTCGGCATCTCTTCCCCTCTCCCAGTCTCGGCACCAGCATAAAAGACCCAAGTGGCAAAACGGTTCAGCCGCAAAGGAGGCCTCGGTCAGCAGCTTTCACTCTGATGGCAGGTTTTCCCTCCTACTTTAAACATTAAGCTACATGCCCGTTTCGTAAAAAATTCTAGTGGCTTCCCAACACGGTAAACTGGAGAAGCTTCATGGTTTCGTCACTTGTGGTGTCTTTTAGGACCAGCGAGGAGGGACATAATGCCTCCGGGACCTCGCGATCTCTTTACACAGATGAGGAACGTTTCGCTGGACACTTTTTTCTCTCCTTTAATCTCTTGCTTGAACTGTTCCGACAGAGGTTGGCTGTTTTTCACTGTAGAGTGTTTTGTATAGATACACACAAGTATGAGTCGAATGAACTATGGTGCTGGAGAAGACTCTTGAGAGTCCCTTGACTGCAGGGAGATCGAATCATTCAATCCTCAAAGAAATCAACCCTGACTGTTCCCTGGAAGGCCAGAGACTGAATCTGAAGCTCAAATACTTTGGCCCCCAAATGAGAAGGGAGCACTCGCTGGAGAAGACCCTGATGCTGGGAAAGACTGAAGGTCAAAGAAGAAGAAGGGGACAGCAAAGGATGAGATGGTTAGACAGTGTCACCGAGGCAACGAACATGAAATTGAACAAACTTCAGAGGACAGCGGAAGACAGGAGGGCCTGGCATAATCTGGTCCATGGGGTCGCGAAGAGTCGGACTCGACTGTGCGACTGAACGACAACAAATGAGTCGAATTTAACAACTGTATTTGTATGTATATGTACTCCTGGTTGGATCAGAACCTTGCTGCTGGTGAAGTGAATCAATTCGCCTGTGCCCTTGTCCAGTGTAAATTCCCTTCAGTCCAGGATCTGGGGAAGAAGCAGTAGAAGGAGGGGTCACCTCCAGTATTCCCTCTAAGCTGAGGGCGTGTGAGCTAGCTCACAGTTCTTTAGCCTCCAGCTCACAGAGTTTTGTCTTTGCTCAGACAGGATGGCTCCAGAGCAAACTAATCTGTGCAGTAGCCAAATCGCTCACTCACAGCTTTAATGCCAGGAGCTCACAGAGTGGAATTTTTGCTCACAAGACTCCGCAGCTTAGAGGGAGCAAAGATGTGGGGCCCCATCACCCTTGGCTCCAGCCCCAAACAGGTTTGGCCTGCCATTTCGTAGGCGGCCGGCTCCCAGTTCAGAGGATGCAAATTCAAGGAAAGGAAGTCCTGGGAAATCCCAGCGTCCTCTTGCTCAACGGTGGACATCCTCCAGCCTCCGCCCAGGCCGGGAAGGGTTTATAAACTGGCTGGCGCGGATCAGCCCAGGCACCTCCGGACTCTTCTGCAAGCAGCGCCATGGCAGCCAGGACCCTCTCCCCTCCTCCTCCTCGTGGGACTCCTCGCCATCTGGGCTGGGATGCCACCTGCAACGGAAGCGCAAGGTATATTGGGAGACCCCCCACCCCACCCCCACTCCCCCAATGGGCCTGTTTTGTCAGACGTGGGTTTTTGGAAGCCCTCCCCTCCCACTCACCCACCCAAAAAAACGTCCAGGCCAACTTAGTGCAGGTATTTCCTAGAATCATAGAACATTAGAGTTGGAGGGGACCTTGCAGGTCATCTAGTCCAGCCCCCTGCACTCTGCAGGAGCGAAGCTGAAAGAGAGCCCTACAGCATACCCGAAAGATGGCCATCCAGCCTCTGCTTGAAAACGTCCCACAAAGGAGCACCCACCACCTCCCGAGGCAGGCTGTCCCACTGCTCCTGTCGATGTTACGTTTATCCAGTGAGAGAGAAGGTTAAGGCTTCCACTGGTTTTGTTGGAACGATGACTGGTTATTTGTTTTTGTGCACTGTGATGTTTTAACTAAATCGTATCCTAAATATGTCGTACGCCACACTGAGCCCTCTGCGGGAGGGCGGTTTAGACACTGAAATAATAAGCAAATAAATAAATAAATAAATGATGCCTCCCCCCCCAGAATCATTCTGGCAATGCATAATCTTGGCAGATGCCCCAGTGACTAGGGATGACGGCCCTAACCAGTTTGGTGTCGTGGTTAAGTGCATGGACTCTGATCCGGGAGAACCAGGTTTGATTCCCCACTCTTCCACATGCAGCTGCTGGTGTGACCTTGGGTCAGTCATAAGTTCTCCCAAGGGCAGTCCCCGAGGGAGCTCTTTCAGGCCCACCTACCTCACAGGGTGTCTGTTGTGGGGAGGGGAAGGGAAAGAAGTCTGTAAGCTGTTCTGAGACTCCTTTGGGTAGTGAAGGGCGGGGTATAAAGCCAATTTCTTCTCTTCTTCTTCTTCCTCTTCTTCATGATCGCTGATGGAAGGACGGGGACAGGGGGGGATTAGTAGAAACACCAGAGCTCCAAGTGCTTCATCAAGGCTTGCCAAGTTCTAGGTGGGACCTGGAGATCTCCTGGAATTACAACTGATTGCTAATTAGCTCAGTGTGCCCTCATGGGATCTAGGTGTTCTGATTGATCACAAGCTCAGCATGAGCCTGCAGTGCGATGTGGCTGTGAAGAAAGCTAAAGCAATCTTAGGATGCATTAACAGAAGCCTTGTGTCCAGATCACGGGAGGTGGTAGTTCCGCTCTGTTCTACTATGGTCAGGCCTCCCCTGGAGTCCTGTGTCCAGTTCTGGGCACCACCTTTTAGGAAGGATGTTGACAAGCTCGAGCATGTCCAGAAGAGGGCGACCAGGATGGTGAGAGGGTTGGAATCCAAGTCTTACGAGGAAGGCTGAAAGAGTTTGGTATGTTTAGCCTGGGAAAGAGAAGGCTTAGAGGGGGCGTGATTGCAGTCTTCAAATATCTGAAGGGCTGTCAAGTAGAAGATGGAGCAGATCTGTTCTCTCTTGCTCTGGATTGCAAGACTAGATCTAATAGGTGGAAATTACAAGGGAGTCGATACCGGGTAAATATCAGGAGAAACTCCCTGTCAGAGTGGTTGAGCAGTGGAACAGTCTGCCTCGGGAGGTGGTGGATGCTCCTTCCCTGGACATTTTCATGCGGAGGCTGGATGACCATCTTTCGGGTATGTTGTAGGGCTCTCTTTCGGCTACACTCCTGCAGAGTGCAGGGGGTTGGACTAGATGACCAGCAAGGTCCCTTCCAACTCTAACATTCTATGATTCTGTGGCCTAAGGTGCATACAGGCTGAAGCAGGAATGGCTGAAAATGCGAGGCTCACTGGCAGTTAAGAAAACCACTCCACCGGTGGGTGGGGGGTTGTGGTTCTCCGCTTTCATGCCAGGATGACAAGGATTGTTGGGCAGGGAATAGATTTTTCTCTCTGAAGCCTGCAGGCAAGGACATCTTGCCATGAAGCTACACTGGAGGAGCAAGTCGGCAGCCTTGTAATGTCTAATAAGTTAAGAACATAAGAACATAAGAGAAGCCAATGTTGAATCAGGCCAATGGCCCATCCAGTCCAACACTCTGTGTCACACAGCAGCTAAAAATACCAGGTGCCCTCAGGAGGTCCAGCAGTGGGGCCAAGACACCAGAAGCCCCTCCCACTGCTGCCCCTAGCCATCGATAGTCGCGTTCTATTGTTTTCTTATTGCCTATTGCTTGTGCTTACAGAGTGGTCCCAGCTTGCCATACACGCCTTATAATTTGAACCAGTTGTGTTTCAGGCGCACTTGCTGAAAGTCTGCACGTACCCACAGAGGGGAACCCAGAGGCTGAACAGCCTCAGACAAAGCTCCAACGCCCTATGTTTGGTGCCAGTTTGAGACTCAGTCTGGTGTAGTGGTTCAGTGCGCGGACTCTAATCTGGGAGAACCAGGGTTGTTTTCCCCACTCCTCCACTTGCAGCTGCTGGATGACCTTGGGCAAGCCATGGTTCTGTCAGAGCTGTCCTTGAAAGGGCAGTCCTTGAGAGAGCTCTCTCAGCCCCACCTACCTCACAGCGTGTCTGTTGTGGGGAGGGGAAGGGAAAGGAGTTTGTAAGCCGCTCTGAGACTCCCTTGGGTAGTGAAGGGCGGGGTATAAATCCAATCTCTTCTTCTTCTTCTTCTTCTTCTTCTTCTTCTTCTTCTTCTTCTTCTTCTTCAAGGCTTCTAGGGGTCTTGGGTGGCTGTGGTTTCAGTCCCTGAGAATGGGAGCCGGGGTGGCCTGGATCCTTACAGAACCCCACAGCTAAAGTTACCAACTCCAAGTTAGAGGATTCCTGGAGGTTTGGGGATGGCGCTTGGGAAGGGTGCGGTTTGGGTAGCGGAGGGTCAGCAGCAGGGCGTAATGCCATTGAACCCACCCTCCAAGGCACCCATTTGCGCCAAGAGACCTGGTCTGGACTGAGCTCTGTAGTCCAGAGATCTGTTGTAATTCTGGGAGACCTCCAGGTCTCGCCTGGAGATTGGCAACCTTACCCACAGTCAGCCCCCCCCCCCCAGGTTGGCAGGCAAAACCAGCTGTCCCAGCCGGCAGCCGTGCACACATGCCCTCTTGTGCCCGCTGCCTGGAATGGCCCTCCCTCCCCCCTCCCTCCCTCCCCTTGCCTCTCAGCCCTTCTGTGTTCCTTCCAGTGCATCCTGGGAAATGCCCCAAGCCTACAGTTGGACCCTGTGCAGAACTGTGCCGCAAGGACAGCGACTGTCGTCCAGATGAAAAATGCTGCTTCAACGGCTGTGGCCACTCATGCATGAAGGCCATTCGAGGTAAGGGAAGCCCACGGATGCCACCGCCGGGCCTCTGAGACGGGGGCCACCAGGGTACAGGGAGGGATTTCGACTCAGGGGAGCTCTGCAGGGCAGCTGCACACTGAGGGGCTGTGGCTCAGTGGAAGAGCATCTCCTCGGCACGCAGGAGGTCCCAGGCTCAATCCCCGGCAGCATCTCCAGTTAAAAGGACCAGGCAGGAGCTGGTGGGGAAGGCCTCTTTGCCTGAGACCCTGCTGAGCTGCAACCCATTGAAGTGGACAAGCCTGTCCAGGCTGGACCAGTGGTCCTGATTCCATCTAAGGCAGCTTCGTGCGCTCATGCGTTGCAGGGTTCTTTTTGAGCTTCTGATCATGAGCAGGATTTTAAAGGTGGGGATGGGGGCGAGAGAGGTGTGGGGCAGACCGAGGTGCAGAAGCTGGCCGGGGTCTCCGGAGTGCAGGCACCGCCTGAATGTTGCCGGAAAGGAGAACTGGGGGCTGCTGGCTTGCTCCAGGTTGACTCCCAGCCTGTCCCCAGCACCAGGCCAGGGCTTTGGCTGAGATCCCCCTGAAACAACGTCCCTTTCAGGTGGGGGTGCTGGGGGAAGGTGCCCGGGACCTCCTGCCCCCAGAGCAAGGGATCTCCCACAGAGCCATGGTCCCGCCTCTAAACCTGAAGAAGGGCTGGGGCAGTTAGGGGAGAAGGGGCCAGCTGCAGGAATGCACTCCTCTGACTGCCCCACATCCGTGGCCCTTCCTCCCCTCCTTCCCAAGACCTTCTCTCATCCATCACCAGTCTGCAGCCTCCATGCTGGGGGCCCTTGTGGGACTTGGCCGTGGCCTGCCTCTCCACAGCAACCCTGGACTTCCTGGCTGGTCTCCCCTCCAAAGACCCTCCTGGGCCAACCCTGGGTAGCTTCCAGGATCCAATGTGATTGGGGAAGTCTGGGCCACACCTAATCTCTGCAACACCCCCCCCCGTCGTTTCGTGGTGGCTCTCCCCAGGAGGAGTCAAGCACAATCAGGGGTATGGACTCAACTGGGGCTGATGATGACCGGCTTTCTCTTCTTTTTCCAGGGTCCCCGAGAGGCTGAGCGGGCCACGGCGGTGGCAGCAGCAGGGCCCGCCCCCCCATTACCCCCAGGGTTCTTCCGCTGACCCGGACCGCACCGCAGCCAAGCTCCTCGGCTGGCTTCTGGGAGGGGAAGAAGAGCAGATGGTCCAGATGTGATGCTGTTGTCTACCTGATCTCCCCCACCCCCCAATAAAAACCCAGTTTGAGCTTCCAGCCTCTGAACTTGCCTCTTGGTGGAGAAATGTGACTGGCAGAGGGAGGGAGGGTCAGACTGCTTGCGTCCAGGCACTGCGTCCACAGGACTGGCCCTCACTCGCTGCAGAGTGGGCACGTCACCAACTCACACCAATCCTGGCCAGAGAGACAGGAGCAGCACCCAAAAGGTTAGGAGTCATGGTGGATACAGGCCAATGGCCCATCCAGTCCAACAATCTGCATCACACACAGTGGTCAAAACCATCAGAAGGTCCAACAGTGGGGCCAGAATTCCAGAAGCCCTCCCACTGTGGCCCCCCCAAGCACCAAAATGATAGGGCATCACTGCCCCAGACGGAGTGTTCCCTTTATACCTTCTGGCTGAAAGCCCCTGATGGACCTCTGCTCCAGATGTTTAATCATAGAATCTTGGAAGGGGCCCTGCAGACCATCTAGTCCAGCCCCCTGCCCAACGCAGGACCAGCCTAAAGCATCTCTGACAAATATTCCTCCAGACTCTTCTTGGAAGCTGCCAGTGAAGGGAAGCTCACCACCTCCCCAGGCAGCTGACCCCACCTTTGAACCCCTCTGACCATGAAAAAGTGTTTCCTAATATCCGGCTGATACCTTTCTGCATGTCATTTAAACTCGTTACTTCAGGTCCTCTCCTCTGCCACCAGCTGGGACATCTTGCCCTCCTCCAAATGACAGCTTTTCAAAGATTGAAAGAGAGCAGTCCTGTCCCCTCCTCAATCTCCTCTTCTCTAAACTAAACATTCTCAAGGCCCTCAGCCTTTCCTCGTAGGGCTCAGTCTCCAGGCCCCCGATCTTCCTCGTTGCTCTCTTCGGCACCCGCTCTATTTTGCCCACATCCTTTTTGAAGGGAGGCCTCCAGAACTGCACACGGGACTCCAGGTACGGCCTGACCAAGGCAGTCTGCAGAGGGGCTGTGATGACCTCCTGCGATTTCGATGCTGTGGCCCTTTTAATACTGCCCAAAGTAGAATTTGCCTTTTTTGCCACCACATCACACTGACGGCTCATGTTTTCCCCAGTTCCCTCTTGAAGCTGTCTGCACTTGCCGCCACTTCATGCGGCAGTGAATTCCATGGGTTGATTATCCCTGGTGGCTGTTTTTGATGCAGAAAAAGAAAAGATTGGATTTATTCCCCACCCTTCACTACCTGAAGGAGTCTCAGAGCAGCTGACAAACTCCTTTCCCTTCCCCTCCCCACAACAGACACCCTGTGAGATAGAAGAAGAAGAGGAAGAGATTGGATTTATACCCCGCCCTTCACTACCCGAAGGAGTCCCAGAGCGGCTGAAAAACTCCTTTCCCTTCCCCTCCCCACAACAGACACCCTGCGAGGTAGAAGAAGAAGAAGAAGAGATTGGATTTATACCTCACCCTTCACTACCCGAAGGAGTATCAGAGCGGCTGACAAACTCCTTTCCCTTCCCCTCCCCACAACAGAGACCCTGTGAGGTAGAAGAAGAGGAAGAAGAGGTTGGATTTATACCCCGCCCTCCACTACCCAAGGGAGTCTCAGAGTGGCTGACAAACTCCTTTCCCTTCCCCTCCCCACAACAGGCACCCTGTGAGGTAGAAGAAGAAGAAGAGATTGGATTTATACCCCGCCCTTCACTACCCAAAGGAGTCTCAGAGTGGCTGACAATCTCCTTTCCCTCCCACTCCCTGCAACAGACACCCCCTGCGAGGTAGGCTGGGCTGAGACAGCTCTTTCGAAAACTGCTCCTGAGAGAACAGCTCCGAGAGAACTTGTGACTGACCCAATCTGCATCCCATTTCTATCAGCCCAAAGAACCCGTGGGGCAACTGAGTGGGGGGGCAAGGGCTGAGGTTCCTGCACTGCTTCACATCCCCAGACTTGAGCTCAGCCCCCCGGCAGCCCCTTGCCCCTCCTCACCTCACAGCGTTCTTTGCTAGCCTCCTGCCCGGATCCACCCGGAGCCCAGTCATGGGTCGGGGCGCCTGGACTGGCCACCCGTCTGGGAGCCCCTTCAGAGCTCTTCTGATGGACCCAGCTGGTAAAAGGAAGAGCATGCTGCTGAGTCACAACTGGCCCACGGGGACCCTATCCGTGGCTGTTCCTCCCAGGTTGAAATATTCTGGGTTCAGATGCGTGTGGTGATCAGCTCATAGTTTATTAGTGAGTTCAGCGAGGAGAAAGGAGACTGGAAATCCCTGACCCAAGCCGGGTATTTATGCATGCAAAAGGTGACACCCCAAAGAGACCCAATTCCCAATGATGGGCTGTTTGCATTACATTGTTATTCAGTTGGTGCACTCTAGGATCCCTGGTTCCCTACTGGTCCATGCTAGGATCCTAGCCAGCTATGGTTTGGGTCCTCAAGCTAGGTCAGTTTCCTGGGTCGCCTTCCAGCTCAGTACATCGCACAGGTCAAGTGCCCGTGGCGTGTGCTTGCCATCACCTGCCTCTGTGTGGCGGCCCCCGCCTTCCCAGGGGGCATCCCTTCCAAGTACCAACTGGGGCAACCCTGACCAAGGCAGTCTGCAGAGGGACAAGGGGGACCCAATAGATATTATTTACCTTAACAAACATGTGGACAAGGGGGACCCAATAGATATTATTTACCTTGACTTCCGGAAAACTTTTGATACAGTTCCTCATCAAAGGCTCCTAAGTAAGCTCAATGGTCATGGGATAAAAGGACGTCCTCTTGTGGATCAAAAACTGGCTTATAAATAGAAAACAGAGAGTGAGTATAAATGGGAAACTTTCTCAGTGGAGGGTGGTAAGCAGTGGGGTACCACAGGGATCAGTACTCGGTCCGATGCTTTTTAACTTGTTTATTAATGATTTGGAATTGGGAGTAAGCAGTGAAGTGGCTAAATTTGCAGATGACACGAAGTTGTTCAGGGTGGTGAAAACCAGGGAGGAGTGTGAGGCACTCCAAAGGGATCTGTTGAGGATGGGTGAGTGGGCGTCAACGTGGCAACTGGGGTTTAATGTGGCCAAGTGCAAAGTGATGCACATTGGAGCCAAAAATCCTAAATATAGATACACGTTGATGGGGTCTGAACTGGCAGAGACGGACCAAGAGAGAGATCTTGAAGTCGTAGTGGATAACTCGATGAAAATGTCTAGACAGTGTGTAGCTGCAATAAAGAAGGCCAATGCTATGCTGGGGATTATTAGGAAGGGAATTGAAAACAAATCAGCCAGTATCATCATGCCCCTGTATAAATCATTGGTGCAACCTCATTTGGAATACTGTGTACAGTTCTGGTCACCATATCTCAAAAAGGATATTATAGCATTGGAAAAAGTGCAGAGAAGGGCAACTAGAATGATAAAAGGGTTGGAACACCTTCCCTATGAAGAAAGGTTAAAATGCTTGGGGCTCTTTAGCTTGGAGCAACGACGGCTGAGGGGTGACATGATCGAGGTTTATAAGATTATCAATGGGACTGAGCAGGTTGAGAAAGAAGTACTTTTCTCCCTTTCTCACAATACAAGAACTCGTGGGCACTCCATGAAATTGCTGAGCAGTCGGGTTAGAACAGATAAAAGGAAATACTTCTTCAGCCAAAGAGTGATTAACAGATGGAACTCACTGCCACAGGAGGTGGTGGCAGCTGCAAGCATGGACAGTTTCAAGAGGGAATTAGATAAACATATGGAGCAGAAGTCCACCAGTGGCTATTAGCCACAGGGTATAGATGGGAACTCTCAGTCTGGGGCAGGTGATGCACTCTATCCTTGGTGCTGGAGGGGCAGCAGTGGGAGGGCTTCTGGTGCCCTGGCCCCACAGCTGGACCTCCTGATGGCACCTGGTATATTTTGGCCGCTGTGTGACAGAGTGTTGGACTAGATGGGCCATTGGCCTGATTCAACATTGGCTTCTCTTATGTTCTTATGTTAACCCTCTTCAGTGTTCAAGTCGGGCTAAGCCAGGCTCTTCGGGCAGCTGGCAAGAGAAAGCCCCTGATTAAATCCTGGGTTTAAAAAAAAAAAAAGGTGTGTTTTGGCCTGGCACCAACAAGAAAGGGCAGGGGGTGGCAGGCGAGCCTCAGGGGGAGGGCATTCCAAGGGGGGTGCACCCTGGAAAAGGCCCTGCCTGTCCTGGCCACCACCCCATTGCAGAGATCGAGGACTGAGGGGCAGATCTTAACTTTGGCTCCCCACCTCCCCACTACAGAGGCCCCCCCCCCACAACCACGATTACAGCCCATGTCAGCCCTGGGCCCAACTTAAGAACATAAGAACATAAGAGAAGCCAATGTTGAATCAGGCCAATGGCCCATCCAGTCCAACACTCTGTCACACAGTGCCCAAAATATACCACGTGCCATCAGGAGGTCCAGCAGTAGGGCCAGGACACTAGAAGCCCTCCCACTGCTGCCCCCTCCAGCACCAAGAATAGAGTGCATCACCTGCCCCAGACTGAGAGTTCCCATCTATACCCTGTGGCTAATAGCCACTGGTGGACTTCTGCTCCCGATGTTTATCTAATTCCCTCTTGAAACTGTCCATGCTTGTAGCTGCCACCACCTCCTGTGGCAGTGAATTCCACATGTTAATCACTCTTTGGGTGAAGAGGTATTTCCTTGTATCTGTTCTAACCCGACTGCTCAGCAATTTCATTGAGTGCCCACAGGAGTTCTTGTATTGTGAGAAAGGGAGAAAAGTACTTCTTTCTCAACCTGCTCAATCCCATTCATAATCTTATAAACCTCGATCATGTCACCTCTCAGCCGTCATTTCTTCAAGCTGAAGAGCCCCAAGCCTTTTAACCTTTCTTCATAGGGAAGGTGTTCCAACCCTTTTATCATTCTAGTTGCCCTTCTCTGCACTTTTTCCAATGCTATAATATCCTTTTTGAGGTGTGGTGACCAGGTTCCGCAGGGTGGTCTCCCCGTGTGGCTCAGAGGCACCCTGCTTTGGCCACTCTGAGCCCCCCACCCCCAGCCAGGGGCCCTGTGTCCTTCAGAGCTGCAGTGCAAGGCTAGGGTTCCCAACTTCCAGGTGGTGGCTTCCCGCTACTACACCTGAGCTCCAGCTGACAGAGATCAGCCCCCTGGAGAAAATGGCCCACTTTGGAAGGAGGACTCTGTGGCAGAGCCAGTTTGGAGTCGTGGTTAAGAGCGGCAGACTCTATTCTGGGAGAACCGGGTTTGATTCCCCCACTCCTCCTCCACATGCAGCCAGCTGGGTGACCTTGGGTCAGCCTCAAGTTCTCTCAGAGCTGTTCTCTCAAGGGCAGTTCTCTCAGAGCTCCCTCAGCCCCACCTGCCTCACAGGGTGTCTTGTTGGTTGGGAGAGAGGAAGGCAAGAAGATTGTAAACTACTCTGAGACTCCAAGGGAAGGATGGTGCCGTGGGTACGGGTCCAGCTGAGGCTGACTCCTCAGATGAGGAAGAGCCAGAGAGCAACTCAGCCTCCTCTAGAGACAGCCCAGAGGAAGAACCCTTAGCAATACTGTAAAGTGCTGAGCAGGAAGCATCGGGAGTGATATCAGCTCATACTTTATTGGAAGTGAAGAACAAGAGAGAGAATGTTGGCTCACAAGGCCGGCTTATATCCTAAGGCAAAACCACACCCAAACACACACCCCACACCCGTGATAGGATTATTTACAGTGGCAAGAGTTCCATAGGTCCTTTCTTGGATTCTAGCCCTCTGATAGGAGCGGGCTAGGATCCGCTCTGGCTATTGTCCTTTGAAGCGAAGCAGACCTGACCTTGCACCTGGCGAACTCAGTACACAACAAATACCTGAGGAGGAGGGAGAGTCCCCAGCAGCTGCACAAGAGCTGCAGCCAGAAGGAGAGACCGTTCCTGAGCTGCGGCCGACAACCCCGGCTGCAGACACCCTGAGTGCCCCAGACGTAGGGCACGCCAGAGGCTGACTTTGCAGGAGCAAAGGAGAAGTGCCTGGCTGCAGCTCCAGCAACGTCAACGAGAGGAGTTGTAAGCCTCTGCAGACTCAGCTCCCAAGGGAGGGAGGATCTGTTTAAAACCCCTTGGTGCACCTGCTCCAGCATGGCAACAACTCTGCAAAATCAGACCTGCTTCTGAGTGTGCAAGCAGCCACTCCTTGCCTCTGGAAACCTGCATCCTTGAAACGACTTTTCAAGGATGCTAACCGACCTTTAGCTTCCCACTGACCTTGATTTCAGCTCATGTCCCCAGCTTCTAGCTTATCACCTCGGTGGCTCCCAACCAAGTCAGCACAGATATAAATCCAATCTCCTCCTCTTCCTCTTCTTCATTATGCCCCAAACCCCACCCCCCTCAGGCTCCACCCCCAAGATCTCCAGGTATTTCCCATCCTGGAGCTGGCCACCCTAGGCAGGGGGCAGGCAGGGCTTCTCTGCTCTTTGCATTGCTGAGGGGGAAGAGGAAGGCCCCGACTCCCTGCAGTGCTTGTTTCTGTGCAGCTGCCGAGGACACCCAGGGTTAGGATTGCTGCAGCTGACAACTCACACAGGACCTGCCAAAAGCCCCCTGAGGAAGAGGCGCAGCCAGGCGACGGGTGATCCTGCAGTGGAGGAAGGGAGGCGCTCAAACCTTTTGGCAGGAGAGGATGTGTCTCCTGAAGGGCTCACTCCACTACAGAGGCAGACCCTTCTGGCCTGGATGGAGGGCTTCTCTCTTCCCATCTGTGCGGTGATGCATGAGGAGCCCTCCTCCACCAGGAACTCGCATATAAGGAAGAGCCAGTGGAATCATTAGCATAAAGCCACATCACATCAGCAGAAACTCATTAGCATATTAGGCCACACCTCTGACAGCACCGATCATTACCATATTAGGCCACACCCCCATGTTACCAGAAGTGTGGTCATCCAGCCACACCCACCTTTTGCTTCTTATTCTGTTTACCTTGTTTGTTGTCCAAACCCAGGGCTCTTTTTGTAGCAGGAACTCCTTTGCATGTGAGGCCACACACCCCTAATGTAGCCAATCCTAATGCGTTTCTGCTGTTGGGTGTGGCCTGTTATGCTAATGAGTTCCTGCTGGGTGTGGCCAACTCGGGAGCCAGCCGGAACTCCGTTCCTGTGCATTCCGGCCCAGAAATAGTTCTGTATATGTGGACCGCAGACATAGTCACCCCAACGTGCAAGACACAGTGCTTGGGGGGGAGGCTGGATTCCGATGGCCCCTTCGGGAGATTCCCTCCCCTCAGGGATATTTGGTACATGCACTTCACTAGAATTTAGGAACACATTCCACTTGCACCCAAGACAGCAGGTAAAAGGAGCTGGGTCTCTGCCATTGATTTACAAACACTATCGGAGAAGCCCACCCAGGAACGGAGACCAAAGTCTTATTACATCTTTAGCGTCCAGCAAATCTCTTTGGGAGGATCTGGTTTCTACAGACCTGATAAGAGTGTTCCCGAACTGGTGGTCTCTGATTTTAGCCGAACTATTTCCCCAGATAAATAACTCGGGTATATTTCCTGTAGGCTGGAAGACCAGAGGTCCATCAGTGTCTATTAGCCACAAGGCATAGATAGGGACTCTGGGGCAAGTGACGCTCTGTATTCTCGGTGCTTGGGGGGGGTCAACAGTGGGAGGGCTTCTAATATCCTGGCCCCACTGCTGGACCTCCTGGTGGCGCCTGGTATGTTTGGCCACTGTGTGACACAGAAGAGTGTTGGACTGGAGGGGCCGTTGGCCTGACCCAACATTGGCTTCTCTGATGTTCTCTTATGTTCTTACCAGTATAGCTGTCCCCTTTGATAAAAACCGATCCAAACAACTCTCGCCCTGTATGTCTTCTTGACATGGCATCCAAGCTTTATGGAAAATGCCTCCTCCCAAAGCTGGAGGGCTGGGTCATCGTCACTGACAACCATATTTTGCATCCTAACGTCACCCACTGATTCTCGGGATGGGACCAGCCTGACCTGCTGTTCCACCATCTCCGCCCCCTTTCCCAGTCCCGCAGCCCATTTCAAGAGGTGCCGAAAGGCTTCTGCCTGCTTCTCCCACTCAAGTTCTGGCAGGGCTCCCTCCAAAGTCCGGCATCCGCTCCAATAAATCTCTGACTCAGGAGCAGCGTCTGTGTGAGTCTGTGCCAGCAAACACCGCAGAGGGCCCTGGGCCATCTGAGCCACCCACAGATTTCTTGCGGCAGAAGCTTTGGTGGCCAAAACTCACTTCATTAGACGCAGGAAGTATCTGTGAGGCCTCTCATGCCAGACAGAAGGGAACGGTGGCTTCTTGTGACTTGGGATAACAGGCGTCTATTAATCGTAAAATCACATTTGCCTCTTTTGCAGCTGCGTCACGCTGCTGGCTCATTCGGCTTGTGAGCACCTGCAGACCTGAGTTCTTTTTCACCTGGATGATTATCAAGCTAGGTACACACACACACACATGCACATCCTATAGTGTGTTTGCTTGCATTTCTCCCTGGCAAATTTCATGGTTTTTAAAGTAGTGTCAGACTTCATTTCCAGCCAATCAGGACCAGGGTCCATGACTCAGTGGAAGAGAATCTGTCCCACATGCCAGAGGCCCCCAGTTCAACCCCTCCCTGGCATCTCCAGTGAAAAGGCAGGAGCTGACAGGAAAGGCTGCTGCCGCCTGAGATCTTGGAGAGCGGCTGCCAGTCAGAGTAAACAACCCCCTCCTGGAAACACCAAGGAGCTGGCTGAGACCATTTCTGCAACAGTGAAATTCCCCGCATCGAGGTCTTAAAACCTGCACTATGTGAAATTTTCTGCAGTCGATTTTTCCCCAGTAGACCCGAAGTTTTCTCCTCCTTTCCCAGCATTTTCAGAACTTGCTAAAACTGGGGGTTCCGAAAACGTGGGGGAAAGGTGGAGAAAATTTTGCGTTTGTGCCTGGTGAGGAACAATTGAATGCGGAAAAATTCATATAAAAACAGCAATGCCGGGAATTTCACTACTGCGTAAAAGTGGTCTCAGTGTAAGCCGGTCTCATCTGCTGAATTTGACTTCTGTCCTCTGAGGCATCACCTGCCACGGCCGGTTTTGTGTCCCCTGCCAATGGATAAGGACCCCCTCCACTCCTTCAGCCTGGTGGGGGGGAAGCGCTGTCAAGCCGCTGTTGACTTATGGCGACCCCTCCTGGGGCTTTCAAGGCAAGAGGCGAACAGAGGTGGCTTGCCATGGCCCGCCTCTGTGTGGGAACCCCGGGCTTCCGCGGTGGTCTCCCATCCAACTCCCAACCAGGGCCGACCCTGCTTAGCTTCGGAGGTCTGATGAGATAGCCGGCTAGCCCTGGGCCATCCAGGTCAAGGTGAGACACTAACAGAGGCCGTGGCCTTGGCCTTGTAGGACAGGACGTTTCGCCAGCAACTGTGACTGGCATCCTCAGAGTTACAACACAGAAAGACGGAGGACTCTCTGGGTCAAGGTGAGCAGAAAAATGGTAGGCAGGTAATTTATATCTACCCCGGAAGGTGGCATAGGGCTGAGTCCTTATCTTGTAGGAGTTCTCCAGGCTATGAACATGCTAATGGAGGAGCTAATGACACAGAGACTACTACTCCATCTTTCTGTGTTTATACCTCTGAGGATGCCAGTCGCAGCGACTGGCGAAACGTCAGGTCCTACAATGCCAAGAGCACGGCCACACAACCTGGGAAATCTACAGCAACTAATGAACTCCGGCCGTGAAAGCCTTCGACAACATAAAGACCTGATAAATTTCATTTTGCGGGTTCTGTTCGTGACCAAGCCACGCTGCCTCCTACTGCTCACTGCACTGTGGCTTGGAAGGCAGCCGGGTGTAGAACCACACCTGGCATGTATTTTGGGGGAAAGCGCAGATAACCTGGAGCCCTCAAGGAAGGAGGATGGGAGGCGATTTCCGCTCTGGAGTCCTCCTTCTGGGAGCTGGGAACGGAGTGACCTCCCTGGGCCCGAGGAGTCCCGTTCTCCAGCAGTTGATGAGTTGGGAGGGGGCAGCCTTCGATTGACTCTGTGGGCAGACCATTTGGCCGTGAGGTTATTGCCTGTGGATTCGTGAGCTCTGAGCTCCCGGAGGCCAGGGAGGGTGAGGGATGTGATGGAGAGCGTCTTAGAAGGAGTGCGCTTCTTGACATTATAAACATGCATGGTTTGTCTTATTTATCTGAACTCCTTTTCCCTCTTAAAAGATCAGCTTCAAATTGTAAAACAACTCCGAGGTTAACACATAAAAAGCCAAACAGCCAAACCGCCAGTCTGCTGTCTCACTCAGTGCCCAAAACACCCTCCAGAAATGTCAACCTGGCCCCTCAAGAGGACAGGAGTTGCCCTAAAAGGTAAAGGTTTCCCTTGCTCAAAAGTCAGTCGAATCCGACTCTAAGGGTGCAGTGCTCATCTCCGTTTCCAAGCCAAAGAGCCGGCACTGTCCGAAGACGTTTCCGTAGTCATGTGGCCGGCATGACTAGACGCAGAGGCGCATGGAATGCTGTTACCTTCCCACAGAAGTGGTACCTATTTGCAAATTTTTTCTTGCTTTCAAATGGCTAGGCCGGCAGGAGCTGGGGCGAGAGACGGGAGCTCACTCCATCATGCGGCACCAGGGTCTCGAACTGCCGAACCTCCAACCTTCCAGTCTGCAGCTCAGCATCTTAACCTCTGAGCCACCGCAGCCCATGAGGAGTTGCCCTAAGAGACCCCCGATGTGGAGGCAGGCGCAGAGAGAGCCCAGGATGGCCAGTGGCCCTTTGGACCACACTGCAGGGAGGTGGGACGTCTGTGGGGGCAGAAGCACTGCACGGCTTTGGGAAGCTCACGGAGGGCTCCAGGAAGGATCTTTCGTTTGGGGGGGGACGTTTTGTTTTGCCTTGTTTAGGTGACAGTTTCAGAGGGCAGACGGGCTGGTCTGTAGTAGAACAGCCCAATCTGTGTCCGGGAGACCAACAAAATTTTCCGAGTATTTTATTTTTATTTATTTATTTGTTAAACTTTTATCCTGCCCCGCCCCCCGGCCGAGGTCAGCTCAGGGCGGCTAACAGCAGCTAAAATTCCATAATGCATATAAATAAGAATACAACTTTAAAGTACTATGTTAAAACCAGATATAATAATAAAATACTAATCTTATGCATCGGTATCGCCGGTCTGCTTCAGATGCTGTAAGAGGTACTTCAGATGTCATAAAAGGGGGGAATCGGCTCGGGCAGTTCTTAAGGGTCCAGCGGGTCAGGGCCCTTCACCATACAATGCCACTTGGCATTCCTGATGGTAATAACAGTGGGGGTGGGGGTGGGGGCTCCAGAAGCCTGGTGGAAGAGCTCCATCTTGCAGGCCGGTCCCACAGGGCCCTGATCTCCACTGGGAGCTCATTCCACCAGAGTGGAGCCGCCACCGAAAAAGCCCTGGCCCTGGTCGTCACCAGCCTGGCCTCCTTAATATTCAGGAGGGCCAGTCGATTCTGGATCCCCGATCGCAGCACTCTCTGGGGTACATATGGGGAAAGGCGGTCCCTCAGGTATGTAGGTCCCCAGCCATAAAGAGCTTTAAAGGTAAGAACCAGCACCTTGAAGCGGATCCGGTATGCTATAGACAGTCAATGCACTGCCTTTAGTGCAGGTTGAATGTGCTCCCGGACAGGGAGTCCCATCAAAGAAGAAGAAGAGATTGGATTTATACCCAAGGGAGTCTCAGAGCAGCTTACAAATGCCTTTCCCTTCCCCTCCCTACAACAGACACCCTGTGAGCAGTGTTCCCTCTAAGCTGAGTTAGTGTGAGCTAGTTCATAGTTTTTTAGCCTCCGGCTCACAGGTTTTTACCTTC